>JADRCH010000042.1:3129062-3203025 GCA_019843965.1 Rhynchomys soricoides
AGAAGAAGAAGAAGAAGAAGAAGAAGAAGAAGAAGAAGAAGAAGAAGAAGAAGGTGGATATAGTTTGATGGTAGAGCATTTGCCTAACATACAAAAGATACTGGGTTCCCAGGACTAGCCACACACACACACCACACACACTACACACACACTCTACACACACAGAGTACACAGACACATACACTATACACATAAACACCACACACACTACACACTACATACACCACACATACACTATATACACACACCAGTCACACACACACACTACACAAACACACACACAACACACACACACCACGCACACTATACACACACTACACACACCACACACACACTATACAGACACACCAGTCACACACACACACTACACAAACACACACACCACATGTACACTACAAACACACACTATACACATACACCACATACACACACCACATACACACACCACATACACACACAAGCACGCACACACTTATGTCATTGCCTGAAGTAAAATACTTGTCTAGACTCTAGAAAGCTGCCTCTTGCTGAAGGCTTCTCTTTCTGATATCCACAGGCCAACGACTGAGCCTCTCTCTGTTAGTAATGCTGACGGCCCTCAAGATCCCAGCACCCAGGGAATGACCTCGTGTTTTGCCAATGATGACCTCACTGTTCACACAGAAATCGTTCCTGCTGCGATGGGGCCAGAAGATCTAAGCTACTCTGCCACATCCGTCAAGTGCTCATTGGCCTCCTCTGAGTGTAGATCTTGAGGAAAGTTGAGGTTAACATTTTGTTAAAGGCACAGGACAAAAAGGAGCTCACCTTCCCAGACCCAGCTAGAATGACTTACCTATTTTATCATTATAGAATAAAAAATGCATGTTTTTAACTTATTTGTGGTTTGTTTGTTTGTTTGTTTGAGAACTTTTACTCTGCAGTGTAGGCCAGCCTGGAACTCACTATGTAACTCAGGCTGACCTGGAACTCATAGATCCTTCTGTTTCTACCTCTCAAAATTTGAGATCAAAGGAGTAAGCCAAAATACTGGTGAAAAATACTTCTTCTTTTTTTTCCTTGTCTGTGTGTGTTTAAGTTTTTAATTAATTAAATAATGGCTTGTTTGTTGGTGTGGCTGCATGCTTGGCTGTACCGTTGCATCATGTGGAGGTCAGTGGACATCAGGCTTGGCAGCAATTGCCTTAACCCACTGAGCCATCTTGCCAGCCTTTGTGTATGTATATTTTGAGCTAGGGCCTCATGTAGTCTAAGTTAGCCTTGAACTCTCTACATAGCCAAAGTTAGTCTTGAGCTTCTGGTCCTCCTGCCTTCCCTCCCAGGGGCCGTGATTACAGGTGTGAGCCACCACAGCCAACTGACATTCTAGCCATCTTTAATGCCATGTTTGATGGCATTAGGGACATTTATTCTTGTACAGCCATTGCCGATACCCATCTCTCAAAACTGAATTATGCAGCACATTTAATACACCACCACGCAATTTCCCATTCTCCCCTGCAAGCCCCTGGAAGACACGGTTCTTTTTCTCTCTAAGAACCTCATCTAAGTGGAATCATATTTGTTCCCAGGGCTCATCTGTGCCACAGGCCTCATAATTCCATTACCTTTATTACCGATAATAGTCCACTGTAGCATATATGCTGTATCTTTCTCTTGGGAGGCCCCTGCCTAAGCTTCCCTGGGGGTTACAGTTGTGTCCCACCATACCTGTTCACAATTGTGTTTAGTCTCTTTCCTCCCAGTATAAATGGCTGCGATCCTTAGCAGTCTCTCCTTTTCTCTAACATTCTCTCTCCTGCTCTCTCTCTGTGATGGGCGTTGGTTAAGACCTTCCTTTCGTAATAGTATCTTGACACTGCTTGAGAAAACCACCCTTCCTTCCCCCCTCAGTTCACATGGATTGAGTGGCACTCCCATCCATTGCCACCAATGCTCAGCTCCCCAAAATGATGTCTTCCCCAACCCTTTGAGGCATAGGACCTTGCTCACTAGACATTCAATCTCCCAGGCCACACTCACTGGCTTAGAGATTTCTGGTCAATGGAAAGTACCCTCTCTCTGTAGCTTGCTGAGAGAGAGGGTGCAGACCAGAAGCTGCTGGAAGGCATCCTCATCTCTGTGGCAGAAGAGCAGAAGAAGGATAGAGCTACTCAGAGGAAGACAGAGCCACGTGTAGAGCAAGACTGGTGGCCCTTATGCACCTTGGGTCTAGCCATCTGTTGCTGCCTCCACTCTTTTTCCAAAGCTACTACTGGCTTTTCAGATTTCGGAATTTCTAGGAGCCCTTGGGCCAGACACATCAGAGGTGAGGAGGTATGCCCCTGGTCTCCTGGACCACCAACATTGTTCGTAGGTAAAGGTTAGTCACCTTCAGCACACCTATCTATCCAGGAAAGAGATGAGTAACTATCTCAGTAAGTTTATAGCCACACAGTCATCATAAATGGCTGTTTTGTGAAGCAGAAGGTGAGAGCAAAAGCCACACTCAGAGAAACTGCTCTGGACTTCATGACACCACCAATGACCTGCCCCAGGTCAACAGACAGGCCGGACATCCTTCTTTGTCATCCGTTCAGGAATGCTGGCAGTGTGAGTCGTTCTCCAGCATCTTTTCAGAGATGCAGATGTCCCCTGTGAGAATTAAGAAACAGTAATGATCCACAAGTCTGTCCAGGGCCTCAGTAACTCAGGACAAGAAAGGAAGAAAGAGTGGAGGGTCTCAGCCAGAAGCCCAATTAGTGTACTCAGGGTGTGGTGGCCTCTGACTGCACAGGCAGTCACTGTAGGTGGGCCAAGGTTTTCCCCACAAGAATGGAAATGAAGTGATTCTGGTTTTCAAGGAGAGCAGGACGCCAGGCAGCCATAAGGAGAGATGGAGCAAAGGGTCAAGGGTCAGCTGAGTAACTGACTGTATAATCAGTCTGGAGCTGGCTTGTTAAGAGCCAGATGCTGAAAGGAGGTAAAGAGCCACTGTGGAATGGGGTTGAAGGCTAAGCTGGACGAGTCAGGGGGCAATGGCTCAGTCAGTAAAGTGCTTGCAGTACAAACATGAGGCACAGAGTGCCCCTATTTAAAAACAAAAGCAAAAACAACACCAAAATAAAGCTGGGCTCAACCTCTAATCCCAGTGCTAAGGAGGTGGAGATAGGAGGAACCTGGGAGCTCACCAGCTACCTAGTTTAAGTCAGCAAGTTCCAGTTTCCATGAGAGACCCTGCTTCAATAAGGAAGGTAGAGACGCCAGAGAGATGACGGCTCAGTGGCCAAAAGTGTTTGTTGTTCTTGCAAAGGTTTGTTTCCCAGCATGCACATGGCAGCTCACAACCATACGTAACTCCAGTTCCATGGGGTCCCCAACCCTGTCTGACCTCTGTGGGTACCAGCATGTACATGGCACACATGCATATACTCGGGCAAAACACTCATAAGCATAAAATGAAAGTAAATCTTAAAAAAGAATAAAATGAAGAGAGACCAAGGAAGACACACTCAACATTGACGTCTGGTCTCTACACACACTCAACATGCACACACATGATCACACACAGAGATGCACAATGATTACACAAGTGCGTGGGGGAGGTACCTAGATGCCAACGGGTAACCTCAAACACAATGGATTATAGCCTCATTTAATATATCCTGTTCTCTGCAGGAGGCAGGTTATCTAAGTATTAGTTTTATTTGATACAGGACAGAGTCAAGGTTCAAAGAGGTAAAGGGCGGACCATGTGGCCAGACCACGCACCTGTGAACAGTAGAGCTGGAAAAGACCAAGTTGGCCCCCAAAGCCAGTACCTGGTTCCTTTCAATTGTCTAACTGATGATACCTTTCAAAGGCCATTTTGCAATCTGCTTCCCCTAGAACTAACTCTTCGGGTTTAGAACTCACACTGCAGACCATTTATTTCCTTCAGTACAGTTACACTGGTGAGGGGAGGGGGGGAGGGGAGGGAGGGAGGGAGGGATGAGGGAGGGAGGGAGGGAGAGAGAGAGAGAGAGAGAGAGAGAGAGAGAGAGAGAATGAGAATAGTTTTCAATTCCACGATGCCCAGGGGAAACACAAACAACCCTATCAACCAGAATGAAAACAACAGAGAAGATCTATGACAAATGCAATCAGGCAAAGATAAGACATGCATTGTGTTTCAAGGAATTCTTGATTTAAAGCTAGCATGAATTATGCTCAGTTCTTTGACAGCTGGTAAGTTTTTTAAATGAGTCCTTTTAAACTCAAGAACATGCGTGGAAATCACTGGCTTTGTAGATAGTGGCTAAAGATACCTATATAGTGGCAGAAAGCAAAGTTGAAACGGAATCTTACTCTTTTTAATCCACTTTACATCCAATCACAGCCCCCCTCCCTCCTGTCTTCCCATTCCCATGCTTACAAATCTCTCTCCTCATTGCTCTCTCCCTTCTCCTCAGGGTAGAGAAGTCCCCTTTGGGTGCCACCCCACCCTCAAAATAAATGCTAAGTGGGCTAAAGGTCAGCCTGTAAGAGGAAGCATGGCAGCACTAAAACTAAACATGGAGAGCATCCTATAAAGATGGTGGGGAGGTGTGACTGAGCGTGAACACTCTCGTGACCTCAGTGTGAACACTCTGTAAAGGAGTCCGTCAATCCTCAAGAGTCACAAAACAAAACTTGTAAACCAGAAGATTCATCGCCAGAAACAAGGTCAAAAACTGGGAGAAAGTGCTATCCGGAAAGGTTTATCGTTGTGAAGAGATGACATCAAGGAAAATCATTCTTTATTTAATTAGCATCACAGTGAACACAGGACATAAGAGTTTTAGTGAAAATTGCTTTGTGACATAAAGGCCACTTGGAAGAATTTGAGTATTATTATTATTATTTTTTAATGCAGTGTTCTCTACTGTGTAAAAAGTTCTTACAGGGGCTGGGCAGACAGCTCAAATAGTGAAGTATTTGTCTCACAATCATGAGGACCTGAGTTCAGATCCCCAGTACTCATGTAAAAAGCCAGGCGTATCAGGACTCATCCAGTGCTGAGGAGGTGAGAACTGAAGGATCATGGGATTTTCTGGGCAACTAGTCTGGCTAAGTCAGTTATCGACAAGTGCAATGAGACACCGTGTCTCAAAAGGTAGGGTGGAGGATGATTGAGGAAACACCTGATGTGGACCTCTTGCCCTCACATCCACCGATGCACATGTGCAGTGTGTGTGCACACACGCATGCACACACACATATGAACATCTTATAAATTATGAAAAAAGTCCCAGGGGGAAATGGGCAAACACACAATCTGGAATTGATCAGTAATGAACTCAGAGGTGAAACAAACTCCTAAGGAACTAAATGTAGAGCAAACAGGCAAACACTGGGAGATGTCTGGGCTCAGCAATTAAAAGGTGATTAATATCCAGGGCCAATCAGAGTGTGCTAAGACAGGCTTTCTCCTGTGTACTTGATCAGGATGTAAATATGCATAAATATAAACCAAAGAGTAAAATGTCATACACTTTGGCTCAATAACTATTCTAAGAATCTGTCCCTGACTGCCACACAGGCACAGGATCATTTCCTACCAAGCTACTTAGAGTAATGAATTGGAATTACTGTGTTCAGGACACAGAAGACCATGGATCTATTCATGGAAGGCTGTTTAAATAAGGGGAGTGTAGCTGACCATGTGTGCTATAAGCTGGTAAACTATGACCTGTGGGCCAACTGTGGGTGGTAGCTTATGTTATGGACTTCAAACTGAAAGGAGTTTACATTTTAAATTATTATTAAGAATATATAGCACCCTCCTGTTCCAGAAAATAAAAAACTACTGTTTAAGATCTAGACAGAGGGGAGGGAGAACCACCAATCTCTGGATTTGGTCTCTATGTATTTTTAAAACTTTGTAGTAAACAAGCAATTTGTGAATTTAGAAGGCATAAGCAGAGGGATCATGAGTTCAAAGCCAGCCTGTAGTACATAGCAAATTCCAGACCAGTCTAGACTGAGTACTGAGAATCTATTTGAAAAACAAGCAAACACAAATTTAGGCATGTAGGAACATATCTATAATCCCTACATTCAAGAGGCAGAGACAAGAAAACCAGCTTGAGCTACACAATAAATTTAAAGCTAGCCTGAGCTACATAAGAACCTGTCTTGAGAGGCAGAGAGAGAAAGGAAGGAAAGCAACAAAATAAAGTCAATTTATGAAACAGAATTAATGCCAAATAATCCCATTTAGGTAAACTAAATGCACACACAGTGTAGAACTGCTACCTAGAAAGATGTCTGCAACGTGATGCCCCATGAAGAGTCACTATCTTTTACTGGTACAAAATATGTACTTTAAGGGTGGTGGTGCACGCCTTTGATCACAGCACTCAGGAGGCAGAGGCATGTGGACCTCTGATTTCAAGTCCAGCCTGGTCTACAGAGCTAGTTCTAAGACAACAAAGGCTACACAGAGAAATCCTATCTCGAAAAACCTAGAAAATAAAAAGGTATTTTAAATTCTACTGAAGGCTAATCTAAACAGATATCATGCTCAGTCATATATAGTGTCAGCTTTCTTTAATCCACCCTGAGAGATGGGGGACACAGTAAAATGCTATTTAGTGTATTAGTTATGATTACAATCGTTGCATTAACGTTAAAGGTTTTGTGGTTCAGGTTCTAGCTCTTTTCATCTCCACCCTTTGTTTGTTGCTCTGAGACAGTTTCCCAGGTTGCCCACACTGGCCTAACCTTGGGATCCTCCAGCCTCAGTCTCCTGAGCGCTGGGATTGTAGCGATGCCATTCCTGCCTACCTATATACCAACCATTTAAAAAAAATCCTATGCCATTTCACCTATGTATAATTGAGGGTCATTTTAACCCTCATTACTGACTCTCAGCCCCCTCCCTGATGATGAAATGTGTCTTCTTCCCCAAAGCCCCCTTCTACTCTCACGTCCGTGTGGCCCTCGGGCTTAATTGTGGTTGCTTACAGGAGTCTGTAGAGGAGATTGTTTTCAGGAGCATGGGTATCAGAGGCTACACCATGGAAGAAAATGATCCCCTTCTCTCTAGCACCATTTAACCAGCAATAGCTCCTCAGAAAAGGAGACTTTAGTCACTGTTCTCTTGCTATGCAGAAATACCATGGCCAAGGCAGCTTATAGAAGAAAGCATTTAATTGGGGACTTGCATACAGTTTCAGAGGGTTACCATAAGCATCATGGTGGGAACATAACCATAGTGGCAGGCAGGTACTGAGGAGCTTACATCTGATCCGAGGAGAGAGGAGAGAGAGAGAGAGAGAGACTTGGGTTGACTAGGGGATATTCTCATTTAAACCACTGCAATGGGACTTCACGAACCTCTCTCCCATCCATTGTAGGATGTTAATGGGCCCAATGGTGTTCGGGTAACCACAGAGTGAGCTCATGAGTATAATGGCCATGTCATATCTGGAGATGGTATTTCACTGCGCCCTGCTCTACCCTCCAGCTCTTACATTCTTTTCACCTCTGGTGTAATATTCCCCGAGCCTTGGAAAGGGTGATACAGATGGCTCACTTAGGGTCAAGCTTTGAGTACTCAGTATTTCTCAGCACTTTGATTGGTTCTGAGTGTCTGCATTAATCACCATTCACTCAGTAAGACGTTTCTCTAATGGAGGCTGAGAACAGCACTAATTCAGAGCTATTAACATAAATATTTAGAAGGCAGATGAACATGTCCACTTAGCAAAGCAACATAGTGGGATCTCCCTTCAGAATCTATAACCTCTCCAGCTACGGGTTTGTGAGAGCATCAGGGGAGGTCAGGAGCCCGAGGTTAGGGAGGTCACAGAGCAAACAAAACACGGAAAATAGTTGAGCAGTTTAGAACTGAAAAAGAAACAGGCAAGTCCCTGAAACTGAGAAACGTGCCTAGGGACACCCCCAAATGTTTCCAGGAATTAAGTTCAGGAAGAAGCTTCCCATCAGTGGACTGGAAGGAATAGGAAGGAACCAGGCTGACCTCTGAGGGAAATGAAAGAGCCAGATTTTTGTCTTTCTCTGAGTAAGAAAATAATTTTAGGTACATCACATTTTAAATGTTAAGAAATGTGAAAGACTTTGTATTGGGATAGGAGCATGTTCTTTGTTAGATGTGGAAAAGGTAACCCAGATTTCGTTTAAAAACAGATGATATCACACAAAGACAAACAATAAAAGGAAATCAGGAAAGTATTTGCCAAACAGTGGATGCAGGCCCAACTGACTCTGTAATATGAAGAGTCCCAGTATATCATTAAAGGTAACCCAGTTTTCAATCTAGAGAGACAAAAAAGGACACATAAGTTACAATTGACCCTGAATAGCTGCGCAGCATCATTTATGACATCATAGCTTCATTCGTGACATCGTAGCTTCATTTGTGACATCATAGCTTCATTCATAACATCATAGCATCATTTGTGACATCGTAGCTTCATTTGTGGTATTGTAGCTTCATTCATGACATGATAGCTTCATTTGTGACATCATAACTTCATTCATAACATCATAGCATCATTTGTGACATCATAGCTTCATTCATAACAAGGTAGCATCATTTGTGACATCATAGCTTCATTTGTGATATCATAGCTTCATTCATGACATCATAGCTTCATTTGTGACCTCATAGCTTCATTTGTGACATCATAGCTTCATTTGTGACCTCATAGCTTCATTCATAACATCATAGCATCATTTGTGACATCATAGCTTCATTTGTGGTATAGTAGCTTTATTCATTACATTATAGCTTCGTTTGTGACAGCACAGCTTCATTCAGGACATCATAGCTTCATTGAGGATTACAGGAACACAAATCAAGGGAATGTAGTTTTAAAGCTTTACTTTAGGGCTAGTGAAATGGCTCAGCTGGTAAAGGTTCAAGTCTGAAAACCTGAATTCAATCCCTGGACCCACATGGTACGAGGAGGGAATTGACTCTCAACAATTGTCCTCTGACCTCCACTTTGCATACTAACTCAAAGATAGACACAAAAGAACTGTAAAAATAAAATTAAGTATTTACTTTGAAAAGTACATGTATGTGTGGGGCCAGGAGAGAAATGCGCATGTGAGTTCAGGTGTCTGAGGGGACCAGATGCATTGGAACCCCTGGAGCTGAAGTTACAGGCTGTAGTGAACCACATGACATGGGTGCTGGGAACTGAACTCAACTGAACGTTTCCTCTGGAAAAGTGATGTGTACTCTTAACCACTAAGCCATCACAAGGTAAAAACAAACAAACAAACAAACAAACAAACAAAAATGCCCAAATAACCATTTGGGCATTCTCTTCTCTTTCCTTCCTTTTTCTTACATAGCCTTGCTATGTCGTTGAAGATGACTTTGAACTTCTGACCCTTCTCCTCTGCTTCCCAAGTCCTAGGATTACAGGCATGCACCACCATGCTCACTTTATGCAACCTGGTATTTAATGTAATCTTTACACGGTGATAGAAATACAGAAAAAAATATCTTCAAACCACCTTAGCAGAAAATACATACTCCACCGCAGTGCTGTGCGGGAAACAAAAAAGCAAAGTTATTGAGATCGGCAGCTGTTGGCTGCATTTTACTACTTCCCAGTTAAGACATGCCATAAGAGGGACTGAAGAGATGGCTCAGTGACTAAGAGCCCTGGCTGCCCTTGCAGAAACTCTGGACTCAGTTTCCAGCCCCCACCAGGCAGTTCACAACTGTCCGTAACTCCAGTTCCAGAGAATCTAATGCCTTGTTCTGACTGCTGTGGGCACTGGATGAACATGGTGTGTTTACATATATGCAAGCAAAACATTCATACATATAAAATAAATATTAAAAAAGAAATAGCACACAGTTGAAGAAATGAGTGGATGTAATATGTGTATGTGCCAAGATCATCCAAATATTCTGATGAGTACAAACATAACAGGAGTGCAGGCTTTCTGTTCGTTTTGGTTTTGAGAAGGTCCTCTCTATGTAGTCCTGAGCATCTAGAAACTCACTATTTAGACCAGACTAGCCCAAAACTCAGGGGTCCCCCGAGTGCAAAGATTAAAGGCATGAGCCATCAAGCCTGGTCGTGAGTGCAGGGTTTAAAAAGACAAGGTGATTTTAATCCCATCATGTTGTCAGTGAAGACTGACCATCACAGTAGCCTAATATTACTTAAAAATTAAACTGACACTTCTTGTTTGCTTTTGAATCCCAGGACAAGGGACTGAGGTACATATATTACATATCAAAGCAGAACTGGCCTCCATGTTCTCCCAGAATCTCTCACTACCTACCTGGCATACCCTGTCCCCAACCCTGAACTTTCCAGCCCAGGGGCTGGGCTGCCATCCCTCAGAGAGTATTTCCTATATAATCCAGACATTTTGGTCTCTTCTCTCTCTCCTCTTCTCTCTCTGCATTCGTACCTTCTCTCTTTCTCCCCCTCCTCCTTCTCCCCATGATAACTTCCCTGGCTGAGAGTTCTGCATCTTGATCACAGGCAGCCAGGTGGAGGCTCTCTTCCGAACTGGGCAGAGCTTGAACACTAAGAGTCCTCAAAGCATGCCTACACAGTGACACGCCTCCTCCAATGAGGCCACACCTACTCCAACAAGGTCACACCTCCTAATAGCGCCACTTGCCATGGCCAAGCACATTCAAACCACCACATCCCCTCTAAGAAGTTTTTAGATATTGTGTCCATTCATCTGTACACACAGCAGACACTTCTGTTTTTGTTCTTGGGAAGGATGTAATTAGGGAGGGTTGTAATAACCACACCCCACAAAGCCAGTCTCCCCACCACCACTTTTTACTGAAAACTGATTTTTTTCCAAACAATATATTCAGACTATGGTTTTACCTCCCTCAAATCCTCCACGATTCTCCCCACCTTCCCCCACTTGAAGTCACACCCTTCCTGTCTCTCCTTAGAAAACAGACAGCCATCTAAAGAATAATAATAAAATAAGATAAAACAAAAAGAAACAGGAATAGGACAAAACAGACAAATAAACAGAAAAAAATAGACAAAGGAAAAACACAAAAAACACACATAGACACAGGGATACACATAGGGATCCCATAAAAACAGAGAACCTGAAGCCATAATATATACACAAAGAACCTGTAAAGTTAAAAGAAGAAGAGGAGGAGGAGGAGGAGGAGGGGGAGGAGGAGGAGGAGGAGGAGGAGGAGAATGAAGAGGAGGAGGAGGGAAGGAAGGAAGAAAAGAAGGAAGGAAGGAAGGAAGGAAGGAAGGAAGGAGGAAGGGAAGAAAGGAGGGAAAAAAAGGAAAAATAATGTCCTGACAAAACGTTAGGAGAACAAAGAACCTCCCAAGATGCCACTGAGTTCATTTTGTCAAGTCATGGTCATGGCGCTTACCCTTAGGAGTGGTTTACACCCTCAGTGAGACATCCTTAGAAAAAACATATTTCCTTTTTGAGTGGTTACAAATTGGAAATTGCTTCTGGGTTAGGGCTGGGGACTTTCATCCATTTCTCTCAGTAGTAAAACCCCACCTAGCACAGACCTGCGCAGGCCCTGAGCATGCTGCTACAGTCTCTGTGAATTCAAGTGTACGTTGATCCTGCTGTGCTTAGAGAGCCTATTTCCTTAGTGTGCTCCATGCCCTCTGGCTCTTACACTCTTTCTGCCTCTTCCGTAGTGTTCCTGAGCCCTGAGGGGAGGGATTTGATGAAGACATCCCATTTACAACTGTCCGTTTGCTGGTTTCTTGTTCTCTGTCATTGTCTGGCTATGGGTCTCTGTATTTGTTTCTATCTAATACAGGAGGAACATTCTCTGATGCATGGGACACTAATACTGCAGTTAGGACTCTTATTTTTCTAGGTTTTTTAGAAGAGTAGTATTTTGTTGTCCCCTAGGCCTATCTGGTCTCAGGTTCCTGGCCATCAAAGCAGAGTCAGAGATGGTCTGGTGGTCTAAGTGAGATGCCCTGCTGAGGCTTGTATGCTTTAATCTTAATCACCAACTGAGAAGAATTGTTTGAAAGGATTGTAAAGATTAGGTGGATTAGGATTGTTAGAGAAAGTGCCACTGGGGGTGAGCCTTGAGGTTCAAAAGCCCATGCTGGGCCCAGAGGGTCTGCCTGTGGATCAGGGTGTCAAGCTTTAGGGCCACGCCTGCCTACAGGCCATGATAATGAACCAGCCCTCTGAAACTGTAAGCAAGGCGCCAGTTAAATGCTTTCCTTTACAAGAGTTGCCTTGGTCATGATTTCTCTTCACAGCAATTGAACAGTGACTAAGACAAATGGGTTCCATCTCATGGAGGGGCCTTAAATCCAATCAGATACTGGCTAGTTACTTAACAAACTTTTTGCCATTAGCACATGCTCCAGGCAGGTCATCATTGTATATCAAAGGTTTGTAGCTGAATTTGTTTACCTTTCTCCTTTGGTAGTGTGCAGAGTACCTTCCAGTACTGTGAACACGATCTAGTCAGTGGGAGTGAAGGCTCTAGGTAGATACCAGCTTGTCTTCTATATGTTCAATAAATGTTGGTTCTGTCCTCAGCTATAGGGCCTTACAGTCAGTGTGTGGAGAGCAACCAATAACCTTGGCAATAGTGTGGGTTGTTTGGGGGTTTCCATGGGCCCCTTTGGCCAAAAGTTTGATTAGATATAATCCATTCCTGGCACTGGAAGCTTCATTTGGTGATTAAAAAAAAATGTCCACTTGGGGCTCCATCTCTCCCACTATTTAGCAATTTCATTTAGCTCATCTATATATATTACATGTATATATTTTAGGAAGCTTCTACTGTATTAGATTTCCACACAAGGGTCAAATGGCCCCTAGTTTTAGTAGTCCCTCCCCATATCCCACCCCTTTGTTCCTCCCATTCCTGCCCCTTCACCTCATCCATCCATAACTATTCTGTGTACCCGTTCATTACAGAGATCCATCCTGTAGGCATAATATTTTTGTGCATTGTATAAAAGTCATCCTTGTGTTATTCAAATGTTGATTTCTCTGCCCTCATATCTTTTTTAAATTTTGTGTTGGATATTTTCTTTATTTACATTTCAAATGTTATCCCCTTTCCTGGTTTCACTTCTCCCAGAAACCCCCTATCCTATCCTCCCTCCCCCTGCTTCTATAAGGGTGTTCCCCCATCCACCCACCCATTCCTGTCTCCCCACCCTCTATTCCCCTACACTGGGGCACCTATCAAGCCTTCATAGGACCAAGGACCACTCCTCCCATTGATGCCTGACAAAGCCATCCTCTGCTACATATGCAGCTGGAGCCATGAGTATATTCTTTGGTTGGTTCTGCCCTGATATCTTGTTTCAATCCAGATAGGGCACTGAAATACTTATGTTAAGAATCTCTGGTCTCAAATTTGTGTAAAGAATTCTTATCATTTATTCTCTGCCTTGTCAATAAAAGCTGATCACCCAGTGGCTGGGCATAAGAGAGAATAGAGTGGGACTTCACCAGCTAGGGGAGGGAGAAGAATAAGACAGATTGAGCAGAGGGAGGAGAGTAGACAACATGAGAGCTCAGTCGGGGCATGGAAGGCCCCAAATGCAAGTATGATGGGGATTTGGGGTGGGAGGTAGCCAGATTAGTTTAGAGGATTAAAGCAGATCAAATGATTGCCCAGGTATTGCAATAAAGCTTGATTAAATAAATCTTAGTCTCTCTGTGTCTTTATTGGGAAATTAGCTAGGATAAAGAAAAAACAGCTGCTGTATTAATCTACTGCATACATTTGTATTAAATATTACTGTTGTACCATCCCTCCCCACTATTCCCTTACTCTATGCCTACCTAACCTCTGTGATTATATGGATTATAGTGTGTGTATTGAAGACTTAAGAGTTAATTTCCACATATAAGCAAATACATACCATATTTGCCATTCTGGGTCTAGGTTACCTCACTCAAAATGCTTTCATTCCTAGCACCACTCCTTTACCTGGAAATTTCATGATTCCATTTTTTAATAGCTGAGTGATATTTCATTGTGTAAATGTACCATTTTTCTCCATTGATCTGTTGATGGACATCTAGGCTATTTCCAATTTGTGGCCATTATTAATAAAACAGCAATGAACATGGTTGAGTAAGTGTCTCTGGATAGGATGAAATGTCCTTTGGGTATATGCTCAAGAGTAGTAGAGCTGGATCTTGAGATAGATCTGTTTCCAGATTCCTGAGGAAGCACCACACTGATTTCCACAGAGGCTGTACAGGTTTTCACTCTCACTGGCAAAGAGTGCTTTATGTACTCTTCATCCACTGTTTCTCTGATAACTAAGGATGGTGAGCACTTCTTTATGAGTTTCCTTTTGAGAGTTCTCTGCTTAGGTCTGTATCCCATTTTTAATTGAGTTGTTTTCATGATGTCAAGTTTTTTTAGTTCTTTGTATATTTTAGATATTAGTCCCCTATCATATGTGTAGTAGGTAAAAAAATATTTTTCCTATTTTGTAGCCTGCTGCTTTGAATGATGGTGTCCTTGGCCCTACAGAAGCTTTTCAGCTTCATAAAATCCCATTTATTAATTGTTGTTCTTAGTGCCTCTGCTGTCGGTTCCTCACTTTCTTTTCTGTCAGATCCAGGGTATCTAGACTTTTTTGATGTCTTTGATCCATTTGATGAGTTAGTGGAGGGTGACAAGTATGGATCTATTTGGATTCTTCTACATGCAGCCATCCAGTTTAACCATCACTATTTGTTGAAGATGCTGTGTTTTCCAGTATTTCTGATTTCTATATTTAAAAAAAAAACAAACGTCTATGGATGTGTGGACTTATGTCTCTGTCTTTCATTTGATTCCACTGATGAGTGTTTCTGTTGTATTATGTCAGTACCGTGCTGTTTTTGTTATTATAGACCTTCAGTACAAATTGAGACCAGGGACAAGTAGTTCTTTTATTATTCAGGAGTGTTTTAGCTAACCTGGTCTGGTGTGGTGTGTGGTGTGTGTGTGTGTGTGTGTGTGTGTGTGTGTGTGTGTCTGTGTCTGTGTGTATTTGTGTGTGTTTTCATATGAAGCTGAAAATTATCCTTTCAAGCTCCATGAAGAATTGTGTTGAAATCTTGATTATAGATTGCTTTTGATAGGACGGTCATTTTCACTATATTAATCCTACCAATCCATGAGCATGGGAGAGCTTTCATCTTCTAATATCCTCTTCAATTGTTTTATTCAGTGTCTTAAAGTTTTGATCATACAAAGTCACTTGATTGATTAGAGTTACCCAAAATATTTTTGATGTGATTGTGAAAGGCGATTTCTTTCTCATTCTGCTTACCATTTGTATATATGAAGGCTAATGATATTTGTACGTTAATTTTGTATTCTGTTACTTTGCTGAAAGTATTTGTCAGCTGTAGAAGTTTTCTACTGGAGTTCTTAGGGCCACTTATGTGTATTATCATATCATCTGCAAACAAAGATACTTTGACTTCTTCCCTTCCTATTTGTATTCCCTTAATCTCCTTCAGTTTTCTTATTGCTCTAAGATTTCTAGTACTATACTGAATAATGTATTAGTAAGAGCTCTCTAGAGTAACTAAATTTACAGTATATATATATATATATATATATATATATATATATATACACACACACACACACACATGTATATACAATAATGATTGCCTGTGAATTGAAGGTCCAAGTATACAAACTGTGTGGCTAGATGCCTCAGTTTGTCTTTAGTATACACTGGAATCCTGAAGAAGTAAACTCTAATGCCAGTAAAGGAATGGACTTGCAGGCAAGAGCAAAATCAAGCAGGCAAGGAGAAAACACTTCCTTCTTCAGTATCCTATAGGCTTCCTGCAGAAGGCATGGCCCATATTAGAGGTGGGTCTTCTATCTCAAAAGATCTCAAAGAATGGGACTTCAAATTAAGCAAAAAATATTTCACAGGTATGCCCCATTTCTGGGTTAGTTAACTTCAGATGTTGTCAAGTTGATGACCAAGAACAGCCATCACCAATAAGTATGGAGAGAGTGAACAATTTGTCCTGTTTCTGAATTTAGTGGAAAAGCTTTAAGTTTTTTGTTCACTTAGAATGATTTGGCTGCAGGCTTGCTGTGAATTGCCTCTATTATTTTGTGCTATGTTCCTTGGATTCATAGTCTTTCCAGGACTTTTACCATGAATCTCTGTTGGATTTTGTCAAAGGCCTTTTATGTATTTAATGAGATGATCATGTGGTTTTTGTCTTTCAGTATCTTTAGATGGTGAATTCCATTTTTAATTTACACATGTTGAACCATCTTGGCATCTCTGGGATGAAGCCTACTTGATCCTGCTGAATGATTTTTTTTGATGTGTTCTTGGATTTAGTTTACAAGTATTTTATTGAGACATATTGTCCTGCCTGTTATTATGTTTTTGCACTGGTGTCTAGTCACCTGGATGTGGAATGATTGTAATTCTAGGCACTGCTAGCTTATCTTGAGTTTGGCCATCCTTTGGTCTCTGTTGCTTTTTCTGGCTCTTAGGAGAGTGTGATGGCTAGGGGTTGCCTGGTAGAAAATGCTTCTGAGATCCTTCCAGGAGTGGCATTGGGAGTCCTGGGTAGAATGTCTTTCTAGGCATTGGGAGCTGACACTAAGGGATGGGAATGGGCTAGAATCAAAGATTAAGAGGGTCTACAGGAAGGAGGAAAGCTGGCATCAACCCCTTCTCCAAAGAAAGAGGCCAAGTGACCATGAGACAGTGGAAAGCACAGCTCTTGCACTCTGTCACCCTTTGCAGACCAACCTCATTGACCTTCAGGCAACGACAACACAGGCTTCTTCCACTGTTGTCAAAAACAAGTACAAGTATTGAACTCTAAAGCCTTTTATAAAATCTGGTTTGATTTCACTCTACTCAGCAGGCTGTCTGTCTGCAGGAGAGCAATGATGCTGAGTGTGCTGGCTGGCTACTCTTGGAGGCCAACTTGACTTTACCTGGAGTTAACTAAAATCCAGACATGAAGGGCACATCAGTGAGAGCTTGCCTGATTTAAAATAGGAAGGTCCACTTCTAATCCACAACTTGAGGCAGAAAGACACATACCTTTAATCTAGGCCACATCTTCTGCTGAAAGCCTATATAGGTACTTGGAAGAAGAAAGCTGGCTTGCTTCTTGCTTGCTTTCGCCTTGCTAGCAGGTTCATTCCTTTCCTGACATTACAGACTGCTTCTTCGGGATTCCAGTGTATACTGAAAAATAGCTGAGAGCAACTACTGGATTCTTAGACTTTCAGTTCACAGCCAGCCATTGTTGGATAGGCTGGACCACAGACTGTAAGCCATTCTAATAAACCCTCTTTGCTGAGATCCAGTCTTGGAGTGAGGAGGGTCCAGAGAAAAGGGTGAGTGGGAGCAGCACTGATTCAATAATGACTCAGAGACAGTAGTGGATGCAAGCTGTCAATTCAAGTGCTCTCATTGGCTGGTCATTCTCACTATTGTGACCAGAGGGCCTGAACCCAGTCTTTTATTTACTAAAGGAACATCATCAAGGCTTTAACCATTGTTAATCATTTTTTATAAATCCTTCAATTTATATAAATTCTAAATATCCATGATCATTACCCCCAACACCCAATTCATTAAAATAGAAATTAAACATAAAACAAAAGCTCATTTCCTTATAGTCTTTACACAGCCTGTTCTTCACGGGTAGCTGGGCAGAGTACTTGCAGTTTCCTGGTACATCAGACAGAAGTCATTACAGTAGCCGAACTGTACCATATTTGTGTATTTTTTGTTTATGTTTTTGTTTTTGTTTTTCTACTTTATTTACATTTCAAATGTTTTCCCCTTTCCAGATCTCCCCTTTGGAACCTCCCTATTCCCTCCCCTATCCACTGCTTCTATTGGGGCATTCCCCCACCACCCCACCACCCCACTCTCGTCTTCCCTCCTTGGCATTCTCCAATACTGGGGGATCTAATACCCTCTGGCCCAAGGGCCTCTCCTCCACCTGATGTCTAACAAGACCTTCCTCTGCTGAATATGTGGCCAGCACCATGGGTCACTCCATGTGTATTTTTTGGTTGGTGGATCAGTCTCCAGGAATATCGGGGGTCAGGCCAGTTGCCACTGTTGTTGCCTTTCTGGGGATGCAAACTCCCTCAGCTCCTTCAGTCCCTTCTCCAAGTCCTCCATCTGGGACCTCCCACTCCGCCCTACTGTTGCTGTGAAGTGACTCTTGGGTATTTCGAATTTTTGGGCTAATAACCACTTAACAGTGAGTACATACAATGTTCATTCTTTTGTGACTGTGTTACCTCGTTCAGGATGATATTTTCAAGATCCATCCATTTGTCTGCAAATTTCATGAAGTCATTGTTTTTAATTGCTGAGTAGTATTCCATTGTGTAAATGTACCACATTTTCTGTATCCATTCCTCTGTTGAGGGACATCTGGGTTGTTTCCAGCTTCTGGCTATTATAAATATGGCTGCTATGAACATAGTGGAACATGTGTCTTTATTACATGTTGGACCAACTTCTGGGTATATGCCCAGAGTGGAATAGCTGGGTCCTCAGGTAGTATTATGTTCATTTTTCTGAGGGTCCGCCAAACTGATTTCCAGAGAGATTGTATCAACTTGCATTCCCACCAGCAATGGAGGAGTGTTCCTCTTTCGCCACATCCTCGCCAACATCTGCTATCACCTGAGTTTTTGATCTTAGCCATTCTGACTGGTGTGAGGTGAAATCTCAGGGTTGTTTTGATTTGCATTTCCCTGATGACTAAGGATGTTGAACATATCTTTAGGTGCTTCTCAGCCATTAGAGTTTCCTCAGTTGAGAAGTCTCTGTTTAGCTCTCTTCCCCATTTTTTGATAGGGTTATTTGGATCTCTGGAGTCTAGCTTCTTGAGTTCTTTGTATACATTGGATATTAGCCCTCTATTGGACGTAGGATTGGTAAAGATCTTTTCCCAATCTGTAGGTTGCCGTTTTGTCCTATTGACAGTGTCCTTTGCCTTACAGAAGCTTTGTAATTTTATGAGGTCCCATCTGTCAATTCTTGATCTTAGAGCACAAGCCATTGGTGTTCTGTTCAAGAACTTTTCCCCTGTTCTAGAGTTTTCCCCACTTTCTCTTCTATTAGATCCAGTGTATCTGGTTTTATGTGGAAGTCCTTGATCCACTTAGACTTGAGCTTTGTACAGGGAGATAGGAATGGATCAATTCGCAATCTTCTATATATAGACCACCAGTTGAACCAGCACCATTTGTTGAAGATGCTGTCTTTTTTCCACTGTATGGTTTTAGCTCATTTGTCAAAGATCAAGTGACCATAAGTGTGTGGATTCATTTCTGGATCTTCCATTCTATTCCATTGATCTACCTGCCTGTCACTGTACCAATACCATGCAGTTTTTATTACTACTGCTCTGTAGTACAGCTTGAAGTCAGGGAGGCTGATTCCCCCAGAAGTCCTTTTATTGTTGAGAATAGTTTTTGCTATCCTGGGTTTTTTGTTATTCCATATGAATTTGAGAATTGTTGTTTCTAAGTCTATGAAGAATTGAGTTGGGATTTTGATGGGGATAGCATTGAATCTGTAGATTGCTTTCGGCAGGATGGCCATTTTAACTATATTAATCCTGCCAGTCCATGAGCATGGGAGATCTTTCCATCTTCTGAGGTCTTCTTCAATTTCTTTCTTCAGAGACTTGAAGTTCTTGTCATACAGATCTTTCACTTGTTTGGTTAGAGTCACACCAAGATATTTTATACTGTTTGTGAGAATTGTGAAGGGTGTTATTTCCCTAATTTCTTTCTCAGCCTGTTTATCCTTCGAGTATAGGAAGGCTACTGATTTGCTTGAGTTAATTTTGTATCCAGCCACTATGCTGAAGTTGTTTATCAGTTGTAGCAGATCTCTGGTGGAGTTTTTCGGGTCACTTAAGTATACCATCATATCATCTGCAAATAGTGATATTTTGATTTCTTCCTTTCCAATTTGTATCCCTTTGACCTCTATTTGTTATCTGATTGCTTTAGCTAGAATTTCAAGTACTATATTGAATAGATAGGGAGAGGGAGGGCAGCCTTGTCTAGTCCCTGATTTTAGTGGGATTGCTTCGAGTTTCTCTCCATTTAGTTTGATGTTGGCTACTGGTTTGCTGTATATTGCTTTTACTATGTTTAGGTATGTTCCTTGAATTCCTGATCTTTCTAAGACTTTTAACATGAAGGGATGTTGAACTTTGTCAAATGCTTTTTTGGTATCTAACTAAATGACCATGTGCTTTTTTTCTTTGAGTTTGTTTATGTAGTGGATTACATTGATGGCTTTCCGGGTATTGAAGCATCCCTGCATCCCTGGGATGAAGCCTACTTGATCATGGTGAATGATCATTGTGATGTGTTCTTGGATTCGGTTTGCAAGAATTTTATTGAGTATTTTGGCATCGATATTCCTAAAGGAAATTGGTCTGAAGTTTTCTTTTATTGTTGGGTCTTTGTGAGGTTTTGGTATCAGTGTGACAGTGGCCTCATGGAATGAATTGGGTAGTGTTACTTTCGTTTCTATTTTATGGAATAGCTTGAAGAGTATTGGTATTAGGTCTTCTTTGAAGGTCTGATAGAATTCTGTACTGAACCCCTCTGGTCCTGGGCTTTTTTTGGTTGGGAGACTTTTAATGACCGCTTCTATTTCTTTAGGGGTTATGGGACTGTTTATATGGTTTATCTGATCCTGATTTAACTTTGGTAATTGGTTTCTGTCTAGAAACTTGTCCATTTCCTCCAGATTTTCCAATTTTGTTGTGTATAGGCTTTTGTACTAGGATCTGATAATATTTTTAATTTCCTCAGAGTCTGTTGTTATATCTCCATTTTCATCTCTAATTTTATTAATTTGCACACTGTCTCTGTGCCCTTTGGTTACTCTGGCTAAGGGTTTATCTATCTTGTTGATTTTCTCAAAGAACCAGCTCCTGGTTTTGTTGATTCTTTGTATAGTTCTTTTAGTTTCCATTTGGTTGGTTTCAGCCCTTAATTTGATTATTTCCTGCCTTCTACTCCTCTTGGGTGTATTAGCTTGTTTTTGTTCTAGAACTTTCAGGTGTGCTGTTAGGCTGTTAGTATATGCTCTCTCCAGTTTCTTTTAGGAGGCATTCAGAGCTATGAGTTTTCCTCTTAACACTGCTTTGATTGTGTCCCATAGGATTGGGTAAGTTGTATTTACATTTTCATTAAATTCTAGGAAGTCTTTAGTTTCCTTCTTTACTTCTTCCTTGGCCATGTTATCATTCAGCAGAGCATTGTTCAGCTTCCATGTGTATGTTGGCTTTCTGTTGTTGTTGTTGCCATTGAAGACCAACCTTAATCTGTAGTGATCTGATAGGAGGCATGGGCTTATTTCAATTTTCTTATATCTGTTGAGGTTTGTTTTGTGACCAATTATATGATCAATTTTGGAGAAGGTGCCATGAGGTGCTGAGAAGAAGGTATATTCTTTTGATGTAGGATGAAATGTTCTATAGATATCTGTTAAACCCATTTGGTTCATAGCATTTGTTAGTTTCACTGTGTCTCTGTTTAGTTTATGTAGTTTCCAAGATCTGTCCATTGTTGATAGTGGGGTGTTGAAATCTCCCACTATTATTGTGTGAGGTGCAATATGTGCTTTGAGCTTTAGCAGAGTATCTTTTATGAATGTAGGTGCTCTTGCATTCAGGGCATAGATGTTCAGAATTGAGAGTTCTTCTTGGTAGATTTTTCCTTTGATGAGTATGAAGTGTCCTTCTTTATCTTTTTTTATGACTTTTGGTTGAAAGTCAATTTTATCCGATATTAGAATGGCTACTCCAGCCTGTATCTTGGGGCCATTTGCCTGGAAAATTGTTTTCCAGCCCTTCACTCTGAGGTAGTGTTTGTCTTTAACATGGAGGTGTGTTTCCTGGATGCAGCAAAATGCTGGGTCCTGTTTATGGATCCAGTCTGTCAGTCTATGTCTTTTTATTGGGGAGTTGAGACCACTGATGTTAAGAGATATTAAAGAATAGTGATTGTTGTTTCCTGTTAATTTTGATGTTGTTTATGTGGCTATCTTGAGTTTGTTGAAAGATTACTTTCTTGCTTTTTCTTGAGTGTAGTTTCCCTCCTTGAGTTGGCGTTTTCCATGTATTATCTTTTGTAGGGCTGGGTTTGTGGAAACATACTGTGCAAATTTAGATTTGTCATAGAATACTTTGGTTTCCCCATCTATGATTATTGAGAGTTTTGTTGGGTATAGCAGCCTGGGCTGGCATTTGTGTTCTCTTAGAGTCTGTATGAGATCTGCCCAGGATCTTCTAGCTTTCATAGTCTCTGGTGAGATGTCTGGTGTAATTCTGATAGGTCTGCCTTTATATGCTACTTGTCCTTTTTCTCTTACTGCTTTTAATATTCTTTCTTTGTTTTGTGTATTTGGTGTTTTGACTATAATGTGACAGGAGGAATTTCTTTTCTGGTCCAGTCTATTTGGCGTTCTGTAGGCTGCTTGTATATTTATGTTCATCTCTTTCTTCAGGTCAGGGAAATTTTCTTCTATAATTTTGTTGAAGATATTTACTGGTCCTTTAAGTTGGGAATCTTCACTCTCTTCTATACCTATTATCCTCAGGTTCTGTCTTCTCATTGCATCCTGGATATCTTGGATGTTTTGGGTTAGGAGCTTTTTGCATTTTGTGTTTTCTTTGACTGTTGTGTCCATGTTTTCTATGGTATCTTCCGCACCTGAGATTCTCTCTTCCATCTCTTGTATTCTGTTGGTGATGCTTGCATCTGTGACTCCGGATTTCTTTCCTATGTTTTCTAACTCCCGGGTTGTCTCCCTTTGTGATTTCTTTATTGTTTCTGTTTCCATTTTTAGATCCTGGATGGTTTTGTTCATGTCCTTCGCCACCATTTGATTGTGTTTTCCTGTAATTCTTTAAGGGATTTTTCTGTTTCCTCTTTAAGGGCTTCTACCTGTTTACCTGTGTTCTCCTGTATTTCTTTAAGGGAGTTATTTATGTCCTTCTTAAAGTCCTCTATCATCATCATGAGAAGTGATTTTAAATCCAAATCTTGCTTTTCCAGTGTGATGGTGTATCCAGGACTTGCTGTGTGGGAGAATTGGGTTCTGATGATGTCAGGTAACCTTGGTTTCTGTTGCTTATGTTCTTGTGCCTGCCTCCTGCCATCTGCTTATCTCTAGTGCTACCTGCCCTCCCTATATCTGACTGGAGCCTATCCTTCCTGTGATCCTGGTTGTGTCAGAACTCCTCAGAGAGCAGCTGTCTCTGGAATCCTGTGATTCTGTGATCCTGAGATCCTGGGTGTATCAGAGCTCCTGGAAATCAAGCTGCCTCTGGGACTCTTGAGATCCTGGTGTGACCAAGCTCCTAGGATCCTGGGATCCTATGATCCCATGATCCTGAGCATGTTAGAATGCCTGGGAGTGGAGCTTCCTCTGGGTATTATGGAACTGGCTGAGGAGTTTGCCCCCAAGGTCTGCTCAGGGCACCTGCTCAGACTGGAAGGAACCCGTGCCAATGGTCAGGCAGATTTCCTGTGTGCCTGGGTCCTGCTGGTCCCAGTTACTCCTGGTGTTGGGACAGATGTTGTGTCTCCTCACCTCTGATCCTATCGCCATGCCTCTCTCAATGACCAAGAAGCATTGTTGCAAAGCTAGCTATGCAAACAAGCCCGTCTCACAGTCTGTTGAGTCCTATTTATACTCCTTCCAAACATCACATGTCCTCAATAGGTCTTGTCTCACCACGTGAGTCTATCTTAGCAAAACCCCACGAGTCTGTATCAGCTGACATAGCTCTGCCAATCTGCCTGAGTCTGAGGAAGCAGCAAGAAGCTATCAGAACACCACCAGAAGGTTTTTGGTGTGTTCTCTTTATGCAGTCACGACAAATGGAGCTCAGTTACAGAGTGTAAGGTGAACCAATACATCAATGTAGTTAGCGAAGGATCCTTCATCGTGTCTTTTCACGTGTCTGCCTTAGCAAAACATCCTTTCACCTGTGTCCAATTCAGGATAAGACTCCTTCCAGCAGAACACCATCCAACACAACTGACTTTCCAGAGAACCTTTAAGTTTCCACTTCAGTATCTAGAGTGTGACAGTGCCTCCTGAGTCCGTTGTTGTCTCTTTATATTCAGCAGAGCCTGGTACCAAATAAGCATTAATGTAAAGTCCAGCCAATCACTTTTCCTACTCTCATTTCCTGCTGCATGTATCAGTGAGTTTCTTTAGGGTAAGATCCCAAACCTGCAGCTTAAAGCAACCACTGTTAAGCTGTCTCACAATTCTGAGAATCTACTGGTGGATCGTCTTGTCTGGCCGGCTTGGCTGTTCTTGCCTGGTATGCTTATACATCTGTGGTCAGCTGTGGAGTTGTTGAGCTGGGATGTAGGGAGGGAGGGGCCTCACCAGGGAAAGCAAGGCTGTGCCTCTCATGGTCTGCTCTCTGGCAGATGAGACATTTCTTCATCACACAGTGGTCACCTAGGTCCCAAAAGTGAGAAGGCAAAAACCACTGCAAAGCTTTTTTTTTTGATGATTTGCTAGTGTTTCTTCTTATTCCATTGGTTCATATGAATCCCATATCCCACAGTCCCAGGTACCCCACCTCCTGCAGTGAGGTGGAAGCTTCCATTTGGGAGATCTTCCCTATGCCCTGGGTGTCCCTTCTAACAGTGCTTCTTCACCAGAGTGATTCTAACATCTCCTTCCTTGAGTCCCAGTCCTCAAGGGTCACTCTCACTTGCTTGGTGAGTTTCCCATCTCCATGTATCTCTCCACCTTCCGTTTTTCCCCTCTCTATCCTCAGAAGCCATGACCCACCCACCCTCAGGTTTCAGATCTTCATGTTCCGTATTTGTCCACGAATGGGAAACAATGGGTGGCCAGACATTGGAGAGGATAGGTCAGCTGTGGCCCTCCCCAGCTCCCACTGACAACCTAATCATCCATCAAGTTCAGCAAGCTCTGCCACAGCGGCAGCTGATGTCTCTTCTGCCTCAGAGTTGAATAAAATCTTGTTTGCAGACCAGGCAAAGCAGCTTCCTTGCCCATCTGCCTGTCCCACCAGGGGCCCAGCAAGAGTTGGTGGTGTAGCATTTGGGGTAGCCTCAGGCAACACTAGCACATCTTTGCTGTTTCTTGTGCTGGTCTTCAAGGTCAGTGATATTAAAGGGAATCAGACACAAAGCATCCTTCACATAACTCACTGCAGTGACCACCACTGGTGGTACCTGGGTCTTCCACAACTGAATCCCAAGCATCTACAGGTAGGGTTGTGTCGCCTTCCACATGCATAGGTTGCCATGCCCTTAGCCCGAGGTTATTTTGATGATTTCTCCATTGGTTTCATTGTCTCTCTTAGTGGATGGAATCTGCCCAGACACAGGAGCCAATCAGCTTTCATATGCTGTCATGATAATTAGAACAGTGCCCAAAGCAAAATGGTGCTTGAGGAGTACCTGCTGGGTACTTTAAAATGGTGACACATTCAGGCAAAGGCCAAGGTGACTGACAGGATGCCAGGCCATAAACAGAGTGGGAGTTTACACAGGGAAATGTGAAGATATTTAAATCAGGCTTCTTTATGAAATAATACTGAGGAGAAGGAACCAGTAGATGAATTCCCTTTAGAGGCAGCCTGGTAGGCTCGAGGAAAAAAAAAAAAAAAAACCAAGAAGAGAAAGTACTGCAGGCAGGGGAGGGTGGCCCTGGAGATGGGGGCGGGGTGGCAGTAGTTAGGGTCTTGGGCTTGAATGGATGGGGAGTAATGAAAGCTTGCACCAAAAAAACCCAGAAATGTGGGGGCTTAAGAGAGCGTAGGCTGGTCCATCCTACATTGGAGCAGCTCACTCGGGATGAAGTCCTGCTAAGAAGCAGGCTCTCATTTCTGTGAGCCTTTCCTCTGGGCTGGCTCTGAAAGCATTTGGATATTAGCCTTTCCCACAACCTGGCCTTTGCAATTCCACCAAACACCTCAAATTCACTGCCGTGGAATCTCATATAAAATACTCAGGTTTCAGGGACCACATTTACTCTGCAGCTTTCATTCCTGTACTTTCTCAAAGCCCTACTCTTGATTTGGGATAGATCCCCACACTGTAAAACTGGGCTGCTTTGTCCTGGGCTCCCAGAACTGCCTTCATGAATTTTATTTCTGTACTAAGTCAGTGGTTTGCAGAAAGGGGCCTGGGCCAGCAGGGAGACCCATGAGATGAACATGAGTCTCAGACAGTTCCCTACGATTCTGGCAGGAAAAGTCTACCTCTCTCAAGTTATGGCTCGTCATGATTTTATGGAAACGGAATCATATCTCAACATTCACTGGGGGAGTCCAGGGGTTGATTTGGAATGTCCTCTCTCATTCTCCACCTCTCCCTGAGGGTTCACTATTTTAGCTGAACTGGCTGGCCAGCAGCAAGCTCTGGGGAATCTCTTGTCTCTACAACCCCCACCCCCACCCATGCACACAATGCTGGGGTTAATAGATAATGTGCCTACTAGCTCTTACATGGGTGTTAGGAACCCCAACTCATGTTTTTATGCTTGTGCAGAAAGTACTTAACCCTTAGAGCCATCTCCCCAGCCCCTAAATAAACTCAGTTTTAAAAATAAAATTGTTTTGGTTTTGTTGTGCTAGGATGGAACTCAGGGCCTTGAGAGCACTAGTCAAGTACTCTATATTGGTATTTTAAAGAAACATCTCATAACACTGACATGAAAGGTACTGGAGCATCGCTCTCCTTGAACAGTCTATGAACATAAATAAAAGGCAAAGAAGAAATGGTATGAGTACTTCAGGCTCCTGACTTTTAGCTAGGTACTACCTGGGTGGGAGATGGGATGGGACCAAAGCTTGATGAGACAGCCATTCCACAGTGAGGTGTTTTCACAATGACTGATGCCAACTTTCAGTGTTGGGGGGGGGAGCAGAATGTGATTTCTGCTCACGAGTACACAAATGCACGTGTAAAATGAGTAAGGCAGGTTGGTCAGATGACTTGGAGGGTACAGCTCTTGCCATGTCAAGCCTGATGACCTTTCATCCCTGGTACCCACACTGGAAGTTCACAACCAACTTCCAAAGTCTGACCTCTGACTTTCACATCTACTCATACGCAACCCGAAAAACACGTTTTAAGATGAAAAAGTCTTTCATGGTGGCACACAACTTTAATCCTAGTATGTAGGAGGCAGAGGCAGGCAGATCTCTCTGAGTTCAGGCCAGCTAGGGTTATGTAGTAAGAACTTGTCTCAAAGAAATGAATACTTACAACACTAAAACTGAAAAAGACCACAAAATACCACCTACATCACCTCCCCCACCACCTCCACCTTCACCGCCTCCACCACCTCCACCACCACCTCCACCGCCTCCACCACCACCTCCACCGCCTCCACCGCCTCCACCACCACCTCCCCCGCCTCCACCACCACCACCACCTCCACCGCCGCCACCACCACCACCACCTCCACCACTGCCACCACCACCTCCCTCGCCTCCACCACCACCACCTCCACCGCCGCCACCACCACCACCTCCACCGCTTCCACCACCACCTCCCCCACCTCCACCACCACCACCACCTCCACCACCGCCTCCACCACCACCACCTCCTCCTCCACCCTCCCATCCCCCACCTCCCCGCCTACATTTGCCAGTGTTGGTGTGCTCTTGTGTTTACCCCACCCCTTATATTATTTCATCATGGATTTGCTTCACTCACCATGGCCTCAGGACCCCACACTGAGTTAGTAATATTCAAGAAGATAAGCCACACCTTATCACAATCACAAACCTGAGACTTCCTGTCCTGAGAGTGAAAGTGACCAGAGAGGTAAAGCTTTCTTGTTTGGAGCTTCACTTTCTGTTCAGGCTGCCTCAGCAAACCCTCTCCCACTATCAGGCATACTGCAAGTAGAGCACACCTCAGTCTCCATGGAATACCGCCCCACAGTTCCCCACAGTGCAGCAGGGGGCTGTGACCTCAGCTAAGGGCTTCCCCGTGGCTACCCCTGTTCATGCAGCTCCAGAGTTGGGCCTTCTTCTGTGTCGGGGGGGGGGGGGGGGGGGGGGGGAGGAGTGTCTAATCTGCAGCACAACTATATTAATCTCATTACTGCTGCTCTGGCTTATCACAACTCCAGTGGCTGAAAACAGCACACATTTAGCTGCTTGTGGTTCTGGAGATCAGAAAGAAGAAATCAGTAACTTTAGGTGTAATGTCAAGTTTTCTGAGGGGGTGAGGTAGGGGTGTGTGAGAGGAAGGGTTTTTCCTGAGACTCCTGGCCTTTTAAAATATTTAATTTTTATTAGCTTTAGTGAGGTATGTACGTGCATACCCATGTGTGGGTGTGTGTATGTGAGTGCAGATGCCCACAGAGAACAAGGGCTTTAGAGCCCCCTGGAGTTGAAGTTACAGGTAGTCAGGAGACACCCAATACGGGTATGGGGAACTGGATTTGGATCCTTTGCAAGAACAGTAAGTGCTCTTAACCTCTGAGCCATCTCTCCAGCCCCCTGGCCTTTTCGGCTTCTAGAAGTTGCTTATATTCCTTATTTGGCCTTCCACATCTTTGAAATCCATCTCTCCACAATCTCTGCTCTGTCACTGCCCCTTGTCTGGCTTATGTGGACCTTGTGACTGAACCAAAGCCCCAGATGTCCCCTGGCAATCTCATTTGAGACCCTTATCTCACTCTTGTTGACAAAATGTCCATTTACCACAAGTGGCATGTGTCCCGGTTTCAAGGAATTAGGGTCCTTTAGGGAGGCATTATCCAACCTGCTAAGGCAACTAGAAAGAAAGAGATAAGTAAGCAGGCCAGCCTGCCAAAGGTGGCAGGAGCACCAGAGAGGAGCTCCAGCATCTGTAGCAGGTCAAGGGTTAAGGGTCACAGCCCATGAGGTGTTGCAATAAAGAGCACAGGGAGGAGTAAACTCCCAAATGGATTCGGACTCACCAGTAAACCAAGGTCCAAGTTAAGACTCAAGATCCTGGATTTTAGCTGCCATGGATTTGAACCCTGGCCCGACCCAGAGAGCAAAGAATGTCACTGGACAGCAGCAGCAGAGTCTGACACAAATGGCAAGTGAGATTTATTTAAACAATGATACTGACAGGAACAGGATCTGGCATGACCACCTTTGTAACCAAGGGTTCCAGATGTGTGACAGACCAACAATGGTGATGAGGCTACCCATCCCTCAGGAGGCCCAGGCACTCCCTTAGCTAGAGCCTTCACCTTCCATCTCAGCACGAGCCTTCAGCAGATCAATAGGTTATCTCCTTCAAACCTAAGGGAGAAATACAGATGCCTTCAGACGCTGTGTCGGAGTAAAGGAAACAGGGGGCATGCCCATACACTGGGCACCTGAACGACTCACTGCTGGACCTCACTCTCTTCCTGTGTGAAACAAGATCTCAGAAGGAAGTGAGAAGTCAGGCCGGCTTTTGTTTATGGGTGGTTTAAAACAGATTTAGAAACATTTCATAACACTTTACGAGCTCTCGGCAGTAAATGTCCAAAAGTTACTAACTGCTGAACTTTGAGAAAACACAAAGAAGGTCCTTCACCTTGTGCTGACACACCAAAGACGCCTGACCTTAGAACATTTACTACCCCAAGCTGGGTGTGGTGTGCACACCTGTAAACTCCGCACTTGGTAGGCTAAAGCAGAAGGACCAGTTTGAGGCCAGCCTGTGCTTCAGAGGGAGACCACCCTGTTCCCAAAGCACACCAAAACCAAACAACAACAAGAAAAAAACCAACAACAACAACAACAACAACAAGCAGTTCAACTTAACTGTTTGAGTACACAATAGTTAACTTGAACTCATTAGAAACCTATCTTTCCAAAAGCCTGGGAAAGGTTAAGTACATTCAGACCTAGTCTTATGATAGAATTTAATACTCATTACAGTTATGTTCATTGAGAAGTTTAGTAGCAAGGGAGAAAAGGCTCGTGTCACAGTATTACACTGAAAAAAAAATGCAGGGCTTCAGCACAAGGGCAGGGTGCAGGCCAGGAGTGTCCCACCCTCCTCTGGCTTCTCTGCTTTCATGTGTATGAGGCTCCAACAAGTCAGCTGAGGTACATCTGTAATTCTGGGAGCAATGCCAAGTTGCAGTTACAAGTCTCAATCAAAGAAAAATGGCAATCAATTTTTATAAATGTAAATAGATAAATCAATAGCAGTGTCTAGAGAACAGGAGAGGGAGCGCCACTGGAGGCTGCCTGAGGCCAGGCCGTGGGGCCTTCTGTGCTCTCCTTTTCACAAGTTTCCCAAGTTCCAGATACAACTTCCTTTATAATTAGGAGAGGTTCTGATATAAAACACAACAATAAAGGGCTTTCCATCCAAACCACATGAGAGGGACTCTGTGGGCTGAAGTGCGGAGCCCAAGCAGGCTGCATGGCTATGGCCTGCCTGTTAGGGGTCCCTCAGGTCACATCTGTGGGAGGCACCAGGGACCTGGAATCTAATGAGGTCTTGCTGGACTATTATTCTGCTCAAGGAAAAAACAGTCATTGGGAAGAAAAAAAACAAGAGATGAAAGGGTCAGCAGAAGCCAAATCCAAACCTGGAAAGCCAGGTGCCAAGGTCTAACCTCATGGTCTTGCCTACCTCTGTCAGGGAACTGCACCTTAACCCTAGATAAGGAGAGAGCACCTGCCCTGGAAGCTGAGGGGGTCCATTTATTTATTTATTTATTTATTTATTTATTTATTTATTTATTTAATTTTATGTGTGTTGGTGTTTTGCCTGCATGTGTATATATGTGAAGGTATCAGATCCTCTGGAACTGAAGCTACAGACAGTTGTGAGCAGCCATTTGGGGGCTAGGAATTGAACTCAGGACCTTTGGAAGAACAGGCAGTGCTCTCAACCACTGAGCCATCTCTCCAGCCTCTGAGTCGGTCTTTTCAACACCAACTGGTCCACATGTTAGTATCTAATAAACCTGGCTATGAGCTCATGAAGGAAAAATGCTGGTTATTTTTATTAAAATTATTACTTTAACCCCTCAAGGTTTTCAACTGCAGAAACCCCATAGCCAGTGGGACAAGGGCTGGCTGGTTATTGAGGGACTTGCTGTTTGAAGAGTTCACCTACTCTTGTGCTATCAAAACCTGGAGAAGGAAACCATGACTTCTCTGGACACACTGTGGTATACATAGACGCTTCTGTAGTTCTCTGAACCTTGACTTCCAGGTGTGCTTTTCCTTCTTGGAGAAGTGAGAGAAACAGTCTCTTACCCAGCTCCTGGCCGCCCCGGGTGGCCCAGCACAGGCAGTAATGTCGCATGAGCTGCTCCAGAAGCTCCATTTCATCCAGGAACTCCAGGGATTCTATTCTGTGCAGAAATCCAAACAGGACATGTACATCATAGAGTTAGAGAAGAAGCTACCGATCCAGTCATGACATGTTCATGACACTACATGGGAAGAAGCTGGATACAAAACAGTGCACATGCTGTGGCTGAGAAGGGAGGGGTGATGTGGCTCAGCAGTTAAGAGAAGTGGCTGCTCTTCCAGGGGATCCAGGTTCAATTTTCAGCACCCACCCAATGGGGACTCACAAGGGTCATTAACTCTAGTTCCAGGAAATCTGGTGCCCTCTTCTGTCCTCTGAGGACAGACACCAGGCACACACTGCATGTGTACATATATACAGACAAAACACTCATACACGTGAAATTAAAATAAATACATTTTCAAAAGGAAGAAAGAGGGCTGGAATTTTAGTGCAGGGGAACAGCACATACTGGAACTGTGCAAGGTCTTGAAGAAAGGAGGAGATGGAGGGTAAGGAAGAAGTAGGGGAAGGGGAACAAGGAAGGGTGAGGGGAGAAAGGAAGAGGAGGAGGAAGGGTTACTTATCTCAAAAGCCAAGAGAAACAAACCAGAAAGATATGTTAATGGAAAAGGATTCATTTCTTTGCCCTATAAAGAGTTAAAACTTCAGTATGAAAAACAAGTACAATAATTTAAAAGATGAAAAAAATAGATCATTCTGATAGAAAAGAAAAACAAGAGGCTTTCAAATTCATTTATGAGAAAACAAAAATAAATAAAGTCACAAGATAGTTGTCTTAGGCATACATTGCTGTGATAAATAAAACACTATGACCAAAGCAAGGTGAGGAGGAAAAGGTTTATTCAGCTTACACTTCCACATCACTGTTCATTACAGGAAGTCAGGACAGGAATTCAAACAGGGCAGGAACCTGGAGGCAGGAGCTGAGGCAGAGCCACGGAGGGGTGGTGCTTACCAAACTGCTCCTCATGCCTTGTTCAGCCTGATTTCTTATCCAGTGCCTACCCCCATCAATCACTAATTAAGAAATGCTCCATAGCTGGATCTCATGAAGGCATTTTCTCAGTTCCCTGCTCTCAGGTGACTTTAGCTTGTGTCAGGTTGACATTAAACTAGTGAGTGTGATAGTTTTTCAACTCTCAGACAGACAAAGGTTGAAAGCTAGACAGAGAAGAAAAGGCATTTTGTCGACCGCTAGTGAGATGACAAAACAGGACTGCCTTCCTGGAGGGCACTTTGGCCTCTTTCACGTGAAGAACATCCTCTGACCCTTTCGACTAACCCCGCCTCTTAAGAATTTACCCTGTGTGCACAAACACATAGCCAAGGGCATTTCTACAGCATAACAGTCCCAGCTTAGCAACAAGGAAACCCTGAACTACAGAGGACCACCTGAATGAACTAAAACGCTCAGACATCAGGTCTCTAAGCCAGGCTAGGAACCAGCGCTTGCCTACGAGGATTAGCACGGTAGCACAGGATAACTTCCAAGACAAGTCCTGAGCTCTACAGACAGGCTGTCAGTATGAACTGTGTACCTACTATACCACCATTTTGGGGGACATAGAAGAATCTGGGAAATGCAAACAAAGCTAGAAAAGTAAGTTGTCTCAAGAGATAGGTAGTAAACAAATGGGCGGTGAGTGATGGGTAGGTTTCCCTTTGGTTTTTACTCTGTAATTCTTTGTTAATTTGAAAATTCAGATATGACTTTACCCCCAAAAAAAGCATTTTAAATGTAAATAAATATATACAGAAACATGTACGAACAAAATGGCAATACTTGCACTCTCTCCACAGGAATATGGTCACATTGTGAGGGAAACTGAGGCAAAAACAAAAAGTATCAGAATGATGTAAACAAGGGTCCACAACCCACTGTGTGCAACAGTCTCTGCCAGTAATCTCCACAGGCCACTTCCAGTCTGTGTGTGCACACGGTGTGTGCACATACATGTGTCTGTAGCTGTGCACTCATTCCTATCACGGCCCGTGAGCCTAAGGACCACATCTGGAGGGAGAATGACTCTCCACAATGTACTGCGGTTGCTTCCCACCTACTCCTATGTAAAAGCATCTCACCTGGTTTGAGTAAGAGTAACTAAAGGCCCATCTGTTAAAGGGTTTGTTCCCAGGGCTGTGCTGTTGAGAGTGGTGGAGCCTTTAAGGGACCTAGCAGGAGGAATTTAAGAGACTGGAGGCGTGTCCCCAAATAGAACTGTGAGGTTCTAGTCCCTTCTTCATCCTTCCTTTTGCTGTGAGGTCATCAACCATGTAACTTTTGTTCTAACATGTTCCTATCATCATGTGACCGTACAACAGGTCAAAAGTAAAGGTTCCCACCAGTCGCAGACTGGATGCCTCTAAAAGTCTGAGGAAAATAAATATTTCACTTTATACAGCATTGTCTCAAGTATTTATTAGTAACTGAAAGCTAAGTAGTGGAGAAAATTGGCACAGAGAGTAAGACATGTTTTGCTGCTGCCACAGACCTGATTGCTGGATAGCCTCTGGAGATGGTGTGCTGGAGGAGCGTGGGAAGTGTAGAGGCAGGCCGGAGTGAGGCTGAGATGCTGGTAAAAAGCAGACAAGTGGCAATGCCAGGCAAGTTTATGGTGGAAAGGAAACTGGCCTGGGAACTGGACATGAGACCAACTTTGTCACACTGTGACAAACAAACTGACTGCATCTTGTCCATGCCAGAGACTTTGTGCGGGCTGAGATGAAAAGTAACAGACTGGTTTGTCTGGTGCAAAGCACATGGCCCACTCAGTGAAACCACATGGTCCATAGCAGCAGGACTGTTCACAGTGAGACTCAGTGAAAGCACATGGCCCACAGCAGCAGGACTGTTCACCGTGAGACTCAGTGCCAAAGTGCTGGAGTGGAAAGATTGGAAAGAATGCAGCCCAGTCTGGAAAAAAAGACTGCTCTGCAGGTAGGGGTGGGGCTACTCCCTGCTCTTCCTGTTCTCAGTACTCACTCCAGAGGACACCTGAATCCCAGCACCCATGCTGGGCAGCTCACAACTGCCTGTAAAAACAGATCCAGGGGATCTTCTGGCCTCACAAACACCCCCACAAATATAGCATACATAACAGACACATATACATAAATAAAAATAAAAATGTTTAAATGGTCAAGTTAGTTTTTACTGTCAACTGGACACAACAAAGGGTCACCTGAAAAGAATGAACCTTTGAGGAACTGCCTAGATCAGATGGTCCTGTGGGCATTTCTCTAGGACACTGTCTCCACTGTTCATTGAAGTAGGAGGACTTAGTCTACAAGAAGTATCATAGGCAGGTGGACCTGGGCTTTAAGAAAGGGAGCTGAGCATGGACCGGTGATAGAATGAGCCAGTAAGCAACATTCCTCTATGGCTTCTGCTTCAGTTCGTGTCTTGAGTTCTTGCCTTGACTTCCTTCAAGGATAGATTACAACCTGGAAGTACAAGCCAAACAAACTCTTTTCTCCACAAGTTGCTTTTGGTTTGAGTGTTTTATCACAGGAACAGAAGAGTAACTAACACCAATACAAAAACAAAACACCAACCAACAAAGATCGCCTGGACAGAAAAGAGCCAGGATAGCTTGGCCCATGGTATAGTTACTAGAACCTGAATGAAGAAACAGTGTTGTCCAGGGATCACAGAAAGGACACCTCAAAGAGTGTCTTAGTTTGCAGGACCACCCAGGTCCATCACAGACAGCACAGCCCCAAACAATTCAGATGCAAATGCATCTTCTTTTGAAGTCTACAGTCAGCTGCCTGTCATCCCTCTGGTTCCTGGCCATGAGTGGACACTGTGCTCTGCTACATACATTAACACTGTCAATGAGGCAATGGTCAGCTAACCATGGGATGAATCTCCACAACGTGAAGCAAAATACTCCTTTTCTAAGGTGATTTCAGATGTGTCATTTAATGGATGCTGACTAACAAAACATCCAGGGCACATCACCTAATAAAGTTCCAGAAAAGAGAGTGCAGAGCCCAATGGAGTTTCCAGAATGGAGCAACCATCACTAACAGGACACAGCGTAACTGTGAGGCTGTTCACCAGCATGTGGGTTCCCAAGAACAGGAGTGCTCAGGGCCTATTTTGATCCCATATCCCTTGTGCAGATAAAACCCATGTGACACCCAGAGTCAGGAAACCTGTTCAGGGTAACAGAGCAAAGCCCGTCTCCTGTCTCTGTTAGGGTTACATGCTGCTGTCTGTAAAAGGCCATGGCTGCATGGGACAAAGAAAGGCCCAGAAAGCTGATGTTTACCAACGATTTCCCAACAGTTATCTAGAATAAAATGTGCCAAAGCAACTGCATTATAAAAGCCAGACCAGGGATGCTCACAACATCGCCTTGATATGTATCCGGTAGAAGCCAGCCTCACAAGAAAACAGCTTCCACAAGAATCCAGAAAGCGCCAGCCTACAAGACTGCCTAGATAACTAATACTTAGCCACAAGGGGGGAAAAGGTGACACTTTTCTAAATGTCAGTAAGATCTAAGCAAGAGCAAGGTTGAAGGTTCTTCACATGACTCTGTAATAGACCCCAGACTGTACCTCTAGGTCTCCAAAGGAAAGGGGAAGGACAGAAAGGAAGCCCAGAATAAGAAATGAACCAGGTAGGCACCAACACAGATGATACTACCTCACACTGTTACTGGAGACACTAAAACAAACAAGACGCGAGACCAGACTAAACGTGCGGGTCTGGCCATTTTTAGATTTCTTTAAAATTAACACAGTACCAGTTAGCCTTCTGTACACTGCTCTGCAAGCCTTATGTACATGTAAACAGAATGTGAAGACCTCAAAATTTTGCCACTACAGATATAAATATGACCCATTAAGCTTTAATGGGGAGAATGACTTCTGTGACCACTGTGTACAGAATGAGCTCACTGATTTAGCAGCCAGAAGTCTATGGATCAGTAAATATACATGTAGACACCACTGGAGAATAGGCCCAACTTGTTAGTGAGCACTAACTGTACAGGGTGGCTGCATGAGACTTTATGCCCTCGGCTTGACATGGTTTTAAAACAGTGAATTTAACTTTCTTTCATAACAAAGGAAGCGTCCATTTAAGGTATCATCTGAGTCCACTGAGGGATGCCATTAACAATGACTTCCCTTAGAAGTCATGGCAACATCATCTTCTCTCCAAGACAGGGATTACAGTTTCTACAGCAGAGGTGGCTCTGAGAAGTTTCTGGGTGTAACTGCTTATTTAGGTTCGAATCATTTGCTTTGGCAGAGATGCTCTCTTAGCCAGTGGCTAATGAGTTACTTTTACAAGCTCCTACCAACGTTTACCTTATTTCAAAATAAGTCTGGTTAAGGTTAGCCTTGTGTCACATTAAAGAACAGCCAGCCTTCGACTCGCAATCATCTGGTGCCTGGGCTCGGCACTCACATACCTGTTTACCTCTGCCCGAGGTAGTCCACTGTACAGCTCCATCATGTTCACTGCAGATGCTGTCTCCCACCCATTCAGCAGCAACCGTTCCTTCTGGAAAGGGGAGAGACACATGGAGGATTAGAAGCGCAGTGTGTAGGCCCGAGGCCTTAAGACACACAGATTTCTCTGAGAGTAGTCCTGTTTTATATCTTTCTTTTCAGGTTTTCAATTTTTGCTTGAACATACAAGGTTTTCATGGGGAAACCCACTAGAGTGTAGAGACACAAAAGATAAACCCTTCCATCAACAACTGTTATTTGTTTAGCTGGCTGAATGACTAGCTGCTTTCAGAGTCTTGTCATGTAGGTCAGGCTGTTTTTGGAACTTGCTAGCTCAGGCTAGTCTCAAACATGTGATCTTTCCGCCTCAATCTACCAAGTGGTAGGATTACAGGTGTGAGCTACCACACTCAGCGTAAGTAGCATGTCATTTAACAGTCCTGTGACAAAGTTTACTTAAATAGTGAAAGGTATGGGTGGTTATCTCCGGCAAATAAATGACTTTTTTTTTAAAAAAAGGGACTACTATAGATTAATCAGATACACAGCTATGTTAATCATCTACAAAGTGTAGATCATGGATAGATGCCAAATCAAATACACTAACTATAAAACATGCCTTTAAACTACCAGGGAAAACTGAAGCTGGTCTGAGAATCAGGTGTGTGAGGAGCTATTGTTGACTTGTGAGGAGTGAGCATGATAAGGTGGTCCTCACTCGGAGGTTCTCTGACTAGCAGTTAGGGTGAAACCATGTATAGTCCAGTATATGTCTAAAAACACTCTAACGCCACCAACAAATTACACTGTGGGTGAAAAACATGAGCTATTACTGGCAAAATACTGATAATCACTGAAGCAAGCTGGTAAGATATGGGTGTTTACTGTACGGTTCTTTCTACTCTTATGCTTGTGTAAAATTTTGTATAATACTAAGTCAATTGTACAAAAGATCTGCATAATGAAAATAATGCACTGTAGGGAAAGTTAACTTGTGCTTCCATATCAAGGAGACAGGTCGGACTTGAGGCTTCCTACATAGGAACCCTCTGTGCCTGATCACAGGCACAACAGGGCTTCTCAGGGTGCACCTGTCCTGCTTTGCTGGCCGAGGGAATGCTCTGACCTGTGACTCCAGTGATTTGCAGGTTTCCACTCCTGCCAGGTCACACTGTCGCCTCCGGAGGTTTTCAATCATGATCTGCCCAAACCGGTCATCCATGTTGACCTGAGAAGGGAAAACGCTGGTTAGCCACAACCTCAAAGATCGGTCCTAAACAAGCAGAGCACAATGTTCAGTCAAGGCTGACATTTGGTATCGCACACAGGAGCAGCTTGGCAGGGTCGTGGGACATGTGACACGAAGCTGAGCTGGTGCACCCTACAGAGCACAGCACACACCCACTCATTTGCCCACCTAGTACAACAATCCCATTGCTGGCAGACGCTCACGTACAAGTGCAAAGATGCAATGTTACATGGCACTGGAAGAATGTGGAAAGAAATACCTATTAAGCTCCATCAATTCTATTACCTTCATAAAATGACATACCATAATACAGCCGAGAAAGCAGACAAAAAAGAGACCAAGACAGGCACAGAATGACTTTAAGATACACTCTTAAGGACTGAGGAGAGCTCAGCAGGTAAAGTCACTTGTTGCCAAGCCTGACTACCTGATTTCAATTCCCAGGACCCACATGGTAGAAGAGGACAACTCCCACAGGCTGTCCACACACGCGCACACACATTCATGCACACACATGCACACACTCAACACAGCATATGTGTCCCCACATATATATACAATAAATAAATATAAAGAAGAATTTTTAAGAAGCGAGGCTGAGAGAAATGTGAACAGATCATTCCTACCTGTCTCTCCTGCATTTACAAACATAAAACACAGCAGGCAGTACTGTGTCCCTGACAGAAGACTAAGATCTAGGGTCAGAGAGATATTTGCTTGTCTTGTTATAACCAGTCTTATATTCCAGAGACTGTCTCTTGCCTAAATGGGCCTTAAACTGGTGTTTTTCCTGCCTCAGCCTCCAGAGAGCCAGAAGACACGGTGTTACTGTGGACAGTCCTTGTCAGATACAACTAACTTATGTACATGCACAAATGTTGGAAGACATGATATCACTGCATGCTGTACATACACCAGTCCTTGTTCACATGCAAGGGAACAAAAGGGAATCACTTTACCAGTAAGATCCACCCCTGAGCCAGACATGTAGCAATGCTATTCTCTCTCATGTGAGACAGGACAGAAGGTATCTGAGAGCACATTCTTCACCTAATGCATGATGGTTTGAATCCTGGCTTGACAATAGCTGTGACCCTGAGAACACTGGATGGCTTGACTCTGTCAGGGGAGTACTAACACCAGCCTTATGGACTTCTATGATTACGAAATGAGCAAATACATGGAAAACGTACACAGTAGTGTCTACCACAGAGTACGTGGAAAGCACAGTGTGCACTGTCATCACACGATTACCAGCATGGCTTTGTCACTGTAAACAATTAACAAGGAGAAGCACACAGCCAACTAATCTATACTGTTGATTCAAGTTAAACTTCTACTGAAAAGTGAGAACGGTGGCAGCTGAACCAGGTGAGGAACAGCTGCGGGCAGTGCTCCAGGATCTGGCCCAGTCCCAGGCGTGCTCCTGAGTGAAAAGCCTTGAGTCAGAACCAACTCCCAGAGTATGCTAGATAAATGCTCTGGACAGAGTAGAGGCAAGGCCAATGAACAAAGCAGCACACACAGGACATGTGGCAGTCATTCTCCATGGGTGTACACTGTAAAAGCAGACAGTTCCCAGGATGCAGTCATATCAAGAGAGGAGTTGAGGGGCTGGCTTCCATGGCCAATGCTCCTGGACAGATGTTTGCAGTTGTAGATGGGAAGGAAGAAAGTCAGCCAACCAAGAACCAACAACTCCAGAGCCTGAACCCAGACTGGAGAGGGAGAGGAGGTAGTAAACCCTAGTCTAGCCTGGACCTGTCCACACTTATTCTATACACCCAAGTCTCCTCGCTGCTCTTACAGACAATGAAATAAAAAGGAAATGATGAAGTGAGTGACGTAGGGCTACACAGTGAGAGCCCATTAAAAAGAGACTTTTTTAAAAAAGCTGGTTACTGTGGTACACATCTGGTATCCCAACACTTGGAAGCAGAATGATTACCCAGGTATGAGGCTAGTAAGCTACACAGCAAACTCCCAGCTAGCCAGGGTACACAGTGTGACTCTGTCTCAAATAAGTAAATAAATAATGACAACAGCTAGCATGCATTCTTCTGTGTAGCATCTCATGGAGTTCTACAAGGTAAGCGCTAAACAGCAAAGCACTGTGGCTTGAGAGGTGGCTCCATGGGGAAGAGTTGGCTACACAAACATGAACATCTGAGTTCAATGCTCAGTACCCGTATCAAAAGTCAGTCTGGCTACACACAACTATAATCCAGTACGTGGGGGTTGAAGACAGGAGGATCACCAGGGCTATGCTGACCATTCAGCCCAGCCAAAGAGCTGCAGGCTCCAGGGTTCTGTGAGAGAACCATCTCAAGGGAACGAGGCAGAGAGCAACAAGAGGTCTCCACATGGTGGATATGGGTGTATAACTCCCCCCCACCCCGTATCCCCAGCAGTAAACAACTAGAGCTCAGAAGAATCTGAACAGCACACACTTACTAAACGAGGGGCAGTGGCCCAGGTGTAAATGCACACACTAACTCTTGTGTACCTCACACTAGGAAGCAGGGGGTATTGCAATTTTCAGGCAAGGAAAACAGAGGCACAGAGATTGTATGCAACTTGTCCTCATCACACAGGACTGAGACTCAAGCTGGATCCGTTCAAAGCTCCAAAAGGGCCTCTTCTGCAGCCATTGGACCAATGTCAGCGATCAGTGATTATAGGAGTAGAGCATTTTATACTTACAATCCTGTCTATCAGACTTCTCTTACAAAATTAGCTCTTGTAACTCTAGGTCAAATGTCCACATGAAACCCTGGCTGGAGCTAAGAAGTGACCACTCTGGGCCCTCTGTTCCCAATCTCTGAATCATTGACAAATACCCTCCCCACCCCCAGGTCATACCCTCTAAACCACCTGGCAGCCCCAGGTCCCCCAGTCCCCATCCTCCACACCACCACACAGCCAATGCCTTCTATTCACACCCCTCCCTGGTAAGAGCCTTTGAGCCTGCTCTTCCTTCTAATATGACCGAAATTACTTCAATGTTCTACGAGTCTGTTGATAATATATGAGAAAATAAAAATTTGAAAACTTTCCCCAAGAATCAAGGCCCAAAAATCTCTGCTAATAGCTGGGGAGAAGTCAAGAAAGCAGGAGAGAAGGGCTGCTAGAACAGACTGATGAAGCAAACATGTGTGGCTAGACACAGAAGGAACTGAACAAGGAAGGACAGAGGCAATGCTACTCTGGAAGCCCATGTGAAATCCGCCTCTCAGGAGACTCTTACCTGCTCATAGTTTATGAACATGGCCGTCTCAAAACTGCTGGCTGCCCATTTTAGGAGGTTGGCTGACTGCTCTGGAGTCATGTAAACCAGCACACATTCAGTTATCAGGAGTGTTGGCAATCTTAAGGAAAAACAAAGGAAGTAAATCTGTTTTCATCAAGTCAAGACATCAACGTATGCAAACATCACAGCACTGGTGCTTCATAGCTGGTGCTGGATTCCAAGCAATCCAGAATCAGCACTGGCTTGGTCGATGTCTAGTACAAGTGTCAAGAGACACAATTACAGAAAGGAGAGCAAGGAGCTAGGGTCTGTGTATCTCAGGAAATGAGTTCAGTACATGGGGCAGACTGTAGAAAGGGAGACAGGTCTGCTGCTGCTGTGTGCCTACTGTCTAGGGGCAACAGAACCCTGCAGTCTCCCCCATCACAGGAAATGATTCTCCTACCCTGGAACTGAGGCTGTGTAGACCCTTGTTCTTGTCAAAGGGCAGCAGCAAACAGTGTGGAAATCACACACACACTGAGTGTGACCTGTTCCTACAATGGAATCCTGACAGAAAATGAACGAACTCCAGATAGCCGGGTGATTGGAAGAAAATGAAGAGTCTTTGCTGATAGCTGCCAGCTGGCCTGTCTGCTGGTCACTCAAGTGGGCCCCTGGAGCTATCAGCCTACTTAGCCTCAAGAAAGAACCACCCACTTAAGCCCAGCCCCCACTGCAACTTAAGGAATCCTTAGCAACATGTGAACTGTTTCAAACCACTGAGATGATATAAGCAGGAATTACTAATATTCATTTAACAGAAATCTAGTCCCTATTAAGTGAAGATCTGCCATAAAGAGCTGAAAAACAAAGACTTAAGAGTATAATTCAGTGGTTCAGAGCTTGCCTAGCATGGATGAGGCCCTAGGTTCTAACCTCAGAACTAAGTAAAAAAAAATTAAACTAAAAAGCTCCAGACAGACAATATCATTTCAAATGGTTATATTCTTTGAGAATAATATAAGATATATAAGAGTATAATAAAAATTCTATTATTAGTATGCACTGATCTACCAGACACAAAGGAACAATACATTATGAAACAAGAAAAACAATACATTCCTACAGAATTATCCAGAAAGTATAATTCTTTTTAAAATATATTTTGTACAATTCCACATATGTATGACTTGCATACTGGGCACCCTCACCCACTCTACCCCTCCCCTTCCCCACTTCCAACAAATCTCTCTCATATTCATGTTCATTCATTTTGTTTTATGTCCACCAAGATTCACTAGGGCCACCTGTGTGAGCCTGGTTTTGGAGCTATCGGTTGGACACCTGATGTGCTCAGCAGCAGGGCTACAACTATAACAATGATCATTCCTTTTCCAAAACCTATCAATAGCCAGTAGTTGGGGTAAAGGGTAGGGCTCTGTGAGCCCCTCCTCCTTCCTTGACTGGTTGTTGATAGAAGTAGTCCTGTGTGGACCAGTACAGGGGACCAGCTGATGTGAATTAATGACTGCAATGGTGTGTCGGGGCTGTCGAGGTGGGGAGAGCATTTCCTAGCCCTCTACCCTGTCTTCTGGCTCTTTCACACCTCCCAGCCCCTCTCCTACATTGCATCCTACACCTTAGCGGGGTGGTGTAAGCGGCTTGTCTGGGGCGAGCCCACACTGTCACACTGCCGAACACTCCCTGTGTCACTAGAACTTCCCCACATGTCTTTTCTAGGTCCATTTACATTCCTTCTCAGACTCCTTTGCTAGATCCTCATTTCCACCCCCCACTCTAAATAACAAGATTCTCATGACTGGCTATTTCGCGCAAATTAAGTGGCTTTCTTTTGTCTTTAATTTTCAATTATGGAATGAATAAACTACATGAAATCAGATGGTAAAAAAAGAAGAAACTGATAAAACATAGTCTAATTTTTAAATGTATTACTACAAAAAGTGTAAGAATTTCTATACACCGAAATTAGAAGTTGTTTGTAGCTACTCCTCTAAGAATTGTAAGCAACAACTAAAATTATAGAAATGTAATAGCAGCTCAGATCCTTCTGCAGACATACACCACCACACTAAGGCTGGCACCGCAGACATACACCACCACACCTGGCCATTTCTCACACTTTTGTTTTCAGAGAATTAAAAATAGGGCCCTGGGTACGCTAGGCTAGGCAAGTACTCTATCTTTGGGCTATATCTCCAGTCCCATGTCTCAGATTTTTAAGTCAGTTATTGACATAAACTTGTAACATGGCTTGTTGGGTTCTGATATTATTCCAGTACTCAAAAGAGAAACTGTAGAAATATAGAGTGAAATAAGCTGCTCACAATCAATCACATCCTAGTACACACTGCTACCAGAACCTCTATCTGTACAGCTGGACATGGCACCTATGCTCATAACAGCCATCAGTGAGAGAAGAATGGTGTCCACAACAGCCTAGCACTGACCTGATAGCATCAACCAGCCACCGTGTTCACCTGCATTCCATTTTGGCCTTTTAAACGGTGAAATGATATATACCTCCACTTAGCTAAGAGGCAACACCCATTGCTCATTAAAACTGGCCAGACACCAGATATGTGCAGGGTGTGTACATGTGTGTGCTTGCGTGCGTGTGTGCGTGCGTGCGCATCAAATGTCCTCCTCTCCCACTCTGACCTTACTGCTTCTCACAGAAGCAGAAGCTCATCATTTTGACTGGCTGGCCAGTGGGTAGCCAGGATCTACCTGTTTCCTCCCCAGCGCACTGGTCCATATATGTGCACTGAAAGAGCTCAGACCACTGTGCCATGTCCCCAGCTCCCCCAGACATCTTTTTTTTTTTTTGGTTTTTCGAGACAGGGTTTCTCTGTGTAGCCCTGGCTGTCCTGGAACTCTCTCTGTAGACCAGGCTGACCTCGAACTTAGAAATCCGCCTGCCTCTGCCTCCCAAGTGCTGGGATTAAAGGCGTGTGCCACCACTGCCCAGCTCCCCCAGACATCTTAAACTCAGTGTAGTTGAATCACAGTACAGAACAGAAAACACCGAATCCAGGAGACAGAAGTAAGTCTGTATTGTAAACATGGTGAATATCAGAAAGCTAAACCACTTTTTTTCCCTAAATTGACAATATAATCTAAGTCTAAAAACCTTCAGTTATATGGATCGGGGATGAAGCTCAGGCTAGGCTGGTGTCCCATGCGGTAGTGCTAGGACTCCAGCAGTGCACACACTGACAAGGTGGTGCATGCCTGCAATCTCAGCACTGGAGAGGTGGTGAGCACTGGGGAGGTGGTGAGCACTGGGGAGGTAGAGAAAGGAGGATCAGAAGTTCATGGTCACCCTTGGCTTCACAGTAAGCTCAAGACCAGCCTGGAGTACAGGCCAGACGGTGTCACAAAACAAAATAAGACAGATAAACAAAACCAAAACCACATACTAGAAAGATTACAAAAGGTGAGAAAAAGTGGTATTACCATAGCTCAACTAATAAGTTAATGACCAAAGAAAAACAGCCCAAACTTTAAAGAAAAATCCTTAATTCTGTGTATTTATGTGTATGTGTGAGGAGGTCAGAGGTCAAGCTGTGGGAGCCAGCTCTCCTCTCCCACCACACGGGTCCTCAGGGTCAAACACAGACTGCAGGCTCGGTGGCAAAAGTCTCACATGGCAAAGGCAACCACTGTCATTTAAGCTACGGTGGAAGGGAAGCCTCAGGAAAGCCTTCACAGGAACGTTTGTTTTGTGGTTTTAAGTTGTGCTGTTGGTGTTGTCAGCTTGACAGAATCGAGAATCACCATGGAGACAGGCATCTGATAATGGCTGTGGGGAATTAATTACCTTGACTGAGCTAAGGTGGGAAGAGCCGTTCTCTGGCTTGGGTTCAGGGCGGCATTAGCAGAGACAGGGAGCTGAGAACAACATGCATCCATTGCTCTGCGTCCTGACTGTGGATGTGATGTGAGCAGCTGTTTCCAGCCCCTGCTGTCCTGACTTCCTGCTATAATGGACTATACCTTGATCTGTGAGATAAAACAAACTTTCTCCTTGAGTTGATTTGTGTTGTAGTATTTAATCACAGTGTAAGGAAAAGAAACTAAGAAATACATTTGAGTTATTTGAATTCAAGTTAAAAATGGTTAGAGCCAAATGTGGTGGCACACATCCACAATCTTAGCACTAGAGAGTCTGGGATGACATGGGGAAGCCTTATATCATGAAACAAAAACAAAAATGAAATATAAAACAAAGACCACTTAAAACTATTGGTGGTGATAGTCGGGGTTCTAGACAGGGTCTCTACACAGCCCCTGGCTGCCCTGGAACTCATTCTGTAGACCAGGCTGGCCTCAAACCCAGATCTGCCAGCCTCTGCCTCCCCAGTGCTGGGAATAAAGCCATGTGCCACCACCGCCCAGCTACTTAAAACTAATTTTTTAAATATTTATTTGTTTATTTTATGTATATGAGGACATTATCACTCTCTTCAGACACACCAGAAGAGGGCATCGGATCCTATTAGAGATGGCTGTGAGCCACCATGTGGTTGCTGGGAATTGAACTCAGGACCTCTGGAAAAGCAGTCAGTGCTCTTAACTGCTGAGCTACCTCCCCAGCCCCTTAAAACTACTTTTGAAGATACTAACACTAAAAACAGTATAAACCTTTGATTTTATTTTATTTTATTTTTTTTAAAAAAAGACAAGTCTCACTTACTGTGTGCTATGGAGCCCCAGCTGTCCTTGAACCCATAGTGACTTACCTGCCTTGGCCTCCCAAGTACTGGAATCACCAGCATGAGCTATGACGCTCAGTTCAGGATCACTACTTTTCAAAAGATAATGGAAAGGGAAGCCCTGAATAGATCAGGAAGCCACCCGGGAAGTCAGGCACAGTTCTCACGCTTGCTGTAACAACTGCTCTTCACCTTTGGTATCAAGTTCCAAAAGTGAGGCCAATCTCCCTAGCAACAGCTCACTCACTTACTTCCCTGCTCTGTCACTGCCCTGCAGAATCTGCAGGTCCCTAGAGCCTGGTCAGACTGAGCTGTGACTTACTCCATAAGTGACCGGTACACACTCCTTTCTGTTCTTCTACCTTCACAGACACTTCCTCAGCAAATCTTCAAACCCATCTGGAAGTACAGGATCTGCCCCATATTATAATACAGAAAAGAGCTAAAGCCCAAATAAGCTTAAAAAATATTCTAAAGGACCACTGACAAATAACTAGATCATTAAAAGGTTGGCACTATGCTCAGGGTTAGAGTCTAAGACTCCTGGTGATGAGGGTGCCACAGTAACCTAGGAGCATCTGATTCCACCCCCTCTCTAAGCACAAGCCTAAGGAAACCAGTATCCTTGAATATCAATATGTTATATTCAGCCAAAGGAAGAATATTCTATCACCCAGGCATGCCCTCAGACTTCCCCGACTCAGTTCTCTCTCCAACCTGTAACACACCTGAGAGCCAGCTCATAAAGAGAAAAGGTTACTTTGGCGCACAGCATTAGAGGTTCCCATTCAAGATTAGTCGGCCCTGTTGCTTTGAATTCATGCACAGGCTCCAAATGGCCAGGAACAAATGGCAGAATAGGGTACACTTCATAAGCAGGGACAGAGCAAGGGATTGGCTGTGGCTCCAGTTTCCTTCAGGAACCTGTGTCCAATGTAATTCCTACCAAGTTCCCCTCCTAAAGGTTCCACCACCTCCTCCTAAGGGCATCATGGCCTGGGAACCAACAGTGCTCTCTGAATACTCTGTGAGATAAAGACAAAGACCCCAGGCTGGCACTAGGGCATCAAGAGCCATCTCTTGCATGGGACACGTGGACCTACAAGTCCTACCGAGGCTAACAACGCTGCTGAGTGTAGGCTGAACATGCCCAGGAGAGCTCCAGTGTGCGGACACTGGCTCTCACCCTGGCGGAGATGGGCAGGAAAGCCATGGAGACATGCTCCCTGCCCCCTCCCCCCACCCCAGAGCGCACCTGTATTCCTATCCTTCCTACCCTCCTTTCTTTAACCTTCTGCAATGGATGCTTTGCCATGTTTATTCTTTTAGGCAACATCCCCGTCACCACACCATCCCTTTACATGTGCTCCTGGGCACTAACTCAGATGCTAACTACCCAGTGCTATTCTCGTCTGTGCAGTCTGACTTCGACTTGTTTCCAAGGCCACACATCACACTCCCCTGTTCTCTACAAAGGGCAATCTCAGAAACTGGACATGAAGGACCCTTCTTTTCACCCATCAGCCACTTCTACATTAAGTGTGTACTTCTGAAAGCACAGGGATCTGGAGGTGTGGCTTTATGTTTGTGGGCTCACAGTGCAAGTGTTATTCTGCAACCTGATTTTTACTTCATCGCTAGATTTTGAGTTCTCTCCATATGGACTTGAGTCACATACTTTGTGTTTTATTCACCCAGTCTCCTTCTAGTGAGCCTTTCCAATTTCCTGCTGCTCTGCTTGCTGCAATGAACACCACCTTTAGCATGAAGTACCTTCTCTGGAAAACACACCCAAAGTGGGACTTTTGTATCACACATTACAACTCTGCTAGCTACTTCCCACTACTCCTCACCGTGGCTTGTCGCCAGTCCACTCCCACCTGGTGAGTCACTGCAGCCTACTTCCTGCCACCCACATCCTCACCAACTGCATACACAGATTTACACATTCTTGCCACTTTGCTTGGAGAATACCAGAACTTTGTCTGATGGCTACGGTGGTCTGACAGCCCTGTGTGCTGGGCATACGTTGTACATCCTGACAGCCTCATGTGACGGGCATATGTCGTACATCCTGATGTCCCGTGGCAGTCACTATCTACCTATCTTCAGCCACTTTTCATGAGTGTTGGTCTCTGTGTATCCTAGACACTAGCTTTTTCTTTGCATGTTGTTCTTATAGGCTCGTGCACACTTACTTTATTAGGGCCAGCATCTTAAAAAGGAATCACGGGTGAAAAGCCCACTTAAGAAAAAGACTGCTTAGAAATCTCAGAAAACTACAATAAGTAGCAATGATACAATACAGCATAAAGATAGAAAACAAGTAGCAAGCTGTACTAACTAGATCTCATAACTCACATGAAACCACAAACACATAAGGGGTTAAAAAAAAATCTCACTGTGTATTCATGTTACATTTCTTTAGTTTCTCTTCCAGCTCAGAAAGGTCTCGGAGATCTGCTCCAATGATGGCATATCTTTTTGAATCCAGCATGTGACTATCTGCAAATGCAAAAAATAAAATGCTCATTTCAATACAAGCCAATGATATCATACTTTTAATGGGCATGGCTTTGTGTTTTTTAAAGGTTACTTTATTTTAAATTTTTAATCTTTTTATGTGTATGAATGTTTTGCCTGTACTTAGGGTTGTATATTATGCACATGCCTGGGGTCCTCAGAGGCTAGAGGAGGGCATCAGATCCCCTAGAACTGAAGTTACAGATGGCTGTAAGGCTCTATGTGGATGCTGGGAATCAAACCTAGGTGCTCTGGAAGAATAGCAAGTGCTCGTAATGCAGAGCCATCTCTCCAACCTAGATATGGCCTTTCAAAATTAAAGTACCTTTAATCCAGGTATGGTGGTGCACACTTTAATCCTAACACTTGGGGAGGCAGAGTCAGGTGGCTCTCTGAATTCAAGGCCAATCGGGTCAACATAGCAAGTTCCAGGACAGCCAGGTTACAAAGAGAAACCCTATCTCAAAAAACTAAATTAAATAAATAAATAATAGTAACAATAATAATAATATTGAAACAGAAAGATCTAGGTTCAGTGAAAGTTCCTGCATTACTGCAATGAGGTAGTGGAGACCAATAGATGAGAACCCTTCTGGTCTCCTTATGGGCAGGCACACACACACACACACACACACACACACACACACGCACACGCACACGCGCGAACGAATGCACACATAAGCACATACTTGAACAGACACACATAAATCACATGACAGGAGAGTGAAAAGTAGCCTGTCACATCCTCTGAAGGTATCAGCATAACACTGTTGTTTTTTTCATTTATGCTTAAGCTCAAGTAAAACACTTCTCTCTCACACGCAGGTATTTAAGAAAATAGGACCACTTAGTACCTGTTTTACAAACTGTGTTTCCTACCTAATAGCGGTATCTCTTTATTTTGATTTGTTTTCTCAAGATGAGGTCTTACTATGTTGCTCAAGCTGGTCCCTCCAACCTCAGCTTGACCAGCTGGGACTCCGCACCTGCACCACTAGACCCAGCTCAGGGCACCATTTTCTATAGTGATTTCCTAGCATGCTACTGAAAGGAAAACACAATCTTCTACTGTGGAACATATGGGTCACCAAGCAATAACACCTTGTGTGTGGTCAACCCCTTACTACTGGACATACGGTATGCTAAATTTTCTCCATCTGAGACACTGCAGTGAACATCCTGGGACATACACTGATGAAGTGCCTGTTGGTCACTTCTTCAACGCAGAGGATTATGAGTGGAATTACAAAGTCAAAGACTAGGCCTAGTTAACTACTGATACCCACTGGTACAGAGTGGTTCTCCGTACACTATACCATGTGTAATGTGTTATGTTTAAAAGAAAGTAGTTTACGTAGCAACACGTTTTCAAAATGAATAAGAACATGAATTTTCAGGTGTGCCAGAGGTAAGATGGAATGGTGTCTTCAGTGGTTCTCAGGCTTCAGGACCCAGAGTTACGACTGTGTAGACCTTGCCACTGTAGACTCCTACATCTCTAGCACATTCCCAGAGGCTCTGATGTTGTTAGTCTGGAAACTACACTCACAGAACCACGGATTCGAACACAATGGCAATGACCTTTGATGGTCGTCAGTGGAGTCATGATACCTCAGTGTGGACTTACAAATTCAGTTACCCAACGACTGGGTTTTGTTGGTTGACTTGTTATAACAGGGCCTTGCTGTTTAACTCAAACTGGCCTTGCACTCACAGCAATCCTCCCACTGCTTGAGTGCAGGGATGACAGGTGTCTGTCACTGTGCCCAGACTAATTACCTTTCTACCACAGGCCTTATTTACTATTTCCTGAGTGGTACAGAAAATGTCTAGAAGGTGACAAGCAACAGTCATCCTGAACCACTGCTATTGATTCAAAGTTCTGGCTCTGAGACCCCTTATCAACAGGTGCTGAAAGTGCCACAGTGCCTGCCTAGCATGTATAAAACCCTGCATTCAGTCCCCAGGACTAAAGAGACAAGGCACTGTAGCAGTAAGTAGGTCCCCTTATCACCTTCATTGGCCCATTTGGCTAACGCAAATACATTAAAACAAACAAACAAACAAACACCTTCTGGGAGTCCCTTAGATCAGGAAAGCAATAAAGGACAAATAGGGAACCCAGAGTCAGCCCCAGGTACCACAACGCTGCATCAAGAAAATAATGTAAATGATACAAAAGCACTTGTCTGCCCTGTAACAGAAACAAACAATCCCATGTGCCTGTGTGCCTTCTTAAAAACAATACACTGATAGTAAGCAAGTCTTTAATGAGTTTCTCCATTTCTGACAAAAACTTGAAAGGCACACAACAGAATTTTGAGGCATGCAGTTCTCTGATATAATGGTGGAAAGGGGCAACCAAGTGGTTTGGGAGAGACTTATCTTACTAGGACCAGTATCAAACAGCAAACAGTGCACAAGGACAGCTGATGTGACTGCACACAGTGATCTGAGGCTCTCAGGCCCAGCCTGCATCAAGGAGGCATTCCACACATCAGGCAGGAAGCCCTGGACAACGTGACCTTGAGCCTTTGATATGACAGAATCTGAGGACTGGAATAGCATGCACTAGCACCATATACAGTTGTCCCTAAGTCAAAGCGGTTCCAGTTGTTTACATACGTGAGGTCCATTGTCTGTCCTCAGAGAAGGCCTTTTTACCGTGTCATAGGGAACACAATAGGCCTCTGGGGGACAAAGGCTCAGAGTAAGTTCCAATGAAGTTTTATTATTCTGAGAAAACACTTTTATGAAATCCAGCAGTGGCCAGAGCCCTCAGATTGAGCAGAGAGCCCTGCATACTGAAGCCTCCCTGGAGGTGATAGAAGGACTCCCCATAAGTACAGGAGACGCGTCCCTCCTCTCCTCCTAGGTTCTCTGCTAAGGGAACATAGAGGAAGGTTCAAAGTATTTTGTGTAATGTTTATAGACGGTTTTCTGAAATAATGGACATATCCAGGTTTGGAAAGCCACTTAACATTGATTTAAAACCTGTATATTGAGTAATGGGGGTGCAATCCTGAAATCCTAGCACTTGGAGGTAGAGGCAGGAGGCCTGAGAACTGAAGGACAGTCTCGGTTACATAGTAAGTTTGGGTTAACCTGGGCTTCATGAGATTCTGTCACAGGGGAAAAAAGTATAAATGACACCTGTGTGTTACTATAGGCAGTTCTGTAACCAATACTCCTTTAGAGGACTTGCTGCTAAGAGTACTGACAAAGGAGAAGCTTTAAAATACAACTACTATGTAACAACAAGAACTGGTTTATACATGGCCAAAATGAGAGACAATTAGGAAAATCCTCATTACATAAGCTTAGCCATTCTTCAGACTAAGCAGTGGTTCTCAACCAGAGCAACTTCACTGCCAGAGAGCTTGGAGCAGTATGTAAAGATGTATTTGCTTGTCGTGACTGAGGGATGAGCTGTGGAAGTATCCCATGATGAGCAGAATCAGACCATAAACATCAATAATGAACACAAAGAAACTCTGTCATAGAGAGAGGCACAAGAACTCAAGATCTCCTACTACTGAGTAGTAAACTGTTCAAAAGTCCTTAAATACCACCCAGTCCCAGCTACTCAGGAGGCTGAAGCAAAGGGATTGCTGGACCCTGGAATTTGACACCAACTTGGACAACATGGCCAGATCCACCTAAACAAAACAAATTATCTTGAAGAAGTCCTAAATATTCGGTGATTGAGGGATCACAGCATATTGTGATCTATGCAGATCACAAACCAAAACACAAAAGCAAAACCTTTGAATTGAATTTACAGTACATGGTCACATTTTAACTTAGCCACTAGCAGCCCTGTAGCTCTGGGCAAGCAACATAACCACAAGACTACATTTCTTTTAACCATAAAATGTAGATAATGCTGATCTCAAATGATTATATTTAGTATTGAAAATGTTAAACTGGTGACCTTGAGGATCCCAAATGTGGACTGAGGTACCCTGGATGGCACAGCAAATTCACAGGAATGAAGCAGAATGGTTTGAATTTCTGCAGCAAACTGATACTTAACATCAGACAAACACAAGCGAAACAGTACACCCTCTTTGAATTCCTCCAATGTTACCATCCCCTTGGGAAGTTAAGCTCTCATATGCCATGGATAAGAAGCTAACACCGAGAATGTTGATGCAGACATAGGTGGTACCCAACCTGATTCTGAAGTGAAGTTGTTAAGTATCCAACAGGCACACAAGCCTCATTAGTACTAGCAGTTAAAGACTGAAATAGTCACACATAAAGCAGTGGACCGGAAACCTTGTACTTGGGAGGATGAGGTAGAAGAATTCAAACTTTAATGCCTTGGCTACATAGCGTGTCTAAATGTCTAAATACTGCTTGTCCAACTTGTCTATTTGCCTTCAAATGACTAATAAATTGTTACAACATATATACTTAAGAAGTTTGAACCCAACTAATTAGTTAACTCAAGTGTAGGAGATGTCTTATGGCCTAGAGTACCGTGGAGCTACTGAGACCTTCAAGGCACTGCAATTTTAAACAGATAGGGTCAGCCTGACCTAGCGCAATGCCTGGGGACACACAGAGGCCTTCGGCAAAGACACGAACCCAGCTGAGAAGTTCTACCCAAACAAACCCAAGTAAAGAGACAAGTCACGCTGTGAACTAAACAGATGGCAGCTGCTTTAGGCCACATGATTTGCAGTGGTTTGTCACAGAGCCAAGGGTAACTGATAAAGGCTGTGGTCATCTGCCTTGTAAAGCTACAGTTCAGGGAAAAACCATGAGCAAAGTGAAGGTCTATAAATAACACTCACATACACATGTGCAAAGAGTGATTCAACAGTACTGGTATTTTTCAAGTAAGCATTTCAAAAGGCACTTGATCTGAGTTGAATTTAACCAATCCAACCCATTATTCCTTCAATGAAAGACTAATTTATTATTTTTAAAGATTACAAAATATTCTTTTTAGATAAGAAATTTTCCCAAAACACTTGTTCTTTGTTTTTATTTTGTTTTAAGGTAAAGGGAACTCTGTCTCAGGTGGATTTCTTAACCACATGCAAGATTAATTTCCCCATCTGCCCACCCATCTGGTAATTTGTTGGCAGTATGTACAGAGCACTGAGCCAATTCTCAGAATACAAGGATAACCAAGATGTGGTCTGAACTAGGCATGATGATATTGCCTGTGACTCCCAGCACTGAGGAGGTACAGGCGGAAGAAACCTAAGTTCTAGGTTAGCCCAAGCTACCTAGCAAAGAAAAAACAAAAGCCAGATGGCAATGAGCCCCTGTCATCATGGGGCTCATTATCCAACAGCAAAGATGAAAACAACACAGTCAAGCAGGGTAACACCACATGGGGAGTGTGTATAGTGGGAAGTGGTTCTACGCCATTGTTCCACATTGTTGATCAAAGCGATGCAAAGTGCAAGGGCGGTCGTGACATCCTAATGTGACACCAATTAACCAAGTACATAGATGACTGTTACAGAAAAGTGAATAGCCACAACAGGGCCAGTTGATCTGCACAAGAAACAAACTGGCAGCCATACAAACTTCTGTGGAAACTTTAGTAAGACTCTCGTCACAGGAAACATGGCTACAGCAGTGCAGTTGTGTACAAAAGGAGGTCTGTTGTGTGCCTGAAGACCACTGTGTTGATCCGAGAAGGCCACTCTCTGAATATGTTCTCTTACCTGTATGACTACTAAACCCTTTGACTTTCCTGTCAGCCACAACCGAACACAATGGAAAATGTTGGTAGAGATCTACAGACAGACAGACAAACCGAACACCCACCACCATCTGTAAGGCTCAGCACTGAGAGAATGTGTCAGAAACCAGTTATAACTACACGGGGTCTGGGGACATGGCTAGGTGGTAAAGGGCCTGACAGGAATGTAGAAGACCCTGGGTGACAACTGGAGCTGAGCAGACCAGTATAAATGAATGGACTACATTTACACTGAGAACATCATATTGCGAAGGGGCCCCTGTCTCAAACAGCTAAGCGTGTTATGATCCTGACGGCTCCACACATAGGCTATACTTGCCCATTTGAAGGGTGTCCTCTGGGTGTAACTCCATGATGGGCCTGAACAGAAGCGGCTTGTTTCTACAGGAAGATGGAAAGAGGAGGAGAAAAGGGAGTCAATAAACGCACAAGTGAATTTACTGCCAAAATGCAGCCATCTGTCACAAACTGGGTATACAGATTCAGGGTTTCTGTGAGAGTCTGTAAGATTTGCATAGATTTACCATTACACGTCCCTAACTGGATATGATGCTGAAAATGTTTCTGATTCTAGAGCATTTTTGTTTCAGATTTCTGGATGAGGGAAGTTTGGCGTACTGCTAATGTGCAGAACAAGGGCCACTCCCGAAATCTTTCACTCTACCTACATTTGGCCCTGTGTACCCAGTAGCAGTTCTATCCACACAGGCGTCAGGTTAGGGCAGCTCTGCATTTGGCATTCAAATCACACACTGATCCTGAAATAATTCAATTTGAAAATAACTAAAATGCTAACATAAATTTTCTGAGTGTTCCAGGATTTTCCAGCTACTTCCAATTTCTTGCCTGCTCTTAAACAAAATTTTATCTTATAATCCTGGCTGGTATTTGTCATACAAGTACAAAGAACTGACTCTTAAAGTCAACCCAGCAAATGAAAACAGTCAGAAACTAGAGACCTGCATGGCTATGCACAGGTAAAACCTGTTTTTCTTTCCAGGAAACTACCCTGAGCTGCAGCTTCACCCAGGGCCATTCACTCCTACTTCAGCCAGGGTGCTAATGAGCTCAGCAGAACTACGAAGTTGGTTATCATCTGAAAAGCCTACTTAATAAAAAGTGTATTTAATATTTAGAAAAACTGGAAAACTCATAGTAGACCACAGAAAAGGTTGAAAAACTCCCAATGTACAGGGATGTAATAGTTCTAAAGAATAAACTAAACATTTTAATGTCTACAGAACTTTAAAACATAATAGTTAGGCTTTTAAAAAAATACCTACTTATAGTGTTAAAACAACAACAAACTATTAAGTTCTGACAGAGGGCTTTCAAAGGCAGGGTTTAGATCTTAGTTCTAGCCAGGTGACCCTGAGCAAGTCAACTTGTCTGAGCACAAGATTCTTATCTCCAAAAGAGGTCTCTGAGTACTCAGCTCCCGAGTCTACTATGAGGACTGGGCATTCAAGAAAACCTGAGACAGCAAGAGGCAGAGAAAAGTGCATCATCCACAGCTCTGCAAGCCCTGAGAAGAGCCCTCACAGCACTTCACATACTCAAAGCAAAACGAAACTACAATGTTAATTCAGGGTCCCATGATAAGCAGTAATCATGAAGAATTTTCAGAGTATTAAACTATGCTTTGCATAGGTTGATTTTTAGTGTTCACAGAAGTTAGATTAATGAGTAAGGAGGGTCGTGCAGAAGGTGCACTGACTGTTGAAGACTGCACTCATGCTGGACTCATGATCCCAGAGCAAGAAAGGAAGCCGAAAGGCAGCACTCTCTTCTCAGGTCTTTCACATTCAACTAGATACACCAAGAGCTGAGTCTCCAACTGGCATCCTGTCCCCCCAACAAAGCCACACTTACTTGATGGTGTGCAGCTTTCTTGTGACTATCATTGGAAAGTCGACTTCAAAATATTTATTTGGGAGAAGACCTTCATCCTGGAGAAAATCACAGAGAATCATTCCTTAGCTCACAGACACTAAATGCAGCAAGCACTAAGCACTTACCGAACTGCAACAGGGGTGCTTAGGGATGTTAGGTCAGGAGACCCATATGGTCAGAAATGTTTTATTTATTTGTATTTGTATGAATGTTTGCTAAGCCTATATGTATGTCTGCACAGCATGTCTGTACCTGCTGCCCTCAAAGGTCATTAAATCCTGTGGAATTAAAGATGGTTGTAAACTGCCATGTGGGTGCTGAGACTTGCACTTGTGTCCTCTGCAAGAACTAGTGCTCTTAATTGATAAGCCACCTCTTCAGTCCCCAAAGACATTTTTCAAATTCCTATGGTCTCAATAAGAATGTATCTGAGAGGAGCCAGAATGAATACAGAAGCTGGGAAACAGCTCAGTTAGCGAAGTGCTTGTCTCACGAGTGCGAGAATCTGAGTTTAAACCTAAAACTCATGTAAAAATGCAAAACACGGTGGTGTGGGTGTGTAATCCCAGAGCCGAGGAGACAGAGGGGAGAACTACTAGGGCTCTTTGGCCAGTTAGTCCAGCCTATCTGTTTAGCTCTAAGCCAATGGGAAACTCCATCTCAAAGGAGGTGGGTAATGTTCCTGAGGATGACACCTAAGGTTGTCTTTTGGCCCTCATACATATACATATAATATACATATGTGTGTTTGTATGCACACACACACACACACACACTTCTGTCTGCATACTTTAAAGGAAGTGCAAGAGACCAGACATCCTGAATCTGGTAACAGCTTCACAGATGCCAGATGCAGTAAGGGAAAGGAGACTCCAGGACAGGGTATCCCTTCTTTCTACCTTGAGCAACCGAAAACACGAGAACCAATCATGGAGACAAAAGACCAGGTGTGGAGGTATAAACAAGTCTGAGAGACCAAACACAGCAAAGACAACCTCATGGGGACAGAGCCACCACAACAGCACGCTCACAGAAGGTAAATCCCTCAAGTCTACCAACATGGAGATGGCTCCTCTGCTGGATTCCAAGGCACAGCCTGGGTTTCCTTTACAAGGAAGGGAGGAAGGACAGTATCCTGACACCCTTGGCTCAGAAACCTCAGCTGTCCACACTTAATGCTTTGTGCTCTGCAAAGCTGAGCTGAGTAGAAGCAGCCCAAAGACGCTTGAAGGATGAAGGATATATACTCAGGGGATATGGAAACACTTCAATAAGAAATCCTATTAAGACTATTTACAGTGTACAACCTGCTTGGGATGTAAGAACTGTGCCTGGAGCCAGGAGGTGCAGCTCAGTGGTAGAGCACTTGCCTAACATGCAAGAAGCCCTGGGTTCCATCCTTACTGCCACAAAAACTATCCAAGAGCACTTTACTCAAAAGATACGTAAGTTACAGGTCATCCGCAACTCCAACAGATACCAACAATGGAAGCAAACACATACAGTCAGCTGTCTGTCCTCTCCCACCGGATGCTATCTTCTCTCAAGGGCTAGTCCAGGCATTTCCTCTCCTGAGCCTCCCAGCTTCCTTCCCAGTTAAGGGAAACACAACTGTGGCATGTCATGCTTCATTCACTGATGTCTGACTCCCTGGGCCATCAGCATGGCAAGCCTAAAGAGCTCCCAGCTAATGAGCTGGTACACAAGGCCCCCAAGGCTCTGTCAGGCTTGCATAGCCTGGAATGCAGGGGGAAGCCACCATGGCTGACCATTTCACACACTGCCAAGGTCAACACTGTGTCCTTCTACAGGACTCAAGAGACATCAAGAAGCTGAGGTACCTCAAAGGGCTTCACCTTTCAACCCTTATTCCTTCTGTGTCAGTCCCAGCTTTCCTGTCTCTAAGAAACCCCAGCTATGCAAACAGTCTTGCTCCCAAGATCACACAGAAGGAGCAGAAAGCCCATTATAATAGCTTCAGTTCTGCAGATAAAGGCATGTGACACAGTAAGAGCATGAAAGACTCTCCCCATGCTTCTATGCAAAGGCATACATCCCTAAAGTATAGATCCATAGGTTTTGCTTGTGTTTTTACAAAGAACCAGAAAACTGTTTAACCTTTGCAGGCCATATGGTCTCTGTTATGACTAGTTAACTCTGTTGATATCCTAGTCAGATAGTTGAAGAAGCTGGAAATCCTAGTCATACAGTTGCAGAAGCTGGACACTATATAATAAATTGAGTGACTATGTTCCAACAAAGCTTTATTTACAAAAACAGTTGGTGGACCAGATTTAGCCTACAGCTTATAGTTGACAACTCCTGCTCTGAAAGAGAAAACAGGGAGCTGGAGAGACAGCTCAGAGGTTAAGAGCACTGGCTGATCTTCTAGAGGACCATGGATTTAACTCCCATGACCGACAGGGCAGCTCATAACCATCTGAAACTCCAGTTCTAGGGGATCTGACACCTTCTTCTGGCTTCTGTGAACACCAGGTATACATTCGGTATACAAACATACATTAAATCAAAACACCCAGGTGCAAAAAAAATAAATAAAATAAATTTTCACAAAGGCCTTCCAGACTTTCTGCTGTTTTCCTTACAACTTGACAAGAAACTTTTCTTCTTTGAAGAGGTAAACTTTGTTCATAAATAAAAATCCCAGATTTAATAATTATCAAGTTATCTACATGAAGGGAAAGAGCAACCTACGGGATAAAGGGGCCTTGGGCCCAGCAGAAGGGTCTCTTAAACAGCAACACCCTTCCACAGAATCCACTCAAATCCTTTATACCAACCATGACGCACTCTGCCACAAAGACAAAACAGGCCTACTGAAAAGATGTCTCTCAAAAGGCATCCCCTGAACCACCTCAGTACCATGAGTAAACAAGGGCTTGAGTTCACTGCATTTGTGTCCAGACTCTAAAGCCACTGGTTGTTGGATCCCCGAAGACATGTGTCCCAGCCTCTCTTGCTCCATCTGTGAAACCCTCACAGACTCATGCTAATGTCTGTCACATAAAAGTTCTCGTAAATGCTAGTCATCTAATCTTAGAGAATGTGAAGCAAACAAGGACCCCAAGATCACTGGTTCTGCACGTAAAACAGAAGCTGGGAACCGAAGCTGGGAGCTCGGATGACTAAAGTCCTTATCAGGTGAACTGATTAGGGAGCAAAGATCTAAGCAGGTCAGATTATGTATATCCATTCTTATCTATCTTATTCTACACTTACAATCTGGGGAAATGTACATACCCATTACTGCACATGACTGACCTCACAGAGAAGTCAAGAAATCTGCACAAACCTACAAAAAGAACATGTAACATACAGAATACGTAAAGGTAAAAACCAAGCCACAGAGTAAAGGTGGACCACCAGCAGAATCATATTTCCCCTTGTGAGCACGACCAGACCTGCCCCTCTACCCCTAACAGGGGAGCCACAGAGCCAACCAGAGCTACTACAAGAGGCTGAACATCACGTCTTGTTCATCTCACAAATCTCTGAATCTTACCCAGAATGACATTATGTGGTCAGCTGATCTTAGTTACTACCAAAATTAAAAAATTCATAGATGTGTTCTCAGTGATTCTAGTAGAAATTTTTCCTTCCTAATGTATATCAACACATCTAGAAGAAAATAAGTGAAATTTTAGTATAATTTTTAGTATAGTGTAATTTGAAAAACACTCTAACTTTCTGGGCCCTGGTGAGACAACACAAAGAGTTGAACGTTACTGTAGAGGTTATTTCAGGAGGCATCTAGGCAGGTGGAACTGGATGAGAAAGGCTGCCACTGAATTTGTTTTAATGTAGTTTTTATTTTTTTTTACTTATACGCATGTGTATATGTACAAGTGTGTGCATGCATGATCCCTGTTAGTATGCACATGGATGTGGAGTCAGAGGACCACCTCAAGGGTCATTCCTCTCAAGTGTGTCCTACCTTTTGTTTGAAACATCTCCCAAGTAGTACAGGTTAGCTGGCCCAACAACTTCCAGGGACCCACCTGTCTCTGCCCCCCCAGCTCACCAGCTTGTAATCACCAGCTGGGATTACAAGAGCAAGCTACTACGTCCAGTTTTTTCTATGGATCCTGGGGGCAGAAATCAAGTCTCTGTGCTTTATTTGAATATATTTCAAACATATTTTAAAAAATTTAAACTGGGTAATCATCATCAAAAACTTAAGCTGGAGCAACTGCAGTAGGAGAACGTTTAATCACCTTTAACTTCCAGAACGTGGTATCCATCCCAGCCCCAAGGTTGAGAATTTGACACTGGCATTCTGTCTTCCGGAGAAAAGCTTTAATAAGCTGACTGACACCATGAACTCGAGCAAAATATCCTTGAAGAGAGTTCCAGAGAAACAAGCTGTCAGTCACTCAGGGACAACACATTACCCCTCAAAGCCATCAGAGAGCCAGGCCCCGCAAGGGTTCCTGGCTCAGCAACACTCATGAGGAAATCTGCCTAAGACTGCAGGGAAAACTGCCAAGTAAACCGGCATGGCCTCACCTCAGGAACCTTGGTATTCAAATCTCTTTGCATTGCTCACAGAGACTATCTGCAAAGATCCACCTTTAGGGACCAAGATTCCCCCTACATTACCCACAGATGAATTAAGATAGCATGGTTAGTTTTCACTGGGGCAAAAAGTAAGCCATGCTTCTGCCTTGATGAAATTACTTAAAAGCCTAACAGTTGTTACTAAACACTATAAAAAGTCACAAAAGTTTACCCTCACACAGGCAGATAGTGCATAGCAAAAGATGCATGATATTTCGGTTCTGTTTGGTGTTTTAGTTGTTTTGAGATAAGGTCTTATTGTGTAGCCCAGATGGATTTAAAATCACAGTTTTCCTGCCTGAACCTTCAGAGTACTGGAAGTAGAGGCGTGCCCCACCATGCTTGGCTTATAAAGAGGTTGTGTGTATCTGCATGTGTGTGTTCACATTTTTCAGTGCTAGGGACTGAACCCCTGAACTTGTACATGCTAAGCAAGTACTCTATGACTGAGCCACATCTGCAGCCATTAATAGGTCCTTATAAATGGGAGAATTAGACAACAAAATTTCAGTAGCATCGTTTTTATGATCAAATTGAAATTAAGAAGTTTTTAAATCTGCAAACCTTCAGGGCCCATGGGGTTGAGATGGCAGGGAAGGCAGATAGCCACTTACCTCTGTTAATTTCGGGGGCCTTCCTCTCTTTAGACTGCCTCACAAGATGCTCGATGTACGGATCATGCCAGTAGCCAATGCTCACCGCAAACCTGGAAAAGTTGAAAAGGTATGCAGTGAGCATGGATTTTTCAGTCCTAGGGCCCACTGTCGAGTTCCCAAGAACCAGATAGAGGATCTAGAGGAAAATCAACAACTTCAATTGGCCAATATATGCACATGGACTGCCTGACAGGCCTTTAACAAGACCCATAGAACATGTCCACACTCACATGACACCGCCCTGCACACCTCCCACTTCAATCATGTCTTGTCTCCACTTCACATTGCTCATTTCTTCCCCAGGACCCTAACTAAACAAGCCAGCCTCAGCTCACCCCTCACAGGCCCTGTAAGCATCTGTTCACCATGTAAACACTCGGGCCACTCACATGGAGATTTTATCAACTGTAACATAGTTTCCGAACTGCTACCCTGAATCTTCACACCTCAAACTCCATGTTCCTTAATAACCAAGTCAAGACCTACACAGGTGGGTACAGTACATCTCCAAGCTATAGTTTAGGCCCCTAGAAGCAGACACTACATCTTTTCTTTGTATCTACCAATAAGGCTTCTTTGTTCGTATTTGTTTTTGGTTTTGACACAAGATCTCAGTCCATATCCTGGCTGGTCTCAGCACCTGAATTCGTCCAGCCCCAACCTCCCCGGGCTGAGGTCACTGATGTGTGCTACTAAGTAACAAGGTTGACTCTGCCCTGCTATCGCAGGTACCATTTTCTGTAAAAGCTTGTCTTTCACTGATGTTTGCATATGTGTGGATACCATGAGGAAGCATGTAACTGAGGTAGTTAACACAGGATGTAAAATACTCACTGATTTGCCAGGGCTTGCCACATATGTCTCCATAGTCCAAAGCAAACAGCACACTCATAATTTGACCACAGCTGGTTTAGTTTGTCTCTAAACAGTGCCTAAAGCTCAGAGGTAGACCCAGTCAGGGTGGCACACACCTTTAATGCCAGCATTTGGGAGGCAGAGGCAGATGGACCTCTGAGAGTTCGAGGCCAACCTGGTCTATAGAGTGAGCCAGGGCTATGTAGTGAAAACCTCTACCAGAAAGCAAAACATAAAATAAAACAAAACAGCTCAGTGGAACCATTCTTACCTAAGGCACTACATTCAATCCCAATGCCACAAAATAAATAAATAAAAACAAAAAGTTATGGGCTGGAGAGATGGCTCAGTGGTTAAGAGCACTAACTGCTCTTCCAGAGGTCCTGAGTCCAAGTCCCAGCAAGCACATGGTGGCTCACAACCATCTTTAATGGGGATCCGATGCCCTCTTCTGGTGTATACAGTGACAATTTACTCACATACATGAAATAAATACACAAATCTTTAAAAAAAAATTTTAACAGTATGGTTTTCAATGATATGGGACTTGCTACTATTAAATTCAATTTACACAGTGTGAAAATCTTCATTTTTTAAAATATAAAAAAGAACTCAAAATAGAAAAGACTGTGTATTACAAATAGGAAGCATGAAGAAGTTTGGGAATATGTGTTGAGTTACAGAGTCCTCGCTGTGGATATCTGACAGTTTTCAGGAGAATCGTGTAGTGCCATCTAGTGGAAAAGGTGTCTCCTTACTTCTTTCTGCCCTTAGCTGGGAAGTTGAAGGGAGTGTTCTCAACTGAGTTGCTCAACTCAGGACCTCACCGTTTGCCCAGGCACAGCAGCCAGCTCAACACAGTAAGGGAGGAAGGAAGAGAAGACTGCTGGAAAGAAGGAAGGGGGATGAGCATCAGAATCTGGGATTCACAGGACATCACTTGAGATTAACTAAGCAAACTGGTGTACCAACACAAAGAAATGCCAACTAGTCTCCAGTGCCCAGAACCCGTAAGTTAGGGAGGTTTTTGTTTGCTTGTTTGTTTTTTAAAAACAACAAAAAACCCAAAAACCCATAGTGCCACTCTACTCTCTGAGGTTTCTTTCATCTGACTTGGATCAGAGGGCATCAAAACACAGTTTCAAACAGCAATTCAGGTTTACATTCCACAGCCCTGGGTGTGTGGGAGAGGGAGAGCAACTGCCCAGCCATGCCAACAAATGTGTACTGAATCTAACTGCACAGGTGATAGCAACCCTTACTGACAGAGACCATGAGACACACAAAGGATAAATGGTATCTGACTCCAAAGGAGTAAAATGCAAAGACCTACGTGTCACAGAATTGAATGATTGCCTTCCCCACAAGAGACACCTGACTATCAGATAAACCTAAAAGGCAAGGATTCAACCAGGAGAATACCAGAAACCCATTACAAAATCTTCTCACAAAATAAAGAACTCTCAAAAACTAGGAAGAAATTCCTAGAGGTAAAAATGGATGAAAACATATTTGGGGGACAATTCATAAAGAAATACAATTAATTAATAAACACAAAAACTGCCTTAACAATTCTGAAAGGCAAAATCAAAGCTCAAATAAAGCGCCATTTCTCCTTTCAAACTGGCACCAAAACTATTTCTGAGAGGAGCTTGGATTTGGAGGATGAGGAAGCAGGCACTCAAGCACTGCTGCCAGGCAGTGGCAGGCACACCTGTGCCACAACGTGCTGTGCCAACAGGAGTATAAAGCATGGGATGCATGCATATGCAATGAGCCAACAATCCCACTTTATGGTTTTATCCTAATAAACAAGAATGGGCACAAAGAGTTTTCCCTGAGAACATGGAATGTCAATTCCGTGTGTAGGATGTCCCAACTTTGTTAGGAACTAACCCACAGGTACCCAAGATGCCCCACTAGATACCAATCACTTGAAATGCTATTAGCAGCAGTTAACTCCACAGCACCTATGACGCTCAGCACCAACTGTGCTTGCTGGTTCTACTGTGCTCGTGTGTGTGTGTGTGTGTGTGTGTGTGTGTGTGTGGATATGTACATAGCACACACACTTTTGAACATATGTTTTGAACATGTTCTTAGTCCTGGGTATGAACTGCACCCTGCTTGTGGTCTCCAAGGCCTCTTACCGCCTCCAACTGTAATTTTATCGCCACTCTTCCACGTCTTCAGTTTCACTTTTACTGTCCATGGCCTGAGCATTTCTTCTTGCTTTGGGAATGGAAAGCAGTGACCCTTCTGGGTCACAGGCTGCCCCTAACCAAGCATTTACTGAGGTCTAAGTGGCTCAGCAGACCTGACTTGTTGAAGCATGCAAGAAACTACACACCTCGGGAGAGCCAACTCAAATGTGGGAGACGCCATGCCTCTGGCTGGGGGCCTGGATGGAATTAAGGAGGAAAAGGAGAAGCTACGTGAGTACCTGGTTCCCCTCTCTGCTTCCTGGTCTGCCATGGCCAGGACATTTCTCCTCCACCACAGGCTCTTGCCACCTGAGAAATGGTGCCAACACAGCAGGGTACAATGCAAGAGTTCACCCAAAAAGGTCCCTTGGTACAATGTCTCCAACTTAGCAAACCATGAGCCAATACTTCTTATAATGCTAAGACGCTATGACAGTCTATCTCTATTGTCAAGTTTGATGAGCCCAACACTGAAGCAAGTCTTTGGGCACATCTGTAAGGGAGTTTCTAGACTGGGCTAACTGGTAAGTGGGCAGCATAATTCCATGGCTGGAGTTTTAAACTGAATAAAGAACTGTGCTAAGCACCAGTGTTCATCTCTCTGCTGCCTGCCTGGCTGCTGTACTGATGGACACATCTTCCTCTATGCCACTGTCCATTACAGTTTTACAGTAAGCTTTATAACTAAGGTTAGTGTAAAACACCAAGCATTGTAAGTTTTCCAATTTTGACCTTTTCAAAACACTTTGAATCTTTTTTTCCAGATCCTTTATATTTCCATATGCACTTTAGAATGAAGCTGCTATTTCTTCAAAAAAGAAAAAGACGGCCAGGATTTAGATGAGAGTACAATGAGTCTATACAGCAACCTGATCAGAACAGAAATCCAGTTTTTGTTTTATTCTTTTTCTGAGGCAGGGTCCCAGGATGGCCCTAAATTCACTATATAGCTAAAATGGCCTGTTAAATTCTTGATCCTCCTGCCTCTACTTCAGATATGCTGTGATTACAGGTTTGCACAACCCCATACTTGGCTCAGATATCTTAGCAACTCCCTACCTTCCAATGTGAGAAAGTACATCTCCATTTAAATCTTTAATCTCGATAAGCAAAGCAGTTTCTGTGTGGAGAGGTTTCATATCTCTCATTAGATTTATTCCTATCAAGTATAGCTTATCAGCTGGGCAGGGGTGGCGCACGCCTTTAATCCCAGCACTTGGGAGGCAGAGGCAGGCGGATTTCTGAGTTCGAGACCAGCCTGATCTACAGAGTGAGTTCCAGGACAGCCAGGGCTACACAGAGAAACCCTGTTTTAAAAAAAAAAAAAAAAAAAAAAAAAAAGGATAGTTTATCTTTTGTCCTATCACTAATGATAGTTCAGTATTTAATTTTCCTGTGCATGTAGATACATGCATACAGAACATGTTTGCCTGACAAAAGATTCTACCTAAAATATTAATGACCTCCAACAAATGAACAATAACATCAATAAAAGCAGGCAAAATATTTTAACACACTAGACAAAAGGCATAGAAACAGCAATGAATGCACGAAAACTTGTTTGATTGCCATTAGTCACCAGCAAAATGAAATTTAAAACCAAAATGAGATGCATTTCACATACACTGACAATGTCACATGCAAAAAAGATCTAGAGAGACTGGAGTTCTGGTACATCACTGGAGGGCTTGTAAACGCACAAACCAGTAGGGAATCCAGTGTGCTGGCTGAAGATGAACCCACCTATGTCTGGGCTTGACTATTGTAAAGAATTGGTGATTAACTCAGTCACCCATAATGCATCTGGGTGGCATGAGGAGAAATAAACCGACTTCCCCTTGGAGCCATTTAATCGGGTCAAGGTTTGCATTCCCTACTTTGTGCTCCCCGTGTCTTCCATCCTCTCTGCACCTGCCTGAAAGCTGTCTTGTAAATCTGTCCCTGTATCTGTGTGTTCCACATGTAACTGTCTTTGGGTGTGTGTATCTGTGTCTATGTGTCTGTCCCTCACAAAGAGCTTTGTTCTGTATTTACTGAATAGCACAGAGAGTATCACATGAGGAAGGGATGGGGTACTTGACAGAAATCTTTCACAAAGTTTTACAAGAGGTTAAGTTACTGGCTCCAACTGATCCCACCTGACCAGATAACAAACACTGTTTATCAACCAGTGTCCATAAATGGGTGCTTTCAACTTTTCTGCAGATCTTAGGGAGCTGCTTTCAACCTGTGTGCCTGCTGCTCTCAGCTAATGACTCATGTGCATTACTTGGGTCAGAGGAATGGAAGAGTACGTAACTGAAAACCGCAGCTATGCCTTAGCTTTGGTTGTAAAAGCTGACTTCATGGGAATCTAAGGCAAGTAAGGTTGATTGTTACATTGTTCTCCTAAAGGCAGGGCAAGCAAGTAGCTTGAGTACACAGTAGGCTGTCGTCTTACGTCTTACCTCAAAGTGTATTATTAACTCTGGCTGTGAGGTCTAGCAAAAGTTTCAGTCTCTTAGAATGTAAGAGAGATTTTCAGAATATTGCATTGCTACTACCAGGCAACTATGAAAGAAAAAGAACCCCAGAGAAATGAAAGACAGAAAAAATGATGCTGACCAAAGCCTATTTACAATGGCCCATACAGGATCAAGAGCAGGTAAATGAACAAATCAGACAACAGATACATGACTGGACGACTTCTGACCAAATATGCAGCCAAACTTCCAAGCCTGCTCATTGACTACGCCTTAGCCATAGGCTATAATTGCTAACAGCTTAAGGACCCATCTGTCGGATGACCCTAACCCACCTTAGGGTAACTGTCTAAGAAAATCTGAGGCTGCTAAAAGAAGTTACTGTTTGTTCCAGTCACCACCTGAACAGGACCCTGTCTGTCTCCCAGCCTCTGGGGTAGGGCAAGAGCCTAACTTAGAAAATACCAGTTAGCATTACCGGGAGATTTTACATGACCAAATCTTGCCTTCTAAGGGTTTGTGAGTTTTCAACACCCTAACCCCATTGAACTCCAGCACATTTTCTCATTCTCCTTTGAAAAACTCGGCCTGTCATTTCTATTGAACAAGAGAGTTTCGTTCAGTTCACGATGGACTGAGGTCCAATGTACTGCGGAGTTTTACTGATTAAAATCTACTTTATTACCTGGGTCTGTGTATGTTTGTTGATATGCACATGAATAAACCTCAAAGAATATGCTGGATACAAAAACATGCTGGGACAAACCTTTAATCCCAATACTCTGTAAGTTAGAGGTCAGCCTGATCTATACAACAAGTTCTAGCCAGCCAGGGCTACACAGTGAAACCCTATGTCAAAACAGAAAAAAAATAAAGAATATGTACTATATGATTCATTAAAGAATGTACAAGTCAAATCTAGGGCTGAGGATAGAGTTCTTATCCCCCTGCAGTGACACACACCTTAAATCCAGCATTCGGGAGGCTGAGGCAGATGGATTTCTGAGTTTGAGGTCAGCATGGTCTATGGACAACATGGCTACCTGGAGAGACTCTGTTTCAAACAACAACAACAACAGAGAAGTCTATTCAGTAGGCTTCCCCTAGAAGAGACTGCTTCCTTGATGAGAGGGGGCTCAAGACATGCAGCCGCTTTCATTTTTCCTTCGCAAAGCACAGCCAATCAAAAATTAGGAGAGTTCTATAAACTTTCCTTATCCTGAGAAACAAGGGATGGGACTCTAGATAAAAGATAATTACATAACTTTTAAGTCAATGATTTCAGTCATTAAAATGTACAAAAGCAACTTCAGCTGCAAAACGAGGAGGACCCAGGACTGCTGCACGACAGCGCCTATGAAGATTGAGTATAGGCCGCAAAGTGTGCTTAAATCAGTACTGTCAGTAGAGAGGGGCAAAGTCAGCACTGTATCCTTACAACATACATAATGTAACCTTACTTCAAAACATAGAAACAAAAGTGCAGAAAGAAACTGTTACAATGATTGTCAATGGCCTTCCTTAGGGATTAGTCAGAAGTACAGGGAGGTTCATTTGAGAAAGTGCCTGTCATGCATAACAGGACCTGAGCGGAGATCCCCAGAGCCCATAGAATCAGGTACACGGGTGTATGTCAGTAACCCCAACACAGTGCAGGGCAGAGACAAGTGGATCCCTGAACTCATTGGCCAGAGCTTAACTGACCAATGAACTTCAAAGTCCATGAGACCCTGTCTCAGAAAATAAAGATGGAGATTGATCAAGGAAAGATACCTGGCATTTACATGCTTCTATATATGCATATGTGTACACATATACACACACATATGCACACACACACATGCACATATGCACACACACACATACATACATACACACACACACATGCACACACCTAACAAGTGTCAGACACAGAAGCATAAACTCTGACAACTTCCATTACTATGAAACACGACAAACAAATTTAACTGAAAAAACAAATACCAGCCTTATAGAAAATACTTCTTCATCAAATATAGAGAGAAAATTATAAACCTTAGTATTCAAAGTCTCACAAATCAACAATAAAAATATAAATAACAAATAATAAGGACATAGCTCAATACAGCACTTGCCAAGGCCCTGGATTCAGCCCCAACCTGTGAAAACAAAAACAAACAAAAGCAGAGAACAGGAGAAAGTCAACCCAGGAGAAAGATGAAGTGGTGAGCATCTACATAAACCCAACAGCGAGCTTAAAAATGGACATCCTAAGTTGTAACTGTAAATTGAAATAAGAGCTATTACTCATTACAAGTTACCAAGAGAGAATATTTTCTACCTGATAGTTGATAAACAACTTAAGAGACTGAGAATATCCCATAATTTATAACATGTTCACCTTGGGTAGGAATGCAAACTCAAACAATCTCTTTTTGGACGATTCTGCCAACTTCACTGCAGGGATCTTTTACTGGAAAACACATGGAGAAGTGGTGTGGCCACAATATAATTTTATTCTTCCTTCCAATTTTTTAAACATTTTGATGACTGTGACTATTTTGCCTACATATATGCCTGTATATTACATGTGTGCTATAGTACACTTACAGGCCATCAAAGACTGTCAATACCCGGGAACTGGAGATAGAGGTGGCTATGAGCTGCCCGGTGGGTGCAGGAAAACTAAACCCAGGTCTTCTTGAAGAGCAGCCAGTGCTCTCATCTGTGGAGCCACCTCCCAGCTACATAATATGACCTTAATAGCCAACTAGAACAGTTCTAATACAGGTTAAGAGAAACATACAGTGGGGCCTGCACAGCTGCTGAAGAGAATGAGGCAGGCTGCTGTGAAACCACAGCAACAAAGTGTCCACTTTAAGGGAGGGAATGCTCACCACTGTCCTATTAAACTTTTGGGGCTGGAGAGATGGCTGAGCAGTTAAGAGCACTGGTCTCCAAAGGACCCAGGTTCAATTCCTAGCACCCACATGGCAGCTCACAACTGTCTATAATTTCAGTTCCAGGGTTCCGCATTCAGATACACGTGCAGACAAAATACCAAGGCATGTAAAATAAAAAATAAGTCATTAAAACAAATTTTAAAACTTAAAAAGGTAATATTTTTCTTTTAAAAAGAGAAACAATTAAGCTTTGGAACCAGTGAGATAGCTTATTAACAGCTAAAGGCGCTTTGCTGCCAGGTGTTACATCCTGAGTTCAGTCCCCATGCAGAAAGGGAACTGACTCCCACAGCTCATCCTATGTATTCAACTGTAACAGTGCATGAATGCCCAAATACAAACAAACAAACAAATGTCGTTTTAAAAAGGAAAAAAGAAGAGAGAAGGCCTGGCGAGGTGTGCGGTGCATTCCAGAGAGGCGGGAAGGTAATAAACCTGAGGCCACCTGGGAGACAGAGATAAGCAAATCAGAAACAGGAAGGAAGGAGGGAGGGAAGCTGTGGTGGGTAGGTGGAAACATGGCGTAATTTTCTTCATTCATAGGCAAGTTTAGAAGCTCATTTATCTTGACTGGAATGGTCCACTTCTACAATAGTATATTTTCTCCTGAAACGGAGAGTAGAAATGGCTTTGAAAATATTTTAGATCAAAATCTCCCCTTGCTATGCGGTGCACAGCTCTAAAAATGTAATCAGTACACCAGAGAGGCCTGTGCCAAAGCCCTCAGGACAAATCTAACTTTGCCTAGAGGTGACCATATGGCCTGCTCCTGGGTCGCTAGTGTTGAGAAATCATTATGTTCTATAATAGCTCAAAGGAATGTCATTCTTGATCAGGAAATATGATCCTTAACAGCACTTGGACTCAGTTTCTCATTTGACAAATGTTCATTGTATGTCTACAACATGCATCCCGGCTCTGTGTTGAATCATTCTCCTGGAAGATACAAACGTTAAGCAATGAGTTTTTGAATTATGTCTGAGCTGCTGACCACAAGAGAAACACTTGGGTGCTAGACAATTAACAGAGGCATGGGGCTGTGGGTGTTGGGGGATGGGGGGTGTTACAGATCAAGTACTGAGTGAATGTGTCTGCTGATACGGGCACAGCCATGTCATGCACCTTAATGCCTCAGACCCATGGTAATGGCAAGGCCTTCACCAGGTCAGACTCAGAGTAATGGCAAAGCCTTCTCCTAGTCCTAGTATAAATGCTGACAGCCTGTGCAGAAAGTATCAGCCACTGCTTCCTCCTCTCGGGTAACTGCAACCTGAGACTACTCTCTTACAGAGATCAGCTAACTTGACTTCTTGCTCAGCAGTACATAATAAAGTACACTGAATTTCTAGGCTACTGGTGCATCTCCTTCAGAAAGCAAGACCCATCCGATTACACCTTTTTTTGTATGTGTCTGTGCATGCCAGTTTCTTCATTCTCGTCACCTCAATCAAGTCAATCCCATTTGATTCCCATCACTCACAATCATCCATAACTCCAGTCCCACAGGATCCAATGCCCACTTCTGACCTTAGTGAACACCTGGGGCGCATGTGGTACACATACATACTGGGAAAGCACTCATACACATAAAGTAATTTTAAGAAGTGTTTAAGTTCCAAGAACCTATTATGCGCAGACTCTTCTCCCTCTCAATCACTCTGTATTGCTGCTTATAAAACAAGTCTAGCAGGCTTGGGACATTTCTACTCTATTTTATGCCTGGGATACTGTTTCCTCAGATATCTCCAGGGAGCACTCCCTCAACTTCTGCAAGTGTCTGCTGTAGATGTATCTTCTCAGTGAGACCTTCTCTGGTCTATCCCCCTTGAAATCACATCTGGCATGACACACATGTGGCTTGCTTCCTGTCTGGTTTCTACGAGTTCCATTTGATTTGTTTACTTCTATATCTGTAGTCTAGAGCCACTTCCATAAACGAAGCAGGCACTCACTAAAGAATTCTCGGTGAATGAAAATACAATTCTGTAAACTGACATGAAACCAACTAATCTGAAGCAGAGGGACCAGCATGCTTGATGGCCCTGAGGTAGAAGAGCTAAGAAGGCAGAATAGGGTGAAGTGATGCTAGGGACCCATATCAGAACAAGCAGGACCCTGCAAAACTGGGTAAGGCCATTGTCAACAGGAAGCCATTAAGTCACACAATCCAGACAGCCTTTTACAACTTCTAGCTTCACTGTGACTTATGGAGTAGAAGAAAGAATGACTGAGGAAGCCCAGGAGGCAGAGGAGTGCCTTAACTCTGATCATACTTAACCTCACCTTGCACTGAGAAACCAGGAGCTGAGGTGGAAGGAAGGAAGTAGATTCCAGAAATACTTTGAGAGGAAAAACAATGGATCTAGGTAACAGACCACATAAGTGGAAGGCTTATAAGACCACGTCTCCCTGCCTTACCTGTGACCTAGTGACCAATGGAGTAGGGGCAGAAGAGAAAGAACATGTCAGGGTAATCTTTAGCAGGAAAGGTTAGCAGAAGGGCATCTGAGGCCATTCTGAGACATCTGAGTAGATATTTTTAATTAGGTGGATATCCAATGAAGAGTGGCCAGATCATAAAAAGTCAGTGGGTCAAACATCACATTGTATGCAGATTTGTACCTATGTCTAATAGGGATCTGAAAGATTTTCAAGTGACAGGATAAAGTCACCCTGAGCAGAATAGGGATGTGTATGAAGAGAGTGAGTGAGGAGGGAGAAGAACAGGGCTGGGGCAGAGAGAGATAAAAAGCCCCCTTTCTACCACCCCTGTCCTGCACAGCTAGTAGAGGGGTGCTGCTAGACTACACCAGTCCACCACTTACATGCCTGAGGATGACGCCACCTTCTGTGGGTCTTGCCATCATCCTCTGCAGAATCCTCTCCTGCTGCCAAGTGCACACCTTTGTCAAGTTCCCCTAACACACTGCTCTGCCTGTCAATGTTTCTAGTCATGCCTGGCAGCTCTGTGCATGTTGTAAAGATTCACTATTCCACTGTGCACTCAAAGCAGCCTTGGCCTCTAGAAACTGGTTGGTTAGCATGAGCCAGGCCTTCATTGAGGGCAGCTGGCTTGGTACCCACAGTAAGGCCATGCTGCTTTCCTGCTGGGCATAAACAATCTTGTAGAACAAGAGCATAAGGCATTCAGCAAGAATGACAAGTGATGCAGATTATGTGCACTGCTAAATCCTAACCACAGATTAAAAACAAGATCGCTGTCTTACAGTTTGCTTTCTGTTTCTGTGATAAAACACCATGACTAAATAAAACAACTTAGGGAGGAGAGGATTTATTTGACTTACATATCCTAATCACAGTCTATCATGAATAGAAGAAGTCAGGGCAAGCACCAAAACAGAAGCCCCAGAGGAACCTTGCTTTCTGGCTTGCTCCCCATGGCTTGCTCAGCCTGCTTTCTTAGACAACTCAGGACCACCTGTCCCGGGATGGTATTGTCACTTGCCCACAATGGCTGGGGCCCTCCCACATCAATCATTAATCCAGAAAATGCTCTACAGACTCGTCTGCAAGCCAATCTCACGGAGACATTTTCTCATTTGAAGTTCCCTTTTCCCAGATGACTTGAGCTTGTGTCAAACTGACCAACACTAAGTAGCAGAGGCACTGTGTCACCACAAAAGTACCAAGCACCCTTTCTCCCTGCTGACAAGTGACTGGGTTTCTATTACTCCTTCAATCCTTCTCTAGACAAACATTCTAACATCCTGAGTGTGCCTCCCCAAATAGAGATGCCTGACCTCGACTGTTGGCATTTGATCCACAGCACATCTGTTTCATGGACCCTCCTACAAACAACCCAGCTGAAGCACACATTCTAAGAAGGATTTTCTATCCCCTGTGACTGGGAGGCTCCAACTATTAAATCATCTTCTCTAGCTACAAGTGTGTTCTACAGGACAAAGACAAATGTCCTACAGGGAAAGGCTGTTAAGGCTATGTGCCCTCTGTCAAGCAGTACACTGGATGAAAACAGACGTCAAATTTGGAAGTAGGTGAAGTCTGAAATTTAGTCCCAGAGTGAGAGCCATGAGGACAGGAGTTCAAGACCTGTCTAAGCTACACAATGACCTGTCTAAGCTACACAATGACCT
>JADRCH010000042.1:3203035-3222502 GCA_019843965.1 Rhynchomys soricoides
AATGACCTGTCTAAGCTACACAATGACCTGTCTAAGCTACACAATGAAACCTTACCTCAAAAAACAAACAAGCCGGTGCTAGGGCCATGGCTTAGCAGGTAAACATGCTGTGATACACAAGCATGAGGATCTGAGCTTTAACCCCAAGGACCCAGGATGCACATCAAAGCCTACCATGAGTGCCTATAATCCCAGCGTTCCTAGGAAACAAAGCAATTCCTGTGCAAGCAAAGTAGATGACCTGAGTTTAGATCCCCAATACTCACGTAAAAAGCCAGAAACTGTGTGACTGCAACCCCAGTTCTGGAGGAAGGTTAAGATAAACAGACCTCTGGAGCTCACTGGCCAGAGAATCTAGCTGAATCTGTGAGCTCTAGACTCAGTGAGAAACTCTTCCTTAAAAAATAAGATGGAGTACAATAGCTTTAGACACTTGACATCAAACTCTGATATCCACATGCACATGTATGTGTGCATGCACCAGTACACGTGTATATGCATGTATGTGCAAGTGTACCGACATATACACAAGCAGAATTTTTTCTAAAAGAGTAAGAATGAGTTGTCCAGAGAGAAGCAGTTAGGGGTATAGACCAGGCTGGCAGACACAAATTCACAGGAGTATCAAGTTGCCCTACCACGTGTCTCTCACAAGAATTCCAGGAGGAAATGGAAACTAGAAGTTGTGCCATTTCTCTGAGATCCACCATACCCTGCTGGACCACACCTTCTTGCTATAGTCTCCTGGCTACTCACCTAATTCACCAAAGAAGTCTACTAAGACCAAAGGACAAGCGAGATACGGGCACTGCCAACTCAATTGCTGAATAATGGACTATGACCTCTAAGCTCTGAGGTGAGGACGGGAAAAGCCACGGTCCTGAGGAAAGTCGACTGAGTTCTAATAACTGTTTAAGGAAACTGCAAAGGAGGATGGTTATGTGCCAAGATGGAGACCTAGGGTACTATGTGGGAAAGGGTGTTCACAAAGGAATGAGGGTATACAGGCAAACTGGGTGCTTCCAGGATGCTGAGCTCACCCAGGGACTATGTCAAGAATTAAGGAGAGTGCTCACTCTAGCAGCAGATAATCTAAAATTGCAATGCCAGAGGTTAGCACCATCTTTGTGTAAGGATGATACAAAACTTTTATAGTGTTCCATATCTTGCATCAGTTCCTACAAAGGTTGTCTAACAAAGACCAGCTGTGGGACTTGGAAAGGGTACCCAAGGCCCAGGCCTAGAAAGAAAGAGATAAGGAAGACCAGAAGAGGTGAAACATACACACAAGTCTTCAAGGAACTGATTAACTCAGAAAGGATAAATAGCAGGCATTGGGGGAGGAATCCTACTGGATAGTATGGACCTCAAAAAATGGAAAGAGGAAAAACACAGCTGGAAGAACACACATCTCAAACAGCTGATCCTTGGGGATACTACATATGAGAAACAAGAAGACCTCAAGAAGAGGACATCTGTAGGGAAGCATCGAAGTTCAGGTTCAGGGAAGGAAGGAAGGAAGGAATGGTTACAAAGAGGCTGATGAACTGGAGGGAGTTACTGAAGATGGAGCACTCATTTGAGAGGACACAGTACAGGTACGGTGGACCCCGGGTCACTGGTAAACAAAGAACAGAGAGACCTGGAGCACAGCATGATGAGCATAATGAGAAGACAAGGAGAGTGTGTGAGTCTGATTCAAGTTGCTATAACAAAATAACTGGGTTTAGTGCCTTAAAAAGCAAAGAGGTTTATCTGGCAAATGATTCTGGTGACTAGAAGTTCAAACAGCAAGGCACCAACTTGGCAAGATGGTCTGACTGTGTCATATTAGAGCGAAAGAGTGGATGGGGGAGAAGACATATAAAATGAGAGAGCAAGAGAGCTTTTCTTGACAGCCCACCCTCACAACAATCAACCAAGTCTCAAACAATGAAAATTCTTTCCCTCAAGAAATACAATATCCAGGGTTGGAGAGATGGCTCAATAGTTATGATCTCAGCACACTCACAAAAAGCCAAGCCTGGTCCTGCACATGCCTGTAATCCCATGATGGGACATGCAGGTTGTAAACCTAATTGAAAAAATTAGAGCTCCAGGTACTGTGAGAGACCCTGCCTCAAAGGAACAAGGCATAATACGGGACACCTATGATACCCTTCTCCAGCTGCTAACAGGGTGTGCGCAGGATCAATCATGTACCTACACACACACACACACAGAGCAACACACAAATATTCATACATATATACACCAAAAAAGAGAAAGAAAACAAAGAAATACATTAAACCTTTTTAAAGGCCTCAACAGTCTCAAAGGCATCATCTCCCAACAGTGACACATCAGGGACCAAGGAAGTACACACCTGAGGAATCAAAGGTGGCCATGATTCTGATGACTTGATGACTACAAGGTGAGAGTGGCAATAATAACCAGTGTGAAACATCTGCTACAGCGGCTGCTGAAAACAGCCCACACTCAATCCTCACCACCACAACCTCCGGACACAGACAACCTCACCACTTCCAGGCTCTGTATCAACACACAGTGACAGAACTGCAGGTGCCCTGGGAGGCCAACTGGCTTTTAAAATGCTGTCTTAGGGATTTGGTGTTATAACTCAGAGTGGCATGAACCAGCCAGACTCACTGCTACTACATGCTCAGCAACTTCAACCAAACAATATTCTGGCGGGAAGGAAATCCAAACTATCACTAGTAAACTATTGACAACTTCCCTTTGTAGGAATCCTGTAGTCACAACCTTACATCAATTACACTTAATCCTCACATACAAAAGGTATGCTAACTTTATTATTCCCATTTTAAAAGAAAAAAGGGAGGAAGACTTCGGCACAGAAGGATAATTTGCTCATATGCCCCACAAGCAAGCATCAAGTGATATCACAAGTTTTGACAAGACTAAAAAGTTTTATGTGATACAATGAGGATGTTGGTCTCATAGGCAAGATGGCTTAGGAGGAAGGTGTTTGCAACCAAATGTGATGATCTGAGTTCAATCCCCAGGACCAACAAAAGGAGAAATGACCCATCCTACACTGCCTCCTGGCACACATGTACAAAATGAATAAATGTAATTTGAAAAATTTTGATCAAGGAGGCTGATTATAGTATCACAGAAACCAAGAGACACTGAATCCTCAAGTACAGCTTAAGGATTAATTTATGGGAGCTGAAGAAATGGCTCAGTGGTTAATGGTTAAGGTCAAATACTGAACCCCAAGTTCAATTCCCAGCACATACATTGAGTGGTTCACAACTGCCTATAACTCTAACTCACAATGTACACTCACACAGACACACAAATATACATATGCCAGGTGGTGGTGGCACACACCTTTAATCCCAACACTCAGGAGGCAGAAGCAGGCAGATCTCTGTGAACTGGAGGCCAGCCTGGTCTACAGAGACAGTTCCAGGACAGCCAGGGCTACACAGAGAAACCCTGTGTTGAAAAACAAAACAAAACAAAACAAAAACCTTAACAGCAACAAAACAAAACGAACAAAAAACCAACCCCAAACCAGATTCTCCAGACAAGGATCCAGTGAAAAAAAGCTCTGAATCCAAATCACACCCCCTTACCTCCCAGCCATACCCACTCAATGCACACTGCTCTAAATGACCTACTGATAGGAGACAGTATCACTGAATCTTCAAAACCACATAAGACGCCAGATCGCCTTCTCCTCCCCCCACCCCGTCTGTCTCTGTCTGTCTATCTCTTTCTCATACACACTTTTACTGTGTGATGTTCACGTGCGTACCTGCATGTGCAGATATATACAGCTATGCATGCATATGCTTGGTCCTGAGATTGATGTTGGATGTCTTCCTCTATCACTTTTCACCTTATTTTTTGAGACAGGGTTTCTCATTGAACCTGTAACTTGCCAATTTGGCTACACCCGTTGATCAGTAAGCTTCAGGGATCCCCTTGCTCCCAGCTCCCTGGGATGGGGTTAACAGGCATGCCACATGCTGTTTCTTACATGGATGGTGGAGATATGATCTCAGTCACAATGTGTGAACAGCAAGCACTTTTCCAACTAAGGTCTCTCCCCAGCCCCACCATCCCTACACAGAGCTAAGAAAACTAAGGCAAAAAGAAAAAGAAAGAAAGAAAGAAGAAAAAGGGGCCTGGGGAGATGGCTCAGTGGGTAAGAAAGAACCCTTTTTGCACAAGGATGAGGACCTGAGTTGGATCCCCAGCACGAGAAAACAGAAGGGCATGGCTTCACACACATGCAATCCCAGATGGCGGTGGGGGTTAGGAAGACTGCTGAGATTGCTAAGGTTTGCTCCCTACCTAACCAGACTGACTGAAAAGGTGAGAGATCCTATCTCAAGGGAACAAGGCAGAATGATAGAGCAGGATACCCAACATCCTCTTCTGGTATCCACAGGTACATTCACCCACACATGCATGCACCTACACACACACACACACACACACACACACACACACATTTTCTTTTTAACGTTAAGAATTTGCCCAAGTTTATATAGCTTGGGCAATCTGGTTCCAAGATTGATGCTTTAAATCCCTATGCTTAGTTTCTAAGACCCTACAAAAAGTGCACCACTTCACCCCAAAACTTGTATTCCCCACACCATAATTCCTCTCTGGCCCCCAGCCTACGCCTGTCTCCAGGGCATTGTCCTAATTGTTCTAAAGCCCACACTCCTCCCTTGTTCTGAACATAGTCCTATTTCCTTGTTTCGGGCTTTTCTTGCCAGTTTAAACATCTTGTATAAATTTCAAACTCTAAAGACACTGCTGCATTTCCAGGAGCCCAACACTAAAGTATGAGTTTACTGTTCCTCCCAACTAGGCTGTGAGTCTAGTATGTCAACACCATGTCTGCTTTGCTCTTTTAAGTATTTGCAATCACTGCAACTAAACCCTACTAATTAGCTCAAAGTAAAGGCCTAGCACAATGTAGTGTCCCAATAACTTTGTTGCAGGAATGAAGGACATGAAAGCTTTGTGTTTTCTCTGTGCACTGACAAGACCCACCACCACCTGCTACAACTCCATAAATACTGTGACCAATGTATAGTACTGATTCTACAAACAAACACGGCCGGGGCCGGGACCTGCAATCTACCCCTCATAGACTTGAGCTTCAGGTGCACAAATGGGGAATCATGACCAATATCAACAGGATGTAACCTACCACGCAAGATGCATTTCTAACCCAGCAAAGCTGTATTTATTACTTGCAATACACCCTGTCTTTCCTGAAGGCCAAGATCTAGCAAGCTTTGTTCAGCGCCTTACTCCCAGACGTGGTACCCTGGGTTCACCCACACTCGATAATTAGGACTTAAATGAATCCCTCCCTGCTCCGTGCATTTCCCAGATGTGAAGCCAGGGCCGCTCCAGATGAGTGCGGCAGCTCCTTCCCAAGTGTCCTAGCATATGCCTTGGACAGTAGCCCTCTAGCCACTTAGGCTCCGGACACCAGCAGCACACATCCCAAACCCAGCGCCCCCAGGCACCTCTTGCAGAGAGAAGCATCTTCGCAGGTGCCGCGAACTCCCTCATCGTCCAAGTCACAGCTCGACGCGCAGGAAGAGAACGAGGACTCCCTCGAGCTGGTGGCCATGTGCGTGGGATGTTCTGGGGTGCGGCACCCACCAGGGACATGGAAACGGGGAAACGAGCAGTGTGAAAAGAGAGAAGAAAACAGGCACGGACTAAAGCAGCAAGGATAAGGCGCGATAGGCGGGCGCTGTTCAGTGACACCGCCCCCACACTGCCCACCCACCTTTCAGCTGATTGGCGCCGAGGACATGACGTTTGTCGGACCAAGTTCCTCGTCCAGCCAGGCCATTGGAAGATTCTTTAGGATCTGCCCACACAACCCGGAAGTTTCTAAAGAGAGCCCGGACATGCTGGTTGTCGCTTCAAAGCTTTCTGGGAAATGAAGTCTTAGTTGCTCTGAGTTGTCCTTTTGCCTTCTTGCTTGTCAGGAACTTTTATAAATACGATCAATTCAGGGCTGAAGGGCAGAGAGTCCATCCAAAAGAAGCAAGTTTAAAATATTAACTTTTTGTCGCCCTTTGTGTCATTCAACAATGTAACAAACTTTTAGTGGGGGTGTCAAGTCCTTTAATTATGCCTTTAAATTAATGCCTTTGAGATGTTAGAAAGTGACTAGGGATGTAGCTCAGAGCTCTCGCCTGGATAGTGTTCTCGGAAGAAAGGGGGGGAAAGTTGTGAAAGAAAGAGTTGTGAAGAACAGAATAGAAAACTGTGGAACCGTGACAGTAAATTAGGGGGTACAAAATTCCTTGAACTCTGTTTCAAAAATAGGAGATGTAATAAAAATAGTCTGCGGGAATGAGGAACGAGTGAATAGTAATCAAGACTTAGGTGACATCGAATGGGGAAGGTGGGAGAAGAGAAATCAGTGAAACTACGGAGGGAATTCAGTTTCTCAAATGAGTAAATATGTTTCATAATTGTGTGTATGCAGTGTACGTTACAGGTATTTCATAATGGACCACTATAAAACACTTTCTAAATAAAAGTGAAGGGTTATGTTCTATTTTGTCTGTTGTTTGGGAAAGAGGAAGGAATTAGCTCTAACTTTATGAAGTTTGAATCACACCCATAAAAATTCTGTGGAGATAGGGCAGTGATAAACACTTGCTTATCCCTTCCAAGGTTTTGGGTCTGGGCCCAGAAACACACGCGCGCGCGCGCACACACACACACACACACACACACACACATTCACCACACAGTCACAGTAGTCCATACCTGTTTAGGAAGCAAGAGCAATAGGATCCTTTGAGCCTAGTATTAGACGAATTCTCCAATAATGAAGCCTGGCTTTGAACTCACTGTGTAGCCAAAAATGGCCTTGTACTTCTAATTCAATGACCTTGAACTTCTGGTGCCTACACTTCTTCGGCGCTGGAACTGTAGATTCCACTAATGAGGTTCAAACCCTGAGTTTTATGCACTCTATGAAAATATTCTACCATCTGAGCTACACGCTGACTCAATTCTTTAAAAAGGAAAATGGCATATATATATATATATATATATATATATATATATTTATGTATTTTGTTTTACTTATTCACTGGAGACACAAGTGACCACTAATACTTCAGGGGGAGATGGCAAAAGGAATAGCTGGAGTTCTGAATTGTTGTTGAAGTTAATCTTGAGGGGTTATGATAAAACACAATGACAAAAACAACTTAAAGGACAATATATTTTATTTTGGCTTATAGTTTGTTTTAGTTATTTTTCGATTGTTGTGAAAAGATACCATGACCAAGGCAGCTTATAAAAGAAATCATTTAATCAGTGGCTTGCTTACATTTTCAGAGGGCCAGTTCATGACTATCATAGTGGTGAAAAAGGCAGCATGTAGGCAGGCTTGGATAATATAGCCTGAGAGTTGTGGGCAGGTGGAGGAGAAGGGATGGAGGAAGAAAGAGTGAATGACAGAGAGGGGGGAGGGAGGCAGAAGAAAGAAGAAGAAGGAAGATGGGGAGAGTGAGTGATAGAAGCAGGGGTTTTGAAACCTCAAAGCCAACCCCCAGTGACACCTCTCCAACAAGGCCACACCTCTTAATGCTTCCCAGAACTGTTCCACCAAGGAGAGACTAAGCATTCAAATACATGAACCTATGGGGGTCTCTTTTGTTAAAACCACTACACAGTTTCAGAGGGATAAATGTCAGGAAAGGCATGAAAGTAGCTAAGGAAGACATGTTGGCAGGACCAGGAGACTTACTGCTCACGCTGAACCCACAACTAATAAGCAGAGAGCAGTGGGTACATGCTGTGGCTCAGCTCCGTTTCTCCACTTATATGTTCCAGGATCTTAGCCAGAGAATGGTACCACCCATAGTGCATGGGTCTTCCTCCCTCAAATGATATTATCAGGAGAATAATCTATAGGCATTCTCAGAAGCCCATCTCCCAAGAAACTCTAGATTCTGCCTCGTTGGCATTTAACATTAACCATCACAGGGAACCAACACATCTTTCCCTGAAGTGGTCCTCTGCAAAGCAAATCACAGGTTTAGTGTCCCCATGTGGCGCTGTCCACCCACTGTGGGTGTCAGTAGGTAATAAATATGTCAGCAGCAAGTTGTATGGGATGTGGGTCCCATAATGATCTGCCCCTCTTAATGGCCCTTCAGCCACAATTGGCTTTATCTTGGAAAAGACAGGCTACCCAGGGTATCTGAGCAACTCAGACTGCCTTGAATAAGACCCTGCAACAAAAAGCTCTAGAATTTCTCCAAAATAAAATCAACAGGTACTGCTGTTGCTATCATCAGAGACCCCTTCAGTGGCCTAGTGGTAACCGCTCATGTTTTCTGGAGTCTTCAGGTGACCCAACATGATTATAAGTTGTCTATGGGCTTCTAATGCAACAAATCACTTCTTTGGCCATGCACTACTGCCATTAGACTGGCATGCATTCACACATTTTGTTTGGAATGCCAATTCTAACTGTATGAACGTTCACCAAGTTGTAAACTTTGGGTCTGATTAATCTTTGTATGCGATGTTTCCATTTGTTTAATAAAATTAAAAACAAGCAAAAAAGTCAGCTCAATTGGCCAAATTCTGGGTAGCCATCATAGCGCCGAGAGCTTGCTTTGGTCCATTCAGTCTGCGATAACACACGAGCATACATTTGGTGGTTTTTTGTTTGTTTTTTGTTTTTGTTTTTGTTTTGTTTTGGTTTTCCGAGACAGGGTTTCTCTGTGTAGCCCTGGCTGTCCTGGAACTCACTCTGTAGACCAGGCTGTCCTCGAACTCAGAAATCCACCTGTCTCTGCCTCCCAAGTGCTAGGATTAAAGGCGTGCGCCACCACTGCCCGGCTCATTTGGTAGTTCTTAAATGACAAGTTTGTTTCTCACAGTTTAGAGACTGGGAAGTCCCTGCTCACGTTTAGTGTCTGATGGGCTATGTTCTTGCTGCTCAGGCTGTTCAGTAAGAGACATGTTCTCTTCATTTGCAAGTTTCCTACTTGAACAATCAAATGACTGTTCTTTTCTTCCTTTGACATTAATTTCTATATCCAGATACTGAACATTTACTATTTGAAAAACAATGTGTTTGAATCTCGTCTTTTTTTTTTTTTCCTGTAGCTGAATTTTGATCTGTTCTATTCTGTTTTGAGATTTATTAGTTTTTTTTTTTTTTGTTTTTTGTTTTTTTTTTTGAGAAAGGGCCTCATATAGCTCAGGCTGATCTTTAATTCTGTATATAGCCAAGAAAAACTCTGAATTCACAACCCGTCTATTTCTACCTTCCAATTGTTAGATTACAGACCTGTATTACTATAGCCAATTTATATGGTGCTGAGGATTGACCCTAGAGCCCCATGGATGCTTGGCAGGCACTCTACCAACTGAGCTGCTTCTTGAATTTTCTCTTTTAAAGAACTGGGAATAGGCAAGGTAGTTACCTGCTTATGCTGGTTTTTAAAGGAACCCCTGCCCTTCTCTTAAAAACTGAAGCAGGTACATCTTACACTGCTTTTTATGTTCAGGAGTTTTCACCGATGTAGCTCTTTCTCCTTGAGCACATCTTTCTAACATTTGGCTGAGACACAGTAACTTGTAGTTCTGTGACAACATCTAGCATTTTAGGGTTAGCCACAGGCTCACCCCACCCTGTTGTTCCCCAAGGTGTCCCATCTTTTTCAGGTAGTCTTTCTTCTGTGGATGTGAGGTATCTTTTTTTATCCTATGCTATAAATGTTCTTGTTTTCTTAGGTATGTGTATTGAACTCTTTTGGAAGCTCTGAACTTCCCTTAGGCTTTTCAGATTTCCCTTCTTCATCCACTGTATCACTTTGCTCTATCACACAAGCCTGTACTTGCAGAGCTCTATATTTAAGACTTTGTTTCTTTTGAATGGGGATGGAGACACACTTGTCCTGTGTTAAACACTATCTATCTGTTACTTTGTATAGGGAATAATAATTTATTTAAATCTTTAACTGTATCTTCAAGTTGGGCAGTGGTGGTGCATACCTTTAATCCCAGCACTTGGGAGGCAGAGACAGGTGGATTTCTGAGTTCGAGGTCAGCCTGGTCTACAGAGTGAGTTCCAGGACGGCCAGGGCTACACAGAGAAACCCTGTCTCAAAAAACAAAAAAACAAAACAAACAAACAAACAAAAAACCTGTATCTTCAAGTTCTTCAATTTGGGGGCTTATCCCTTCTTTTTTGTTTGTAGGTAGGCCAGTTAAAAAAATTAAATATATCTATATGTTAGTGTGTGTGTGTGTGTGTGTGTGTGTGTGTGTGATGTGAGTAGGTGCACATGTGCCACTGTGTGCATATGAAGGTCAGAGAATAACTTGCTGCAGTCAGTTCTCTGCTTCTGCCAAGTGGGTCCCAGGGATGGAATTCAATGTGTGAGGTTTGGCAGCAAGCACCTTTCCTTGAAGGCCATTTCTTCTGCTCTAAACCAATGTTTAACATGGTCTGAGGTTTAGAGATTGGTGACTTCAATTCCTAAGCCATTTGGCTGAAACATGATTTCTAACTCTTCTGCCTTTGGTTCAGAGTCACTGAGGTTTTCTAGATGCCTGTGGTTGACAATTGAATTGGATGGTTGACAATTCCCTGGCTTCTGTTCTGTTTAAGTTCTTTATGTTGGTAGATTTCATTTTCCACCTACTAGCTCCTCCTTTGACATAGCAATTTGAGCAACACTCAGTTTTAGACTCACATCTTAAAACTTTGTCCACGTAGTGACCAAATTGACATTAAAATCCACGTCATCCACTTGAAAAGCTAATGCAGGATTGTTACCACAACTGAATGAAGTTTGTACCGTGCTCTCCAATACAATGACAACATCTGTTTTGCATTGTTGTTTTACTGTTCTCTGTAGCCCGGGCTGACCTGGAATTTGTGATCCTTCTGTGTCAGCCTCCTGAGTAGCTAGATTTTCAGGCTTATGTCACCACTGTCTAGTTTCATGGTAGCATCTGAATGTAGTGACTCAATGGCTGACTCAGGTTTGGCAAATGGTCTTGAAGTCCTGTCTGTCTTGCTTCAATAAATCTTGTTGGATGGGGTGCCACAAGCCTGCAATTCTAGCATTTGGCCAGTGGAGACAGGAATTTAAGGCCATCTTCAGCTACATGAGACTCCAAAAAAAAAGCCTTATTTCAATACTTCCTGTTGTAATTAATGTTGATGACTTGCAGTTTGCTGTCCAACTCGAGGCTCCACACTTGAGTTGTAATCGCTTCATTTTTAAGATTTTTAAGTTTCTTGTTCCTTCAGCGCAAGATGTCCTTTGCATTAGTCACTTTGCTCTCTGTTCTAAGGAAATGCAGGACGAGAAGCTATGTGAGCGAGGAAGGGTTTAGTCCAGCTTCCAGTTGGAGGGAGGGATGCCCACCACGATGGTGAAGGCACTGCAATAGACATTGAGGCGGATCGCCGCAAGACCACACTACCTCCACGGTCAGAGAGCAAAAGCACTCAGCTAGTTTTCTGCGGTCTGGGGCTACAGACCATGGAATGCCGTGGCCCACATTTAGAGTGGACCTTCCCATCTCAGTTAACCTGATGCAGATAATTCTTCACAGACATACATAGAGATTTATTTCTACGGTGATTCTAGATCCTGTCACTTAAAACCATCACACAGTCGGTAAAGGATGCCATAGTCCACTGGACGTAGGGAATGTTGTGTATATGGAGCCAAGGCTGCCAAGTCAGGAGGACATGGCTGCAGATCATAAAACTAACCTGGTTCAGCTGGACAAGAGTGTTCAGCAACGAGAAATGATCCCATCAAATTTCCTAGCCCCACTGTTACTGCGGGCCTGGGAATCAGAACCTTGTGGTTATTTAAGGCAGCAGGGACTCGGAAGCCCATCAGTGCAGGGGCCTAGTGAAGGCCAGTCTCCTTTGGCTATCTGGGTGTATACTCTATAGGTGGCCTTCATCTGATTGACCCTACTCTTTTAGCCTTTCCCAAGGACCAGTGAGCAGCTCCTGCAAAGAGTCGCAGGTCTCCATGACTCTCTCTCCTGATATTTTGCCCTTTTGGGCAGGACAGAGGGCAAGGGGTTCAGGTATTGAGGGCGCGGAGCTGGCTGGCCCCATAGATCTGCTTCAGCTTACTCCTGCCCTGCTAAGATATATACCCTGGTCTGACCCGCCGCTCTAGGTTAGGTCCATTCCGCTCAGTTTAATGTCAGTTCGTTTCAGTTCGCCCTCGCATCACTCAACCAGGACCACTCCTGTTCTGCTCGGCTTGGCCGGACTCCCCTCCCCTTCCCCGGCTGATTTGATTCCCGGGTCTGGCTGGGCAAGGTCCCATCCCTATGTTCTGCCTTGCCGGACCGGGTCAGGATCTGCGAGGCTCACTCACGTTCTAGCTGTCCCCACTAGAGTAGGTAGCTAACAAAATTTGGCTCTGCCCTGCTTATCCCTCCCGGCTCTAATTCAGAAACGCCGGGTCCAGGTCTCCTGCTGGGCTTGTCTCTGCTCTTCTCAGCAGAGCCACGCTGGTCCATCTCCGATTGGCTCAACTCCATCCCTTTCCGCTCACCGATTGGTTCGGCTCCACTCTTAAGTTCGCCCAGCTCTGCTCGGCCCTGCTCCGCCTGACTTCTCCGGTTTCGGCCGGGCCAAGCCCAGCTCGGCTCCACCTATCTGGTTTCCGCCCTATTGGGTTCGGCTCCACCCACCTCGGCGCGGCCTTACTGATCCCCGCCCTGATCGCTTTAACTCCACCCATCTTGGGTCCGTCCGCACCTGTTCCGTCTCTCCTGTTTCGGCTTCTTTCGGCTCGGTTCGGCCCCACTCGTGGTAGGGGCGGGCGGAGGCGCTGGAAGTGACGCGGCGAGGGCGGGGCCGAATTGTAGCCTCCGTCACCGCCTCCGGGGCCGGGAAGCGATGTAGGTAGGACCCGCCAGACGGTCCCCAGTTCTCCCCGGCCCGAGCCCCGCGGCCTGCCGCCGCCGCCGCCGCCACCGCCGCCACCATGAAGAAGCAATTCAACCGCATGAAGCAGCTGGCCAACCAGACCGTCGGCAGGCGAGTGCGCGGGGCGCGCCGGCGGGGGGCGCGCGGGGGGCGGGCCGGTCCTGCGCGTGAGCAGCCGGGGAGCGGGGAGAGCCGGGCGCGGCCGGGCCTGGGCCCCGCGGGGCGGGGGTCTCCTCGAAGCTGTGACTTGGGCGCTGCCCATTGTCCTGCCCCGAGGAGCATCGCCCTCGGGAGACCCACGCGAGTCTTTGCTCCTCCTTGTCCCCGCCAGCCGGAGCTGGCCGCCTGGTGCGAAAACTCGGTAAACTTGTGTGCCTCACGCAGTGCCAGACACGCAGCTTTGGGGCCGGTGTTCTTAGGCTCTCCCCGCCGACCCTCTGTTGCAAGCCTTCCCCAGAGAAGAGGTTGCTGGTCACTAGGAACCCAAGGGGTGTTAGACTAGTGTGGCTTGCCCAGTTAAGTTCAGCCCCCCACCACTCTGTGAAGGAATCGAGAAGTGCAATCTAAAAATCCAGGCTTTTGGGAATTTGCTGCGAGTTCTTGAGGTCTAGAGGTTTGGAAAGGGAAAAGGATGCCTTTTCTCACCTTGGATGTGATATTTTGTGGCACTGCGTGAGTGCTTGACAAGAAACTGATTTTTTTCTTTTAAATGTAAGAATACAGGAGGGCTAGTAGATGAGTAGGCTGTAGAACGTGGACGATTTGCGGATTTTAGAGCTTTCAGGAGGCTCTTGTCATGTGCTGTGCTATCTGGAACAAATATTTCAAGGTTTTGCAGGGCAGATAGCTGTGCTGAACCAATTTGCTGTTTATTCTGCCCGGAGATAGATGGATATTTCACAGCCCTCGCTCTTTCCCTCCTCCCTGAGCAGTTAAGGGGAGTTTGGTTTGGTTGAAGCACGTGAGACACTTCTTTTTTTATGTGTAGGAAAATACTTTTACTTCCTCTTGGGTTTTCTAAATTTGCTTTTTACAGTGTTTCATTTCCCTCAACCGTTTGCTAAGTTTTGTTGAGTTTCTAAAAAGAGAGAGAGAGAGAGAGAACCCTCTTCATCATGTAATCTTGGTATCCTTTATCCAGACTCAGTCCCAACCCCTTAAACCCAGACATGTCTAGTTTTTTGTTGCTTATCGAATTAGAAAAAGAGGAAGATCAAGGCAAGTAATCCTCACGACTTGAACAAGAAATATTATGAGAAATGATAATTTCTTATGAATCTTGTACTCCTTCCTTTCAGAGTTCTTAGTAGTATGTATGGCAGAATCAAAACTTAGTGGATGCCACAATGTCTTTGTTAGATTGTTATTTATTTATTAGGTTTTGTACTGTGTGGGACAAGGGAAAGTTGCTGGTTTTATGCAAAGTTCTGAGAGCTTTCTGCCTTGAAAGCTGGTTGGGGTTTTGTGGGCCCCTGCTTCTCTTTAGCCTCTCTTCCTACTTTTACATTCTGGCCATACTTGCCCACTTTCAGTTTCCAAGGAAACCTGTGCTTCTTCTATGTTATCCTCTTCCTGGAATTCCCAGAAGCCTCTCTTACCTAGCTGATAGATAACCTCTTTCTCATTCTTCTCGTCTCTCAGTCTCTGTGCCCTTAGAAGATCCTTGGTGTCTCAGATGGGCACCGTCTTGATACCATGGGCTACCAACTTTTATAATCAAACTGCCTCTTTACCTGCTGTGTTGGCTATTTGAGCACACGGAGAGTCTTTCCTATGTGCCTTTGATTCCCAGGGTCTGTGACTCCCATCCCACGATAGAGGACCTGTCAAAAATGTTAATTCCAGGATTCTAGCTTGTCCTACATTTCCTGGTGCTGTGGAATTAAGTTTGGGAAAATATGAACAGGATCTAGTGGTAGTGATTCATACTGGGACAGTAATTCTGGCCCTGACCTTTGACTCTGTTTGAAAGTCTTTATTGCTAGATGCCAGGGAAGCTGCAGCTATTACAGAGCTGTAAGGGTGTGGCAGACATGAGACTGTAGTCAGACATCTGTTTTTACTGGGGAGAAAACCTGTTGCTCTCTTGTTGTTGATTTCCTAGATAACCTGTTCTATCCCCCAACCTCCCACCCCCCCCGCCGTGTGTGTCTGTGTGTGTGTGTCTGCGTGTCTGTGTGTGTTTTCACTATTTAACCCTAAGGAGGTAGGAAGAAAAATGGAGGCTAGAACTGAGAATTACTATTCAGTGAGCCAGATGTGTAGTAGGCATCAGAAGCAGATCACGGGTATATTTGGGTAAAGAAGAATGCTTTTCTAGCCCAGATTTCTTCCAGCTGTGATCTGGATAGAGAAGGACTAAATATATGTGAACGTTCACTGTTATCAGTTTGTGAAGCTCTAGGTGCTATCTTGCAGAGAGGAATTTCTATAGGATGGAATGCTCGAGAGTAACTCCACCGAGAAGTTTCATGGGACTGGCATGGTTGAGGATTAATAATGCCTAGAAAGAAGGAGCTGGGGCTGGAGAGATGGTTCAGCAGTTAAGAGCACTGACTGCTCTTCCAGAGGTCCAGAGTTCAATTCCCAGCAACCACACGATGGCTTACAAACCATCTGTAACGGGATCTGATGCACATTTCTGGTGTGTCTGAAGACCGCTACAGTGTACTTATATACATTAAAAAAAAAAAAAAAAAAGAATGGGCCACCATAATGTAGTCTGTGTGCAGAGGATGGATGAGTCTGTGGGCAAGGCTTGTGAGGTGGTCTCATGATGTGGGTGCCCTAAAAAGGAGTAGTGGGATGGGTGTTTGTGTCACCTGATCTTTGTTGAGTCTCATATTCGGTGAACACTGAGTGAGGCTGCACTGTATACCACTGTGCGATATTAAAGAATCAAAGACCAATACAAATCTCTGCCCTGGAGCTGCTCAGTAGATATATGGAGGAGATAGGCAAACCTCAAGTAATTATAAACATAAGATAAGCACTTCCAGAGGTTTGGCAGGTGCACAGAGGAGAACCTGTCTGCCCCTGGATGGAGGAGGCACTCATAAAAGCTGCTCTGGGGGGTGGGAGCAGAGTCTTTGCTTCCCTTCCCCTCCACACACTTCTTTTAGACTTTCTTGCAAGAATTAGGTAGGTCTCTTCTGGTGAAGAAAAAAATGTAATTCAAGGTGCCTGAGCAAAAAGGAATTCGTTGGCCTGTGAGCAGGAGTCTAGACACAGGACTGCTTTTGTTTGAGTCAATCTCACTGTATAGCCTAGAATTCCCAGTCCTCCTGCCCCAGCCATCCCAGTGCTGGATCTGAGGGCATTCTGGAAGGTTCACTCTTTAGACAGGCTGTGTTCACAGACTTCCATTATCCTCAGTGCAAGTCTCAGAGGAAAAGAATACTTTGTGACTGTGGCCGAAGTCCCAGGATTGGCTCTGTTTCTGGGTCACATGCCTTTCCTGGGAAATGGAATGGATTCAACCCCACCCAAACAGAGAGTGCAGGAGTGTTGGCTCCCTAAGGTAAATTGGGGCACTATTACCAGCAGAAGGAGAATGGGCAGACACTGATTAGGCAAGCAAGAAAAGCCCCATTGAGCTTTTGCAGTCTTGCTGTGGAAAAGGAGAAGCAGTCTCTCTTGAAAACTCTTGGCTTCAGATAATCTAGAAAGGGCAGATGGTGCAGCAGGGAGTTAAGGGGTAGTGGTGGGTGAATGTTGTCTGGACAGAGGAGGCTGTGCAAGAGGTTAAGGAGTATGAAGTTGGGAGCTGTTGTGTGTCAAGAGAGGAGCTGGACAGATGTAACTCAGTGTACATCCCTGGCAAAGAGTCTGTCCTGATGGGAGTTGCTCTGAGTACTTTCATTTGGCAAGTCAAGGTCCAGGGAATGACCTCAGAGAACCTGAAGGGCCGCGTTCTGGTAAGAAGGTGGGGGTACGTCTATGGGAATGTGGGTCCCAACTTCTGGAGTTCTCAGGAAGTTGCCTAAAATGTAAGTTTTGGGGAACATTAGCTGACATTTAATTCAAGCAAGCACAGCAGTATTATGACATTACACTACACAAAAATTTTTGAGGCCAGATGTGGTCTGTGGCTATGTTGGCAACTGCTTATCGCAGAGGGCCTGGAAGTTTCCACTTCCTGGTTCCTTCTTTACCTGACACCATGGCGCCATTGGTTCTCTGGCTCTGTGGAGAGCTCATTCTCACTTGCTGAGATCTTTAATAGGGACACAGTAATTTCACCTTTCTACAGTGTTGTGTCTTACCAAGGGCTGTGCCTCGGCTCCTGGCCTGGTTCTCACCCACCGTGACTACCATTTATATTTTATGAAGGAGGACAAATGATTTGCCAGGCTGGCACATCTACTCAGTGACCCACACAGGACATGGTGTGGGCCTTCCGCCTCTGCAGCCCATATACTTCTGGCCACAGAACTCGGGCTGCCTTTCACAAGGGAAGGTGTGGTGTTTATCAACAAATGTCTTGAACGCCTACCATGATCATTAAGCTGATACACTTCTCATAAGGAACCCACTGCATTCTCCGAGCAGCTCTGGGGTGGTGTTGTTTATTCCTGATTTAACAATAAGGAAGCCAGAGATCAGAGAGGTCACAGAGCTGGTACATGACGGATTTGTGGTTCCAAACCAGGTTTTTGACTTTGAAGCAGACATGTATGGTGTTTGATTCATCTTCAGTGCTGCCTCCATCAAATCTTGGGAGCTGTGAGTTGGGTGTTACTGTAATTCATTGGCTTGCTTCCTGAGGCTCTGTTTCCTCAGGGGACCCTGGGCGGTATCTAGATGCCTTTCAGAGCTTAATTAGGATAGGCATTCTACCACTGAGCCACATTCCAGCCTTCTTGATGGTCATAACTTGGGTAGGTGGGGCAGGAATTGCTGCTGGCATCTTTTGCTGACATGGGTGCTGAACAGAACCAACAACAAAGAATTGTACAGTACCAGCTGCATTTGTGCCAAGGTTTAGAACCCTGACTTAGTCCTCTTTAATGCTCTGAATAAATGAATGGTCGCAGCCAAAAATGCAGACTATTGGCTTGCAGGTCATAGATGTGTTCTTTTTTCGCTATTTGATGCTTATACATTTATTGTCACTTTTCAGATGAAAATTAATACTTTTCATCTGAAAAATATGGATCTCATGCTTATTCTAGAAGAATCTTGGAAATTCTGTCAGGATCTGATATCCCTGTCCAGTACAGGTTCTGAAGCAAGCCACAGCTTTCTTATTGGGGTGGTCATCAGCTCCTTGTGTGTGTAGCCCATGGCTAATGGGTTTTATCTCTTTATATTCCTTGCTGACCTCTTCCTGATCATGGAGATCTAAGGACTCTCTCTAGGAGCAGAGGTAGCTGTCCATTACAGCAGCAGGAATTTTCAGTCGAAGCATGCCTACCTGCTGATGTCACAGTGGTACCAGGGTGTACCCCTGGTACCACTGTGTATAAAACTTCTCCGTGAGGCAGCATTTATTACCTGTGCGTGCCTGTCACATACCAGCTCCTTGCTTTGCCTGTGGGAACACTCTGTACTCCTCACTGACTTAACAAGTGTCTTCCCTCACTTGGGGGTTCACTCTACCTTTCCCCAGAGATCTCTGAACAGGGCTCTGAGGAAATCGAGCTTCCATCCAGCCTCTGATATAGCAGGATAGAGAAAGGATCTCTATCTGAGCATCTTCTTAGGCTTTCTGAGGCCACCTTGGGTGGGTTATGGGTTGTGGAATTCTAGAATGCCAAACAGCTTATTTACAGGTATATAGGGCTGGGGGATAAAAACAGCCACAAAAGGATGCAGTCACCTAGCATCATCTTTATTTATGAAGGTAACATGGGACACTGTTATGAGTCATCTGGTGACAGAAGTTCGTGGTGCTGGGGAGAACCCTTCATGGTTTGCAGTTGTAATGGAAGGTGCACTATGCCAGACTATGAAATATTTTGAATGTATCAAATGTAAATGTATTTGAATTGTAATGTAGGTGGATACCATGGTAACCAAATAAAAATCCATTGAAACAAGTTATTGCACTCCATCTACTGTTCATGTAATTTCTTGAAGGCAGAAAGACCTGTGGCTCCAGATGTGAAACAAACCCTTGAGATCTCTGTTTTGATGAAGGGGGTCTTGCTGTATAGGCCAGGGTGGCCTTGAACTCTTGATCTTCATGCCCAGCCTCTCATGTGCTGTAATGACAAGGATGTTTCTATGTCAGCTCTAGATGAGTTTCAGAATTCAGAACTTTTCAGGTTCTGGAGAAGCAGTGTGTGTATATGTTGGTGTAATAGATAACCTCCAACTGAATCTGGCTAACAGCTTCAAACCCAGCATGTTATTTCTGTAGCAAAACATGTGCATATAACTACCTGAAAGGGTACATAAAAATGTAGCCGTCCATGCATGGTATGTTCTTGCCGTCTCAGGTCAGGTCTATGGTCGGTGGGTTTCTCAGGTCAGGTCTATGGTCGGTGGGTTTC
>JADRCH010000042.1:3222512-3241275 GCA_019843965.1 Rhynchomys soricoides
CTATGGTCGGTGGGTTTCTCAGGTCAGGTCTATGGTCGGTGGGTTTCAAGCTTATTTTTATATTTGTCCTCCCCCAATAAAAAGGACCACGGGTCTGTTTTAGTTGTAGTATGATTGTCTGTAAACCTTTTATCTCAAAGAATGTCTTTCATACTCCAAGAGATTGGAAATAACAACTAATAGCATATGAGAAAGGCTCACACTCTCAAGTGCTAGGACAGAGAAATAAAAAATTGAGGTGGGAGGCGTGTGTGAGGATGGGAAATGGTGGGGGCTGTCGAGCACTTGTCCTTTAAAGGGGGGCTGCTTTCAGCTCTAGCCACTTGTTGCCGTAGAGAATGTTCATACAGTTTAGCCACAACTCCCTTTTTAAGAAAGAGGGACGCACATACACATCCATATATTGTATAAGTGTATGTGCCCGTGCATATCTATGTGTACCACATATATGTATGAGCCTGTGGAGGTCAGAAAAGATCAGATCTGGAGCTGGAGTTACAGATGGCTCTTAGTCACCATGTGGGTGCTGGGAACTGAACCCAGGTCCTCTGCAAGAGCACCAAGTACTTTAAGCAGCTGAACCATCTCTCCAGCCTCACGTCTGCCATTTTTAGTAGTGTTCTAGAATGCTGATTTTCTTGCAAAGTTTTATGATACTTAAATGTTAGCAACGAAAAAGAAAAAAAAAAATTCCATCCATGTAGGCCAAAGAAAACATATCTGTAATCTTTATCTGGCCTTGGGCTGTCTGCCTTGACCTCTAGCTCAGAGACTAATGCTTGTGGCATGAAAAATTGGGCTGCTGCTTAAGATGTAGATGGCTAATTTGTTTTGTCATTATTTGTTCTTTGTTTTTGTTTTTTTACATATATGCTATTTTTATATGTAGTAGCTTATACTAAGAAGAAATAAAAAAAGTTGGTAGGTATTTTATTTTAGAACTGCCTTACTTTCTAGCCAATTGGAGAGTTTCCTTTGAATCTACCAGTACCAGCTGAACTGCGAATTATTTACCTTAGAAAAGGGACTGGAAGCCCTCCTTTAAAAAGGATGGGAGAGATGCCTCAGACCTTAGGATTACTTACTGCTCTTCCAGAGGACTGGGTTCCTAGCATCAAAATGTCCGCTCACAGCTGTCTGTAATTCTACTTCCAGAGAATCCAGTGCTGCCTTCTGGCCTTCAGAGGTACTGTACATACATCATGTACATACCTGCATGTATTTAGGCAAAGCAATCGTACACATAAAATAAAAATAAATCTTTTTTTTTTTTTTTAAAGATTTATTTATTTTATTTATATGAGTATACTGTAGCTGTCTTCAGACACACCAGAAGAGGGCATCAGATCTCATTACGGATGGTTGTGAGCCACCGTGTGGTTGCTGGGAATTGAACTCAGGACCTCTGGAAGAGCAGTCAGTGCTCTTAACCTCTGAACCATCTCTCCAGCCCAAAAAAATAAATCTTTAAAATTGAGGAGCTTTTCCTTCCCCTGGTTTTTTTTTTTTTTTTTTTTTTTTGAGACAGGGTTTCTCTTTGTAGCCTTGGCTGTCCTGGAACTCTGTATGCACACCAGGCTGGCCTCGAACTCGAACTCAAGGAGATCAATCAGTCTGCCTCTGCCTCCTAAGTGCTGGGACTAAAGGCTTGCCCCACCATGCCCAACAAGAGGAGCCCCGTTCTTGAAAAGGATGACTTAAGGAAGGTTGTACTATGCTATTCCTTCCTTCCCAGACCTTAATGGTTGTCACCACACACTCCTTCTATATTTGTCACTGGGCATCTTTAGAATTGACCTAGGCTCCCTACAGATGTAAACATTCCCAGATGCTCAGGTCTCATATAAAATGTCTTAGTGTGTGCACATAGCCATTGAAGTTGTTCTGCATACTTTAAATCATCTCTAGATTGCTTACCATAACTAGTATATTGTAAACACTATATAAATAAGTGTTATGCTGTATATTTTAGGGAATAGTGATAAAGGAAAAATCTGTTCAGATCAGAAGCAATTTCCCCCCAAATATTTCTGACCCAGGTAGGTTGAATCTGCAGATGGGAGTACAGGGGAGGCCAACTGTATAGGGGCTGTGAAATGCTGTTGGCCCCTTCTCTTCCCAGGCCACTCTAGGTGATCTCAGCCTAGTAACTCTCAGCTCTTGGGTGATGATTTGCAGTTTTATGCTCTGGTTCTGGCATGGCTCCACTCGTAGGTGATACCCCTGACTTAGTTGCGAACATCTTTCATAAGTGTGCTTCAGACATTGAGTTCATGACCTTCATCCTCAAATTCACCTCATATTCTTAACCTCCCGAAACCATAGATCATAGACTTTTGCCTACGGGCCTGATCTGATGCAGCCTATTTTGTCAAAGAAGGCTTTCTGCAGCTAACACAGTCACATACTACAGTACTAGAGTTAAGTAGTTAGAAAGGTGACCTGGGTGGCCCACAGAACCCAGAGAGTTGACAGTGTATTTGCTGGGCTGGGGAGGTAGTGCACTAGTGGAGCATTTGAGTGGTATTTGTGAGTTCTTGGCTTCTGTCCCCAACAACCGTAAAATGGAACAAAAATGTATTTTCCTTCCCCATGGATGTAAATGCCACCAGCTGGGGTTGTCCCAGCCATTTTACAAGCCCTGCTTCTCCCCCACATCTTGAACCCTGCTGTCACCCTCTCCAGCTTCCTATTTCTTATCCTTTCATGTGGTGTCTCGTCTTGATGGGCAACCATCTCTCCTGTCACCTTAGTCAGCCTCCCAGTGTTTATCTGGACGGAAGTTTGTCTTCCGAGTAGCTTTGCTAGCATAAGGAGCACAGCAGTGAATTGTGTGGAGTAACATGTTCTGGAATAGGGTGAGTCTAAGAGAAATTCTAGGAGATAGGACAGATCTGTGGAAAACTTGTGTCAAATGAAGTGAGAGAGTATTTGCCATGAAAGCAGTGTCCAGTCCGTTTCCGTCAACTGTAAGGGCTGGTGACCCTGGCTCACACCCTTTCGTTGGTTGCAAGTTTGTGGCTGTATTGTTGTTGGGTAGTGATTGTCCTACGAAGAATCTCTCCTGCACTCCCTTCCCACAGTCTGCCTGCCTTATCAGACATGCCTTCTGGTCTTGCCATCCATTTGATCTCTCCTTTAATGTTTCATTAGCATTCCTTCTCTAGTTTCTCATGAGTTGGTCATGGTTCTCTTCTTTCACATGAGTTGGTAAAACGTTTGCTTCATAAATGCTTGAACCCATAAGTCACGGAGCAAGTCAAGAGGGACTCCAGTGAATACAAATACTCATTCAACACATGTTGAGAGGTACATGGAGATTCTTCCAACTAATTGTCACCTGTCAGTGTAAACATTTAGAATGCACCAGCTTGGATTTCACATGGTCATCGGATACTTGCAGAGGAGTGGGCTGAAGTGGCTGATTGAAACCAAGTGTAGCCAGACCTGGGGGAATACGCTGAGTATTCCACTCATGGCATATGGGGCTGCTATGATTCAAGGTGTTTGGTGTAGCACAGGGGTCTCTGATATGTGCCTGGGGGCAGAGGAATGTGTTCAGTTAGGGCTTCACTGGATACAGAGCATCTGGTGTCATATGACAAGCTGATGGAGCTACTAGGTGACAACAGAGTTGCAACAGGACGGAAATAACCTTAGGGGACATGGCACTCTGATTTTCTGTCCTTTACTTTAATATCTTATTCTGCTTATAAATCAGACAGACAGCTGGGTCGGCTTCTTAATGGGGACAGCCCTCTCCATCCTTCTTGGCAGGGGACAGCCCTCTCCAGCCTTCTTAGTGGGGACAGCCCTCTCCAGCCTTCTTAGCAAGGGATGACCCTCTCCAGCCTTCTTGGTGGGGACGGCCCTCTCCAGCACTTTTGTTTTCCGGTCACTCACTCGGGTAGAGAATGGCGGTTGGCATGCACTAATAGCCAATATAGAGTGTAGCTTGGGTCTTGAAAGCTTTCAGAAATGTTAGAATCGGTGTGCCTTTATTTTCTTTACCTGGTATTAACTGATAAGCACCTTTTCTCCAAAGAGAAATTTGGTTGCACATTGAAATTCTATTGTGTTACTGTATTTATCATCATCCACTTATACATTTTTTATATTTTCCCATTAAAAATTTCTTGGTAATTTCATACATATGTATAATGGATTTTGGGTCACTTTTACTCTTATTACCCTCACACATCCTCCTCCCTCTTTCAGTGAACCCCCTCTTTTTAGAAGCCCCACTCCTACTTTCATGACTTTTGAGTATGGCCCCTGAGTTTAGTTACAGTTGTTTGTGTGGACAGGAATAGGTAATAAAGAATGATAACCCCTCACTGGCAAACATTAACTGCCCAGAGTCCTTCAGTGGTGGGTGGGGACTCACAAACTCCTCCCATAAATGTTGAAATGATGATTGGACCTTTTTCGAGCAGGTTTATACATCTCTTCTTCAGACCACTGTAATACCCTTATTGTGTTTGCATTTTGGGATATTAAGACTTAATAATGTACCAATGACATCCCCTGAATTCCCAGATGTCAAGATTAAAATGCACAGTCTTTGACAACTACCACCTACTGCTGGAGACAGGCAGTGTTGGTGGCTTTTGCCTATTTGCAGCCTATCATTCACTTTCTTTTCCAATTTGAAGAGATCAATCATGATTTGCAGACTACCACAGTCAGATTTGGGGGTCCAGTGTGGAAGCTAAGAAAGTGAAGATGCTTTGGGCTTGAAGTCTGGGAGCAGGTGTACCTCAGATGTGTTAGGAGAGTGGCTGGGAAGCTGGGGCACTTGGCCAGTCTCTCCTCATAGGGTGGCGTGGGAGAAAGGACTGGTATTACAATCACCACACAGCTATGGGAGCCCCTTTTCAACAAGGAGAATTGGTCAGGCTTCGTGTAATGAAGGTCTAGATGAGCTTCAGACTCCATACCTTAGAGGGGATGACAAACAGACCTAAGTGATGGCACCTAGACTGATGGGGAACCAGGACTACAGTGTTCAAGCTTCAGAAGAAGGACAGGAAGAACTGAGGACGAGTCATGGTTGGCTGCTTGCTGCTGAAGTAGGATACAGGGCGACTCTTTTCCTCTGTGACTCTATGATACTCTTTCTTATGTGTTCTTGTGTCTTCTGCCTGCCCTCGGTGCTCCCACTGCTTCAGGATCTGCAAAATGTGTGAGTGCCAGTTCTGCACTGTCTCAACAACTGGTGGTCGTAATCTGGTGTATTGATTTTTAATCTGCAATTATCCAGTCCTTTTTATGTGATCGGTTTTTTTTTGGCTCCCCCCATTTTTGTTTAAAAAGGCATATTGGGACTGGAGAGATGGCTCAAAGGTTAGGAGCACTGACTGCTCTTCCAGAGGTCCTGAGTTCAATTCCCAGAAACCACATGGTGGATCACAACCATCTCTAAGGGGCCCTCTTCTGGTGTGTCTGAAGACAGCAACAGTGTACTCATATAAATAAAATAAATAATTCTTAAAAGGGGGGGGGATGTTGATATTGTTTTGGTTTTTTTTTCTAGCTTCTAGGGAAACTTCTAAGACTGATTTCTTGGAGACCCATTCATTAAAATATTAATTGGGCCAGGTGTGGTGGTACATGCCTGAATCCCAGGATGAGGGGGGCAGAAAAAAGAAGATGGTGAATTCCAGGCAGCCTAAGCTACATAGTGACAACTTGATTGAAAAATAAATAAATTAGTAGTAATATTTTTGGGGGTACCTTCATGCTAGGCCCTATTTTTAGTACAAAAGTAAATGAATTTATTTGCCAGGAGCACATGGTTTAGTACATCTGATTTAGTAATCTGTGGCTGAGCCTCAGGGAGACTTGGTAGATGCAGATCTTTTTGGGGCCATAGGGAGATTGGGCACAGCACTTCTTTTTATGTACACAGACTTTTATGTGCCTCCTAAGTGTTTTCTTATTCTTGAGGACCTAACTACTTTTATTGGTTAACCTGGGTGATATTAATGTGCTGTGTATAGTTGACTAATTACAACTGATCATTTTTTTTTGTATCTTTGGTTCATTTGTGTGTGTGTGTGTGTACACGTACACACTATATCTGTTATTCTATTTTTTATTCTGTTTGTTCTTCCTTTCTTCCTTTCCCCTCTTCTCTCCTCCCCTCCTTTTGGAAGCAAGAGTTGCTGCTCCCCAGGCTGGCTCTGAGCTGCACTCCCTGCATGGTCCTTGTGCCTTATCTTTTGGAGTAGTTGAGACCATAGAACTTAGCATTGTGCGGTGACTTCTTCCCATGATTTCTTTTCTAGCCTATTATTCAGGCTCCAAGATATGTGTTGCGGACTCCTTATTGGTGGTACTGTTGTGTGGCAGGCCTGTGAGTCTATTCCTCCCTGGCTGTACAGAAACATGATGAGGTTGGCTGAGCCCTGTCTTAGTTAGGATTTCTGTTGCTTCAACAAAACACCACAATAGAAAAACAAGTTGAGGAGGAAAAGGTTTATTTAGCTTACACTTCCACATCACAGTCCATCGTTGATGGAAGCCAGGACAGGGAACTCAAACAAACAGGAACATGGAGGTAGGAGCTGATGCAGAGTCCATGGAGGATGCTGCTTACTGGCTTGCTTATCATGGCTTGCTCAGCTGACTTTTTTTGTAGAATCCAGGACCACCAGCTCACAGTGGACTGGGTGGGACTTCCCACATCAATCACTAATTATGAAAATGCTGTACAGGCTTGCCTGTACCTGATCTTATGGAGGAATTTTCTTAATTGAGAGTCCCTCTTAGATGACCTTAGTTTGTGTCATGCTGACATGAAACTATCCAGCACAAATCCTGTCAAAATGCAAGTGTTATATTCAGGGTTACTAGTGAAGTCTATGTCTTGGGTTTTACCGCTGTGAACAGACACCATGACCAAGGCAACTCTTATAAGGACAACATTTAATTGGGGCTGACTTACAGGTTCAGAGGTTCAGTCCATCATCATAAAGGCAGGAGCATGGTGCAGGCGGAGCTGAGAGTTCTACATCTTCATCTGAAGGCTGCTAGCAGAATACTGGCTTCCAGGCAGCTAGGATGAGGGTCTTAAAGCCCACACCCACAGTGACACATGTACTCCAACAAGGCCACACCTACTCCAACAGGGCCACAGCTTCTAATAGTGCCGCTCCCTGGGCCCAGCATGTATAAACCACCACAGTCTACAGACAGCACTCCTCTCTGTTCTGAGACACAACAAATGAGTCTGTCTTTTACTTGAGTCTGTGCTATAAGCTTGGCAGGTGAGTGTTTTTGCAGAAGAACGCAAACTTGTCCTTTAATGATACTTTAAGAGCTGATTGCCTTTAACCATTGGCCAACATGTTGACAGTCAGTTTATACTGGAATGAGGTGTTCCCATGGGTGTAATCTGAGAAGGAACATGGCAGATATGCTTCTCAAATGTTGCTTACACTTGGAGGAGTTGAGGAGGAACCATTATAGTCTGGTGTTGAAGAGGTGAAAGTGAAGCTTGCAAACTAGGAGAGAGGAGATCCTTCATGAAGGTGACAGGATCTCAGCCCTCAGAAGAGTGAAAATGCCAATGTGACATGCTAGGGAGGCCAAACTGGGCTGACAGGTGTGCCTCTTACTTTTGATTTTTTTCCTTCTTGAACTTCCTCCCTCACATCCCAGGTGATCCTCACCTGAGCTCTCTCTAGCAGCCATTCCTTATTGGCTGCTTGGAATATGGGTTTTAACAGGAAGATAGGAAGGGTGACTCCTTTTACTTGTGTACATGTAGGGATGGGGGTGGGAGGCAAGGTCTCACTGTGTAGTCCAGGGTAGCCTGGGATTGACTATGTAGCCTGTGCTAGCCTAGAACTCATGATAGCCCTTCTGCTTCAGCCTTCCAGGTGTTTGGATGGCAGGCATGCGCCACATAGTGAGCTGTGAACTATGCATTTCTTCTAAGAGTCCCATGGGTCAAGTTCATTTTACACGGGCCCTCTGTTCTGTGTGGCTGCCTGGCTGGTTGCTGGGTTTGTACTACTCTGACACTATGGGGAAAATAAATGCACTTAGACAAGGAACTGAAAGAAGAGCAGTGGTAGACGGCCTGAAATGGATTATTGGTGCAGTGTGCTCATGTTGCTTTTAAGGAAGTGATTAGCAAGTCATGAGGCAACACACCACATTGTAGGCTCTGACTCTTTGGGCATTCTTAAAGAATAGAAGCTTTGCTGAAGATTTTAGGTGGAGGTTGTAACATCCTCAGGCCAGAACTCCTCCCACTGTCCAAGAGGATCTGGATGTAATTTCCTAGTCTCTAGAGGCATCAAGGCCAAGGACAAGAACTCTGAGGTGAGGAGACCTCACTTCCAGTCTGGCAGCTCAGCAGATCCAGCAGTTCTCCACTAGTGCGCCATGGGTGGCTACTCTAGAGATGCTAGCAGTGTTTGCGTGTACTCCTTACTAGTCTTTACAACTCTCTGGTGTGTTACATGTGAGCTCCCCCTAAGCAGAAGTGCTCTCTCAAGGATGAGAATTCATAGTCATCAAGTTATTTCCTCACAGAATCAGCTTTCTTTGCACCTAGTTGACTGCGTTGTTCTTAAAGAGCAGACTGTGGGGTGTAGTGAGAGTGTGCTGAACTGAGCCAAGAGGCTGAGGCACCCTGTGCTGATCTCCGGCTTGCCAGCGAGCATACATACTCGCTTGTGCTGTCTCTCTCCCTCGGTCTTATTCCCTCCCCTCTCTTCTCCCTCTCTTTCTTTCCTTCCATCCTCCCTCCTCCCTTCCCCCCTCTCCCTACCCTGCCTCCTTTCTCTCTTTCACCTCAGCCTGGTCAGCCCTGTGCTATGTTCCAAAGGCCTCCGACACAGCAGTAGAACAAACCCCAGTATGTTGAAGACATTGGACGTAAGAAAGAGGTATCATAAGACATTGAGGAAATAGCATAAGACAACAGATTAATTAGCATTGGGGACCAGCCAGGTTAGATTTCACCACACCATCGTATGCCAAAGTAAATCCCACTGGATCAAGAGCTTTATACAGTGGCTGGGGTCAGTTCAGTGTAAGAGCACTTACCTAGCATTCTATGCTTAAAGCCATTGGTTCCATGTCCAGTATAAGGAAAAACACCATAAAAATTAATAGAAACAAAAGCAGCTTATCGTAGAAAGTACTTTGTGGCTTGGCATAAAAGTGCAGAGAAAGAACAATAGATAACCTGCAGATCTGAGCAATTAAATTTTGGGCAGAGCTCAGAATTGCCTAGGCCTTAGTTTGGTCCTCAGCACCACAAACTAAGTCGCCTTGTCTGTTGTGGTTTCATCATGAATGCTGTGTTGCATGCTATTTGGAAAAAACAGTAGCCACAACTGAGGGCTGACACCCCAGTGTGCGAAGGTCTCACTTTGTAGAACACTGGCCCAATGAGCAGATGAAACAGATCTGGTTCATGGCTGCATGACTAGAAATGGATGAGACTCTTTTTTTTCTTTCTTCTTTTTGTTCTTTGTTTCTTTGAGATGGGTCCTTGCTATGTAGTTCTGGGTGGCCTGAAGTGAGTCTGTGTGGACCAGGCTGGCCTTGAACTCACAGCTCCGTCCAATTCTGCCTGCCCAGTGCTAAGATCAAAGGTGTGGCCACCATGCCTGGCTGTGACTGTTTTCAGAAATGCAAAGCTTCAAGATTCACTTTTTCACCTGCAAGATAATGGTGTGCTGCTGTCCCCGGAGGCTGGGAGGGTGTGCCGCACATTACTGCTGGGAATGGAAATGGATTTTACACCACATCTAGAAATGTCACCCTGATCCTTTGTCTACTCTGACCACAATCTAGCCCTTCTTAGGGTCCCCTTTGGAGGCAGTTCCTTCCCAGCTTCTTGTGTGACCGAGTCAGTCACACCATTTCCTCTTGGACCTCACTTTCAAGGCTCATTCCAGCTGCCCTTTCCTTTCATCTCTCCTGAAAAATGCCTCGCTTTGGCTTCTCTCCTGTACCTGGGGTATGGGGTGGAGCGCAGAAAGAGTCCAGTTGTACAGGTTGGTACTGCCAAACCTTACCTCCTCCAGCTCCTTTGGGCCTTAGTCCTGCCTTCCCATCCTTGGCTCCGGTTCCCAGTCCATCTTCCTGAGTGCCTTTGCCAGACTTTCACTTTTATCATGGCAGGCACACTCGCTCCCCTTGATTACCTTCCCAGTTTTCAGAGAAGACTGGAGGTGCTTCTGCTGGTCTCATGGTCTAGTTGACAGGCTCTGTTCTTGTTGCTCTGACAGGTGTGTCTTTATCCTCCTACTCCCCAGGCCCTATCTCATCTTCTGCTCTGCCTTCCCCCCCCCCCCTTTCAGGGAACTCTGTCTTCACAGCTGATAACACTTTTCTCCTCCCTTCTTGGTATTGACTTCTTGTCAGTGGCCTGCAGCTTGACCTTTGGTACCCATTTGGTTTATTTTTGTATCCACAGGACGTAGCCTAGAGAAGGCACCCAACAAATACTATTTTAATAAATGAGTCCCAAACCAATTAAAACTGAAATTTAAAATTTATTTATTTATTTATTTATTTATTTATTTATTTACTGAGACAGGGTTACTCTGTGTAGCCTTGTTAGTCTTGGAACTGATTTCATAGACCAGGTTGGCCTATGCTCCTGCCTCTGCCTCCCAAGTGCTAGAATTAAAGGCTTGTACCAACATGACCCCATTTACTTATTTATTTTTATTTCATGGGTATGACTATTGACTGCATGTGTGTCTGTGTAACACATATGTGCTGTTGCCCGTGGAAGCCAGAAGATGGTGCCAGATCCTCTGGAAGTGGAGTTACAGATAGATGATTATGAGCTGTCCTATGCATGCTAGGAACCAAACCCAGGTCCTCTGGAAGAGCAGTCAGTGCCCTTCTGAGCCATCTCCCCAGCCCAGAAATGAGATCTCTAAATCAGTTTTTCTAGGACTAGAAAGGGAGTGATAGCCATATTCATTTTTAGACAAATATAGGAAAAGTCATTGAAGTGGGTTTTGAGGGGTCATAGCCATCCTTTCTGTCCCACGTACTGTCTTTCATCCCAGCCTCAACCCACATCTGTTCCTGACCTCAACTCTCCTGCCACCTGTCACTCAGTCTTGCTTTCTTAACACCTTTCTCCAGGGATTCTTTCTCTGTCCCTTGCTCTGGATCTCCCTTGTATGTATGGACATGCCCACTGGCCTGTCTGCAGGTCCCTGGAACTCAGCATTTCCAGGGCTGATCTCATTCTCCCCATTAGATCTCTGAGATACTTTCTCAGAATGAAGACTGCTTGTGTCCAACAGGTATTCAGTAGATGCTCTTGGTGGTTGTGTGAGGTTCCTGCTTCCCACTTACAAGAGCTGCTCATCACCATTGGGTCAGTTCCTGCTCAGTCCACAGTGGAGCACTTTCCTGCCCCCTCTGCAGAATGCTAGCCTATTTGTTTAGGCCCTCCCCTTCTCACCTGAGTCCCATCTTTTTATGGCTTTTGATATTTTCTTCCTTGGCCTTTATCTTAGTCAGGCTTTACTATTGCTGTGATGAAACACCATGACCAAAGCAAGTTGGGGAGGAAGGGGTTTATTTGGCTTACAGTTCCACATCACTGTTCATCATCAAAGGAAGACAGAACAGGAACAGGGCAGGAACCTGGAGGCAGGAACTGATGCTGAGGCCATGAAGGGGTTTTTCTTACTGGCTTGCTCAGCCTGCTTTCTTAAAGAACCCACCTGTCCAGGAGTGGCACCATCCACCATGGTCTGGGCTCTCCCACACCAATCACTAATTAAGAAAATGTCCTATAGGCTTGCCTGTGGACCAGTCTTATGGACAGGGGAGCAGAGGCAGAGGCAGGTGGGCTTCTATATAGTGAGATCCAGGACAGCCTTCTCTCAGATGACCCTAGCTTGTGTCAAGTTGATATAAAATTGCCTGGCACAGCCTCCAATATGTGATCCCTCTCACTTCTTCCACACAGTTGCCTGGAGAACTTTCTGGAAGGACAGCTACAGTAATGATAGCTAATACTTACTTGATTTTTACTAGATGTCAGCACTGTTTCAAATTTAGTCATGTTCCAGCCCGTTACGACTCAGCAAACCCTGGGAAATGGTTGTCTAGTCCCTTTAAGATAGAACCATATGTCACAGACCTGGTACATCTGATTTTCTTGTTTTCTAGGAAGCAGGCTCTTTGCCCATCTATCTCTTTGAATCTTTTAAGTCTGTAAGGTAGATATTCTTCCTAGCTTCATTTTCTAATAAGCACAGGCTCAGAGATACCAAGTAATTTGTTCATGCTTGCTCAGTCTTTGGTGGTGGCTAGATTTGGCTCCAGGCTTAACTCTTAGACATATTCCCCCACCCTAAGGAGCTAGTACATTCCTAGGAAGAGGCTTCCAGATAAATTTATGGGTGTTTTAGGTTCTTTCTTCAGGGTTCTGGGGTAGTTGTAAACATTTGGGGACTAGTGGGAAGTAACCATGCTCCTACTTAGTGTGATCAGGGACCAGCACTGCACCAGAACACTTGAATGATTGCAGGAGAAAACTAATAACCTGTTTGAACAGCATCCAGATAACTCATGCTAGAATGATACATTTTCCCAGGAATCCTAGAGGCTAAGCCCTCCAAGCCCTGCCTCCCTCTCCTCCCAGTTCATCAGTTGACTCCATGAATTGATGTTAGTTTGTTAGTTTATGAGATAGGATCTCTGTGTAGCCTTGACTGTCCTGGAACTCACTACATAGAAATCCATCTGCCTTTGCTTCTGTCTCCCTAGGATTAAAAGCACACACCACCACTCCCAGCTACAAATTGATTTTTGACAGACAGTCTTAGGCATGTAATGACCACAATGGCATGCTGCAGCTGCACAGCACATTGAAGTTCTGTCTTTACCTCCTGGTACATCTCTAAAACCCATTGAAGAGAGGTACAGTGGGGAACACGTCAGTTCAGTGGTTCTCAACCTTCCAAATGCTGGGGCCCTTTAATATACTTCATGTTGTGGTGAATCCAACCATATAATTATCACATTGCTACTCCATAACTGTAATTTTGCTACAGTTATGAATTGTGAAATGTAAATATCTATGGTTTTTGATGGTCTTAGGCGACCCCCTGTGAAAGGATTGTTCAAACCCCCCAACCCCCAAAGAGTCTCAACCACAGGTTGAGAACCACAGTATTAGTTTGAAATGAGTGACTAAACATGTTTCATTTTTTCTTTCTGTTTAAATCCATTAAATGTTATAAAGAGACATTTTTAAAAAGTAATTTATTTCTTTTTATTTCTGTGCATTGGTGTTATTGCCTGTATAGTCTGTATGAGGAAGTTGGATCCCCTGGAACTGGAGTTACAGACAGTTGTGAGCTGTCATGTGGGTGCTGGGAATTGAACCCTGGTCCTCTGAAAGAGCAGCCAGTGCTCTTAACCACTGAACCATCTCCCCAGCTCTGACATTTTTTTTTTTTTAAAGTCTTGCCGGAGGGTGGGGGTGGGGGAATGGAAGCCATTTAGCAAAAGTTCCAGGTGTGCCTATTAAGAAGTGGGTCGTTGGACAAGGAAATCAAGTACAGTTTGTTCATTCATTCCTTGCCAGATCAAGACAGTAGGACATTAGACTAAACTTCAGAAGTGCCGTTATATCTAGCCTTTAACGAAAAGTGGGCAACCAAACAGAATGCAGAGTTCATAGAAATTAAAATCTATCTCACTGCAACATGTTCAGAAGCAGAAGTCAAATGTGGACAGAAAGTAAAGCAAGTGTTTATATCCTCTGCATTCCCAGGACCCAGGGCTCTTGATTTACACAATCCCCACCAAACTGCTGGGCTACAGTGGTTACCTGAGTAAGACACATATGGTCCTCTCACAGACACTCCTTCTTTCTGAATTGTAATGCTGAGGGCAGTATCCCCACCCCCACCCCCCAGGGGTGTTTGGGAGTATCTGCAGACATTCTTTCTGTGACTGCTGTGGAGGAGGAGAGAATAGAACACATTGTCACTCACTGCTATGTGGGTAGAGGCCAGGATGCTATGAAATACTCCACAGTGCAGGTCAGCCCCCACAGGAAGGAATTACCTACATCAAAATGTCAGGAGTGTCAGGTTTGAGAAACATTAAAATTCTAGAGAGTCTAGCTGGCTAGCAGCCCAAGTTTCTTTATCCCAGGACCTCAGAGACCAGAGAAGTCTAAGTCTTTTTTTTTTTGGTTTTTTTGAGACAGGGTTTCTCTGTGTAGCCCTGGCTGTCCTGGAACTCACTCTGTAGACCAGGCTGGCCTCGAACTCAGAAATCCACCTGCCTCTCCCTCCCTAGTGCTGGGATTAAAGGCCTGCGCCACCAGTGCCCAGCATAAAGTCTAAGTCTTAAGAGTTGGAAATTGGTAATCTTTCAGAAGCAAATTCTGAAAGTCTCCTGAAAAGTAGACAAAATCTTTAAACTCTTTCGTTGTTCCTGTGTATCTGCTTAAATAGTGGGGCTGAAAGCATGATACCAAGACTGCCGGCCTGGAGCAGGAATGCCCTCTACAAGATCTCTTTCCCACTCTCTGGGAGGGCCTGGGTGCAGCCTCTTTGGAGTTGGCTTGTGTTGTAAGAGCTCTTAGCTGTCCTTCCTTAGGAGACCGCCTCCTGGCTTCTCTTCATCTGCCTTTTCCTCCTCACTCCCGAGGTAAATGGGGGCTCCTGGAGATGGTGACCCTGTGCTCACTGTCTCTAAATACACCTCTTTTCTCCAGTACTTCAGGGTGCTGTTCTGTTGTCCCTTGGTCTTAGTGTTTCTGCAAGTCAGCCACGATTCTTTTCCTTGTTCCCTGTATGTCCGTTCCTCCTTCTGTCTACTTTTACGATTTATTTTGCTGGGCAGTGGTGCCGCACACTTTTAATCCCAGCACTTGGAGGCAGAGGCAGGCGGATTTCTGAGTTCAAGGCCAGCCTGATCTACAGAGTGAGTTCCAGGACAGCCAGGGCTACACAGAGAAACCCTGTCTCGAAAAACCAAAAACAAAAAAACAAACAAACAAAAATATTTATTCCATGTCTTTGATTTCAACAACAGTTTTTGTTGGTAAATATAGAGAGAATACTGATGTTTTTCTCTGTATTATCCAGCTCTGGGTTCTCTGGTCTTGTTGGATCTTTAGCTTAATATCCTTCATTTAGTTTAAAAGGTTTGTCCACTTGTGCCTGCCCATCTGTCTTCTGTCTGTCTTGTGACTGTGTGTGGGAGGCCCTTGGGTGTTCTCTAGCACCTTCCATCTATCCCCAAGAGGCGGGCTCTCCCTGGAAGTCAGCAAACCCCAGCAATTGCTCTTAACTGCTGTGTAATTTGCTCATGGTTGCTCCGGTCTTTGGTGGTGGCTGGACTTGGCTCCAGGCTTAACTTTTAGACATATGCCCGCCCCCCAAAGAGTCAGTACATTGCTGGGAGGGGGCTTCCAGATAAATTTATGGGTGTTTTAGGCTCCATTTTCAGGGTTCTGTAGGAGTTGTAAGAATTCGGGGGCTGATCTCTCCAGCCTCTCCTCCGTTTGCTTTTTAGAAAATCCTTAGGTGTTGACTCTTCATGCTTCTTCTGTCCCTGTTCCCTCATTTCCCTACCTGGGATTGATAACGTGCATGATAGAGTTTTGATGTTTATCCTTTAGATCCTGGGCACTTTGTTCTGCCTCTTTCCCCTGTGTTTTAGTTGGGAGAATGCCTGTCCATTTCCAGATCCCTTATCTGCTCATGTGTTCGTTGTTGTTGTTGTTGTGGTTGCTTTTTTATCTTTACTAACTCTTTGTTTGTGTGTTTCCAGACAGGGTTTCTCTGGGTAACCCTGGCTGTCCTGGGACTCACTCTGTAGACCAGGCCGGCCTCGAACTACTAACTCCTTTTATATATTTACCATTTTGTTTTAAAGTTCCTCATGACAGTTTAAGCCAGTACCTTTGCTGTCTCAGAGTTCAGTTGGATTGGCTGTCATGATACCTTCTGGTTTTTTTCCTAGTTGTTTGTGACCAAATGTGTGTAGAAGGTGAGAAGGGCATGCCCCTTCTTCTAGGCTGCTAGTGTGTTAATTTAGCTTGCAGTTGTTTTGGTCTTGGCTTTGTTGTTGCTTAACATAGTTTCCTCTGGGCAGGTCGTATATACCATGGCTCTGCTGCCTTGCCCCAGAATTTAGCAAGCCTGTGTCTGTCCATGCACTAAGGGCTCTCTCAGACTCCCTGTCCTGAGGAGAAGGAGGAGGACTACTGCCTGAGACTCACTTTAAGGTGCAGAGACACAGAGTGCTTCTCTCAGGTTCCCATTGCTCTTCACCAAGCTCAGTTGTCCTCAGTTGTCCTAGAGGAACTGGCATATGTTAACACTGCCTAGGCCCTCAGTGGTCTGCTGCACCTGCCTGTGCCCAGGATAAGGCCAGGATAGGAGGTTTCTTTGGATAGGAGATTTTCTCGCTCTCTGACATTGGCAGCCCCATATGTTAAACCTGAGAATCACAAGAGAAAGACCAGTTCCATGTTTTTGAGTAAAATTTGAAGCAAGTTTTAGTTAAATGCTAGTCAGGATGGTGGACTATAGCCAAGACTATTCTAGAATTGCCAGCAAATGGCGAGGCGTCACCTTTTGCAGAGGCTTATGAAGGCAAACCCGTAAGGCTACATCTTTCCCACCAGGTCCAGTCAGGGGCCACCATTCATCCTGATGTACTTCCTGCCTACGTAACCTCCCTTCTACATCCAGTGCAGTTGGGTCAAACAAACTTGTTTAGGGGAGTGAAAACCTAAAACAGTAGCCTCCCCGTTTCAGGAAGTGTCTGTCCTTGGGCAAGGGGCTCACAGGCTAGAGGCACTATTGTTATATGGATTTCTTAGCACAGTAATTAAACTTAAAGCGTAACTGCGGCTCACACATGCACCTCAGCTTAGGTACTAGCCGTGTCACTTGTACTATACCCAACGTTCACATCTACAGCCAGGCTCCCATTAGATTAGATCTCAGAGTCCTTTCTTTCAGAAAGCCTTTTCCATATCCAGGATCTATGTTCAAGGTTCTTTCTGTTTCCTATTTTTTTCTGTAAGAGGTTTTTGGATTTTTATTTTTCTGTACAGACAATTGAACCTAGGGCCTTGTATATGCTAGGCAAGTACTCTGCAACTGTGCCACATCCCCTGTTCTGCAAGTTAGTGAACTTATCTGTGCCTAGGTGTCTCATCTGTGAATTGGGTATAGTAATAGTATCCCTCCCAGGGCTATCCTGAGGCAGGCACACAGTAGGTGAGTGTATTAGATGGTTAATAACAGGGTCTTTACAATGATGGTGTCCAGATTCAGACCCCACTGCTGAAGCCTAGGCAAGTTACTTTCCCAGGCCTCAGTTTCCTCACCTGTAGAATGGGGATAATAGTACCTTCATTACAGTTATTTTGGGCTTAGTGGAATTATTTCTGACAGAACACCTGGATCACATAGAGCTTGAAATAATGGGCTCAGTGGAGCTGTGCTGTCAGGGAATCCAGGTGCTGTGACTTCCCTGGTAGAATGCTTATTGCCCAGAAGAATTTCCTCACTAGTCCTCCTGTCTGTCATGACAGGGGCCATATCTCTTACACAGGATGGCTCATAGAAGGGAACTAAACAAATATTTATTCAGTGACTGAATCGTGAGAAGGTTGTGTGAGTGTGTGTGACAGCAGCTGTGGTTGAACTCGGTGCCACTGCATGACCCCACTCAGTCTCCAATAAGTTACTCTGTGGATCCCTTTGAGAACAAGCCGTGTGTTTGAAGTGAGTTTTCTGTTTGGAGCGTCTGTAGTAGTGTTCATCTACCAAGCACGCCCAACCTTTAGAAGAAGTGAGGAGTAAGATTTATGGTGCTCCACACCCAGGGTCCTCCTCTCCACCCCTCCAGCACAGCCTCGCCCAGTTTTTCAAGTGAACAGAATGCCTTTCGTTTGTGAGCATGATCATCTTGGAACCTTCTGGGCTGCTTCTGATTTGTGGTATCGTAGAGACCTAGATGAGCTTAGTTCTCAGTACCTCTCCTGTCTTGAAATGTTTGTAGAGACAGTCCTGCATTTTCAAAGCATGTTTGGATATTCTCTTTTTGGCTACTTAATTGTAACATTCTTAGCGTGGGAATGATCGTGCAAATATAAATAAAATGAGGGCGGGAAGGTAAAGAGATGCGTTTTAGCTCATGTGATTAGTTTGCGGTGGCATCAGCAACAGAATCTGTCATGAGAATAGAAGAGGAACACATCTTTGATGTTGAGGTTTCTTCTTGAGGCTCAGAGGCTGGTCACATGGTGCCATTCTAGCGGATGTCAACCTCAGAAAGTAAGGATTGGGCAGTAAAGGTTTCTGTCATCTTATTAGTGTATTGAGATGAACCGTCACATATTAAGTTTTTAAACTTTCTTTTGTAGTACTGGGGTAGCTATGAGGAACTTGTACGCAGTAACTAAGTGTTCTACCACTGAGCCACACTGCCACTCCTGAGACCTTTCTGAATGATAATGTCAGCAATATGGTATTAAATGGGAAGCTCTCTTGATAGGCATTCTAGGTACCCAAGTAAGTCTTTTAGTTTATAAACGCTGTCCCTCCCACCCCTGGTCTTTCTGAAGGGTTTCCTGAGTGAGTAGTGTGTAACCAGTGATTTTGCTGTACTAACCAGTCTATTGAGATGCCCGCTTCCCCCCCCCCCCCCCCCCCCCCCCCCCCGCGCCTCCCCCCCCCCCCCCGCCCGCGCCCCCCTCGGTAGCCCCGTCGGGGGCTGG
>JADRCH010000042.1:3241375-3294783 GCA_019843965.1 Rhynchomys soricoides
TAGCCCTGGCTGTCCTGGAACTCACTCTGTAGACCAGGCTGGCCTCAAACTCAGAAATCCGCCTGCCTCTGCCTTCCGAGTGCTGGAATTAAAGGTGTGTGCCACCTCTGCCCAGCGAGATGACTGCTTACCATTGGCTTTGTGTCTGTGTTCTTGAATGTGTCTTGGCAGCTGAGAGGCCTGAGTCAGTCCCTACCTCTGTTCTTGTATGCCACAGTCAGAACTTGTGTTTTCATTTGAAGGCTCAACCCTGGGTCCTTAGATGGTAAAGATCTCATGGTATCTCTCAAAGGTGGCAGGGATCTTAGCAAATCCATGCCCTGCCCTGTCTTGCTGAATCCAGACACTTCCACAAGGCTTGTCCATATCCTTTCCTAGACCTATCTGAAGTTGCAGGGATTGCTGGGGAAGCCTGTCCTGGCCACACAGATCATTACTCTCCTGTAAGTAAGGTTGTTTGTGTACATTTCTACCTTTTCCCATGAGCTTTTCAAGAGTTGGGTGTGACTTCCCTCTGCCTCTTTTTCCCTCTCCCCAGTTCTTGACATTCAGTGTACTCCATAAGTACTGGGTGAACTAATGTCGATCTAAGATCTGAATGCCTTAGGGTAAGTTCATTCTGGGCCTGGTACTTCTGGTAGAGGCTGGCTCTGGTTCTGTGATCACTCCCCTGGGAACCGCCTCCTGTAGAGTGTTTTGCGCCTCCAGATGCTGAGTCTTTAATGGAGGGCTGCACTGCACCTGGAATTGTGCCTCTCCATGTCCTGTTTATTGTGTACCAGTGGTTCTCCCTGGTGACTCCTATCCCACAGGTGTCATCCCAAACTGGGTTTTCCTGGAAGGCTGTTCTGCCCCTGCCCTCTCTTGGAGGTTGTCTTTTGTTACTGTGAAGTCTCTCTGAACAGTACCTTATTCCCAAGAGAAACTGGAATGGCTTGGGAACTTGGGAAAGGTAATCTTTGAATAAAACGTGGCTTTTATCTGAAGAGTGTTTGAATTTGTTGTACCGCTGAGCAGCTGACAATCTCATAGACCATTACTGGATGCCTGGGATCATTGTAAATGAGAGAAGTAATCAGAAAGGTGATGTTGGGGCTGGGTTCAGTTCCCATGTGGTTACATGGTAGCACACAAGTTTCCTTAACTCCAGTTTCAGGAGATTCAGTGCCCAATTCTGGCTCTTCAGGCACCAGGCACACATGTGATGCACATGTGTACATACATGCAGTCAAAACATACATATACATAACATAAAAAATACATATAAAAAAGAAAGAGTTGTGTTTCTAAGTAACCAATATGGTGGCATCACTATTTTTATTTCTGTTTGTAGTTATAATGTCTTCCATTTTACACTAGAATAGACACTTACACAAAGTCAAGGGCATCTGGCTTCACAGACCTGCCTCCTCATTCCTGTCACACCCTAAGTCTGTCTTTCTCCCTGAAATGAAACTCAGACTTTTATCACTGGGGACTTCCTGGAAGCAAAGAAGGGAAGAGAGTAATTCCAACCATTAGTCAGTCACACGCTTGAGATGTACTCCAGGCAGCACTGAGCTGGGAAGAGTGTGCTCTCTGCCTAAGATGTAAGAGGCCTTAGGCTAGCCCTGTACCTGGCAGCTGTTCACTGCTGGGTCCCATTGCACTGCCCTAGTGACTGCTGTCCCTCAAGACTTCCACTACCATGTCGCCCCATACCAGCCGTGCTTGGGGATCAGCCACAGAGCTTTTTCTGTAAAGGAATAGAACAAGGGAGGCAGAGGGCTGTGGAGAAGATACCTGACATTGACCTCTGGCCTCCACATGTGTACGGAGTACTACAAACACATGCATATGCATACATGCCATAAACGTTTAATCATCTGCTGCCAACTCCCAGTGGTTCTGTGTTGGGTCCAGGCATGGAGATACTGAGTCATGTTTCCCTTAGGACAGGGGCACATCTCAGAAGTGTATTGTGATTTCATCTTTGTGGACCATTGTGGAGTGTACTTACACATCTAGATGATATACTTGCCGTGTGATATGGCCTATTTTTCTGTTGTACAACATAAAATGTAGATTAAATAAATCCCAAGAGAAAATGATCAGAGCCAGAGAGTCAGATGCAGGAAGCTATTGCCATAGTAAATAAAGAAGGACCTCTTCCTCTCTCTCTCTCTCTTTCTCTCTCTCTCTCTCTCTCTCTCTCTCTTCATATATATGTATGTATGAATGACAGGGCCTCTTTTACATAGCCTTGGCTGTCCTGGAACTCACTCTGTAGACCAGGCTGGCCTCGAACTCAGCAGTCCTCCTGCCTCTGCCTCTGAGTGCTGAGATTAAAGGTGTGTGCCAATATCTATGCCTGGCTTAAGTGGTACATTCTGAAACAACAATGGAACATGTAGTTGTGATGATTAGCATTGATTGCAACTTGATACATCTAGAATCACCTAGGAAGAGTGTCTCCATGAGGAATTGTCGGTACTGAGTTGGCCTGTGAGTGTGTCTGTACAGGATAGTCTTAAATTAATTGGTATGGGAAGACCCAGCCCAGGGAGGGCAGCACCATTCCTTTGGCTTGGGATCCCTGGCTGTGTAAGAATAAGAAGCAGAGCTGAGTGTAAGCACATGAGCATGTGTGCGTCCATAGCTTTCTGACTGTGGGTGTTACATGATTAGCTGCCTTGAATTCCCCTCCATGATGGACTATAACCTGGAACTGTACATTGATATAAGCCTCTAACCTCCTCCCCTTGAGCTGCTTTTTGTCAAGGTATTTTATCACAGCAGCAGAAATGAAGCTAGAACAAATAGGAAAGTGGTAACCATTGTCTTTAATCATTACCTAGTACTGTAGACCCTGGACATAATTGTCTGCTGTTTTCCTGTGGTGGGCAGCAAGGCTGTGTTTACAGCAGCATCTCTACAAGCATGTGAGAACTGCACCACGCTCCCACAGTGCACTGTCCTTCAGTGATGGAGTTTTTAGCTGCATCTTATGGGACTGCTTACCTGTGCGTGAGTTTGGTCCATCAGTGATTACAGCGCCTTTAGGAGACACTTGTTCTACATGTCCTTCTCACTTCTAGTAAATTTTTCATCACCCCAAGTAAGATCCCTCATTCACTTTTACAGTGAAACCTGATAACCGGTCCACTCAGCCAGCCACTCATCCACTTAATGCCTGTCAGTGGCCTTTTCTGGCCGTTTTCAAAGTGCCGTGAGTGATAACAACTCTGGCTCGGCTCAGAGCTGCTGTTTTTATCTTTAGCATTCTTTTCATCACTATTCTTTGGGTCTAGAGTGGCTCTCTAAAAACTGTAGGCCCCTCCCGGGGACACCATTTCCATCAGCTGAGTGCCAAAGCTGCTTTGTGAGCTGAATTAGGAACTGAGTTACCATCTATAACTGATTTCTGTGGAAACTAACTTTCCAAAGTCAAGATGTAGTACTGAGTTAGCTTAGAGAGCATTTAAGTTCGTGGTCTTTGTGGTCTTTGGGCACTGCACACACATGCATGTCTGTCTGTCTGTCTGTCTGTGTGAATAGAACCTAAAGCCTCTCACATCTCTGATATGCTAGGCAATTATTCAGTCACTGAGCCCCACCCAGACTGCTGGAGACTTCTATGTGGTTTTCAGCTCTTCCTGGCCTCCTGTTGCCTTGCATAGAAATAAACAGGTCTGCTTTCTGTAACTTCTCCCATAGGCCGTGGTGTTCCATGTCTTGTCTGCCTTACAGTAACTTGAATGGTTTTTGTCGTTTGTTTTGTTTTTGTTTTGTTTTTTACCTGTTTCCGATTTCAAAAAGAAACTTTGCAGACTGAAACTCTCCTCCAGGTCCAAGCAGGTGAAAACAGACCACTTAAGTGGTCTAGGGGATGTGGAACTTTGGGGAGTCCTCTAGGACACCACTGAGAGAAATGCAGTGTGCTGGTGACTGAAAAGTTTCCTTGGACCTTGCCATAGGCAAGAAGTTTTGGTGGAGCTTTGAGACTTATGTCTGTTAAAGTCAAAGTAAATAGATTAGCTCCGTCTTAGAGAAGCTGGACAAACCATGGGTTTGGAATTCAGAGTGTAGAATGTTTAGCTTTCTTTGCCTGTGCCGTTGCTTAAGTACTTTATATGCTCTTTTCCAGGAGAAGCACCCTTTTACAGTCATGCATGGGAATCCCCTGCCCCCATATGACCCCTTTAGAGTTCTGTGAACTCAGGACTTTCTAAACTATTTAGTGGAATGTGAAACAAATCGTTTGATGTATAAAGTATGAGAGGAGCCTTTATTTTTAAAAATCCAATTAAGTAGATTTCAGATTCCTTTTTAGCAGCTCAAAAAGACAGCAGAGCTGGTGAGAGAAAACAGTAAGAGCTCACCCGGGCCCGCAGCTCTTTGGGATTTGGAAGCATTTGTAACAGGATTGCACAAACTTGAATTTCTAGGGACAGAGATCTACTTCTTATCTGTAAGCCTGGCCTCTGTCATTTCCCTGTGGGTACAATCATGTGTGCAGTCTCCAGCTGTGTAGAACACTGGGATTCCTTGACCAGCTGTAGCTTGCCTGTTTTGTTTCTAGGTAACTAGAATTAAAGTCATGTTTATTAAAAAGTATTTCAACCTTCTGTGGTAGATTTTTGTTGTTGTTACGTATCAAAGTGATGTGTGGGCAGGACTGTGATCTTACATGTGAATATATAAACTGAAGGCAGCTGTGTGGTTTCAGACATGGCATGGCATTAGTGTTTGGTATCAGTGTTGATGCCTATCTGTATGCTTGTTTACCCCAGATAGCATATCAAGGCTAGAATTATGAGCCTCTACACTGAAAAGGATCAATTTGGTGAAGTCTTGGGCCACAGTCAAATTCACCATGTGTTATCTGTGGCTACTTTCAGTGGAGCTGAGCAGCCATAGCAGTGTGGTCTGCAAGCCTGGAACATTTATTCCTTGGTCTTTCCAGAAAAAAACTAGATGAACCCTTCCTTATATAGAGAGTTGTGCTCATTTCAGTTCTGTTCTGAGGTTTGTTTATAAATAGAGACCAAATTGAAGATAGTCTACTGTCTTTGTGCCTGAAGGATGGGGAGGGATGAGGAGAGACACATACTTTCTCATTGGTTCTGTCACCACTCACTATCCCTGAGATGTGCCTCTGCTCCAGGGCTAGATCAGTTCAGCCACCACCATTCACTGTAGTTAGTAGGCACATCTTGAATATAATGCAGAATATTGAGAAAGAAATGTAGCAGATACTATCCTTATATAGCGGTCTACAGAATGATGGTGAAAGGCTAGCTTTCAAGGCCTCCATCCGGCCTGGCAGAGCTGCTGCTGTGGACCAGGTTGGTATGCAATTTCAATAAAGGCCCTGATAGTGGGCCCTGAGCTCTGATGACACGGACTCTGCTCTGCCCCCACAGTCGCAGGTAGTGGCAGTGCTAGGCTTGGCAGTGCCCCAGTAGACTTTATTTATAGACTGTGTTTATTTATACAGGCTTCATTGCTGTGTCGGTGAGAAAACATCCTGACCAAAAGCAGCTTGGTGGAGGAAAAGGTTTCTTTGGCTTGAAATTCCAGATTACAGTCTATCCTTGAGGAGAAGTTAAGCTAGGAGCCTGAGACGATGATCATTTCAAATGCAGTCTAGAGCACATAGAGACACATGTCCCATGTTGTCTGCTCATTGCTGCCACTTTTGCTCTAGGCTTGCTTCTCCTTCCTCATACATGGTCCAGGATCTTCTGCCTAGGGAATGGCACTGCCCACAACTGTCTGGGTTCTTCTATATCAATCAACAACCAAAATAATCACCCACAGACATGCCCGCACATCAGCCTGATTTAGACAGTTCCTCAACTGAGGCTTTCTTCTCAGGTGATTTCAAGTTGTGGCAAGTTAAAGTTTAAAACTGATATCACAAACACACACACACACACAGACGCATATGCTTGCATGTATACACATGTGTGCACATGCAGACACACACCTGCACATGCACACACACACCTGATCGCACTTGCTGACATTTGAATTTCAAGTGCTATAAAACATTATTCCTCTTTTTAAAAACTATTTAAAAATGAAAAAAACTCCCTTGGCCTCTCTGACTGGCTTTGGCTTACAGATGTAGTTTGCTGAACCCTGGGATAAACAAGGGTTAAAGCTGCAGGGTGAGGTGTGCTGGGTTGAATCAAAGCCTCTGCCTCTAATAGCGTGGTCATAGACAAGTTACCTTCCACAGCCCCCCTTCGCCATCTGGGAACAGAGGTAGGAGAGGCTCCTACTCACAGAGCTGACGCAGGAACTGAGAGACCAGGCGAGGCAGCTCATCTGGCCACGGTGCTGGCTGTCTTAGCTGTGGTGCCTCAGCTGCCAGTAGGGCTCTTCCAGGTATCTTACAACCCGGCAGAACTGTTTGTGATATGAGTGTTGATACCCTGGACCTGTCTTTAGTCATAGTCAAGTAGACTCCACAGAAAGGAGGGAGGCTTGGGAAGCACCACCTCAATTTCATGTAGTGACCATCAGTGTGTTTAAAAGATGATGGCACATGCAGGCATGTATAAGGTAAGCCATGAAAGAATGAGGTAGGGCTGAGGGTTCTGACCTGTGAGGATGCTCCTCCAGGATCATCCGGTGTGGATGGGGGTCATATGGGCGTGATTCTATGTTTGTGTGAATGTGTCACTGAAATCAGGTTCTTCAGCCTTGGCACTGTTCATATTTAGGACCTGTGGCTGACAAAACGATGCTTGCTGTCCCTCCAGGTGTCCATACAGTAGTCTCCAGAGCTTGTGCATGCGTGACTTTGTAATGGCAGAAGGGAGACAAGGCTTCGTTACGCTGGGTTTTCAGGTGGACCCACTATCATCACAACAAGGGCTGGTATCCATGGAAGGAGTCACTGTCAGGACTGGGTAGGAAGCTGTGACTGGGAAGAAAAGCACAGAGTGCACATTACATGTTGCTGGCCTGAGTGGTACGGGAAAGGACCAAGGAATCCACGTGGGTGGCTTCCAGGAACTGGAGAAGGAAGGAAGTAGATTCTCCTCTGAGTGTCTGGAAAAGAGCCTGGCCGTCCTGACCCCTGAGTTTCTGCCCAGAGTCCTGCTTTGAACTTTTGACCTCTAGAATTGCAAGCTAATAATACATTTGTATCATTGAAGCCCTCAGTGTGTGCAGGGTGTTCAGCAGCAGCAGGGAGATAATGCAGCTGGAGACTCAACCCCTGGTTCTCCACACTGGTGAGGAGAAAGCAGTGTGCACAACAAATCCAAACTAGATGTCCCTGGGGGTTTGGGGTGCTGGTTCGCCTCTGGTTGGGAATCACTAGTTTAGATTTAGAGTGGCTCAAGGGAGGAAGGGTTCATAAGGTGATAACAGTAGCTCCACCTGCAATGTGGAGTCACAGGGTAGAGAGATGACTTTCCCTCCTCTCCAATCTAAAAGTTAAACATCTATAGTAATACAGATGGGTTTACTCTTTTAGTTTTTGTTTTGGCTTTCTGATATATGATTTTACTAAGGCCAAGGCTGGCATTAAGCTTGCTATTATTATCTGAGGATGACTTTGAACTCCTGACTTCCTGCTTCCCTCTGGTAGAGGCCTACACTACCATGCTCATTTCTTTCCTCCTAATTTTTAAACACATTAATTTTGAAAAATACTGCCCTAGTTGTGTTTTAGTGGCTGGGGCTTTGCTGGGGAAGGCAGTCCTCTACGCAGCAGCTGCTCTGCTGCCTAGTTCCATTGGAATTGTTTTACTGCTTCTTTTGAAGTAAAAGTTTTTGGCAGCACCAGTCTGTCACACAGTGAGGATCTAGCTCCTCAGCCCCTGCTGCCTGACAGGGAAATTCTGCCCTCCATGCTCAGCAGGAGTGATGGCTGCTGTCAGATGCTGGACTGCCTCAGTGTGCTCAGCAGTGCTTGCTGATGGCCACTCTCAGCTTACTGGGATGAGGGTCTGTAGCCCTGACCAGGAAGCCTGGGGGTTCCCGTGGTGGATGTTCTAGGCACCAGTTGGTGTAGTAGTGATCATCTTGGAGACAGCATGGGAGTTTTCAACAGTGGCATTTGGTATGCGGGTGCCACCATGGCAGTAGCTTTGCTGTAAGTCAGTCTACAAGTCCATGTGAGAATTTTCCCTTTGAGGCTGCTGTGCACTACTCTGAGCACTACAAAACTCTGCTTTTGTAAGTTGAATGATCCAATTTGGAAATACTTATGCTTTCTCCTTGCCTAGTAAGTGGCTGAGTGAAACATAACCGGAGGGCTAAATGTTCCCAGACCTCATCCAGGGACAGGTAAGCATGTGAAGGCACCCACAGCACTGCTCTGAGGTCTTGAGAATTTCAGGGAGAAATCTTAGGGCTTTAGAAAAACTACAAGAAAAATCCTACCTGGGGTGGTGGTGGTGGGTTGGGGTGGGATAGGGCTCAGCAGATCAGAACACTTGATGAACAAACATGATCTTGGTTTGAATTCCCAGCACCCACATTAGTCTGTAACTCCTGCAACAGGGCACAGAGACCTCCAGATTCCTGGAGTTTTAACTGCCAGCCACCACAACTAAAACAGTAACCTCCAGTTTGAGTAAGAGACCCAGTCTCAAGAGAGTGATAGAGGACACCTGATGGCCTTTCTGGCTTCTGTATACATGTATGTGTGCACACATGCATGCATCTCTCTCTCTCTCTCTCTCTCTCTCTCTCTCTCTCTCTCTCTCTCACACACACACACACACACACACACATTCAATCAATCAATCAATAAACAAATAAATAAAGGAAAGACATATTCTGTGTGGAGCAAGCTCTATGTGAACTCCTTGTGGGACAGCAGAGTGGCCTGCATAGGAAACAACAAGCCCCAGAGTGACATGGCAAGTGGGAGGTCCCTTCCTGAGTGCTATTGTTCTCCCAGTTATGGACAGGAAACTTTGAAGCACAGAACATCGGACACAAAGAGGCTCTAACGTACAGAGCTGAAGTCTGTAGCAAGATGTCTGGCTCAACTCTTGCTTAGCGCCGTTTACAACTGGCTTGTTACGCACCATTGTTTTTTATTCCCACCTTTAGGTGTCTTTGTTCACTCCATTGTCCCAGTCTTTGTTCTAACAAGTTAAAAAATGGAGACAACCGGTCAGTTAACAGTCCACATTCACCTTGTAGAAAAACACTGTAGTCAATAAAAATAATACAACTTTGGAAACCCAGCAAGCTTTTATACTGGATTCACTTCTTACAGAGTGTGCACCTTGGCCAGTATTCTGTAGAATTGCCAGCCTTTCCCTGGTAGGACTTTTATACCTCTGGTAAAGATGAGTGCTTTAAAAATAGGTACTAAAAGCAGGAGAATGTTGGGCAGTAGGAAGGAGATGGAGGAGGGAGGGAGGTGTACCTTGGGATAGTTTAAGTAAAATTTAAGTATCTTACACGTCCGTATAATGATGTCACCAGTATACAGAAATGAACAACAGTTGAGCGTAGAGTGTCGTGGACGATCACAGTGAAGAGGGTAGGCTAGGTCAGTGGGACCATATCTGGTGGTGAGGACAGTGGTAATTCTCAGCTGAGGTAGAGCTAGCACAGGCCAGCAGAGAATCTCTGAAGATAGAGCTATCCATTTGCCAAGTATACTTCATAATTGGAATTTAGCAGTTTAAAGCAATGCTTCCTAATTTGTAAGTAATTTTTAATAATTTCAGTGGTTCCCCAGTATCTGATTACGATCCATAGTGATTTATTTTCTAAAAGCAATTATGAGAATATAATAAATAACCACAAAGGCAAAGCAGGCAGATCCATCTTCAGACAGTATATGGTTAACGGTTGAGTGCACTGTGGCCATTGTATTTCTTGGCTTCCAGTACCTTTATATATCAGATGTCTCTTAATTTAGTCATTTATTTTAAGTTTGTTTTTATGTGTGTGAGTGTTTTTGCATGCATGTATATCTGTGTACCATGTGCATGCCTGGTGCCTGAAAAGGTCAGAAGAGGGCATCAGATCCTCTGGAACTGGAGTTTTAGATGGTTATGGGGGAACTGAACTCAGACCTCTGTTCTTAACCTCTGAGCCATCTCCGAAATCCCACCTCTAAATTTGAAGCAAATGATTAATTTAAATTTAGACTTAAATGATTAATTTAAAGCAAAAGTTAATTTGAGAAAGGATACTAATATTGTAGATTTCCTTTCTATTTTAGGTACTTTGGGGGTAATTTTTGATACTCTGTTAGCTTTTGAAGAGATTAATAGTTAGACCCATTGCCTTAAGTAACAGGTGATTCTAACCATATAAGGCTCATGGTGTAAAACTGTAAGTAACATGTTGTTTTTAAACTGTTGGGTGGGTGAGCTGTTGAGATGGCTCAGTCTTTGAAGCACTTGCTTCCCTGTCTTAAGCTGACAGGTCTGTTCTTCACTTTGATTCTCTTCCTTTAGATTTGTGAGGATGTTTAATAGGTCTTGGGACTACGCAGCTTCAGGTTGAAGTAGGTTCAGACAGAAGCTTACAAGGCCCTGTGCTGATTTTTGAGCCCTAATTAGACAGGAAAAAGAAAAGGTTATACAATTCAGGATGGAGGGTTTTGGCTGTTGGTGAGAGACATGGAGGGATCTGGTTGCCTGAGTGTGTTAGTGAGTCTCTCAAAAGTAACCTCGGGCTTCCTTCTGGAGTGTGAGTTTCATCTCCTGGTCAGTGGACCCCTGCCACACTTCCCTGGCTGGCGTGATTATCAGTATTGGCACGTCAATGTCTGTACTACTCAAGGCAAGACTAAGAGGGCACGTATCAGCTGCTGCTGTGGAACTCCTCACAGGGTTCAGAGCTGCCCTTCTGCTGACTGGGGCCTTGGCTCTCCCAGCCTCTGCTCTCTGGTCTGGGGAGGGCCTGGTCTGTGTTGACCAGCAGAATCTGGTAAGCGAGCCACTCCTCTGGGCATCCCCAGTTTAACTAGGGCACTGTGTGACACCTGGTGCTGGCATTTTGTGTAGCAGTACCCATTTTGATAACCATGCCACAGCTGTAAGAGTAGACTGGAGGGCCCGACACTTCTCTCCCTTGTCTGCAGATGGTGCTGCTCTGAGCTGGGGGTCTACGTCATTCTAAGGGTCCCCCTCACTTTTTGGCCAAACAGCTTTTTCTTCTCTTGTATTAGTTCAGGGCTATGATTGTGCAGCCCTGCATTCTACCATAGTTTGTAAAAAAAATCATTTCTTCTAAGTGTGTGTCACCCACACACCTACTTTATACTTTAACCCCAGTATTTGGGAGGCAGAGGCAGGTGGATCTCTAAATTTGATGCCAGTGTGGTCTACATAGTAAGTTATAGGCCAGATAGTGTTACATAGTGAGAGCCTGTCTTCAGGAGGTCCTCAGGTTTCTAGTTCATTTGTGCCTCTCCCTAACTATTCAGCTTTTCTCTCTCCTTAAAACTCTCCTTGTTCATTTTTAATGGAAACTTGGTAGGTATCTCAGCTTCTCAAATCACTAGTTGTACCACAAGTCCAAAATAACACTTGAGACTTTAGTAATTTGGGGTTTTATATGTCAATAAGCAGCCCTATGAACTGCAGAGAAAATCTCCACTTGTGACAAAGTACTTGGCACTTGAGGACAGGGTGGCTTGTGAGATGGCTCAGTGGGTAAAGTGTTTGCCATGAGAGTGTGAGGACCAGACCTCAGGTCCCCAGCACTCAGGTGAAAAAGCAGGTAAGTGTGGTGGCCTGACATGGGATCCTCAGCACAAGATGGCTAGCTAGATTAGCTGGATTGGTAAACTGGCTTCAAGTGACAGTCACTGCTTCAGTGTATAAGACGGAGAGCAATTGAGGAAAACACCAGGCATCAGCCTCTGGGTTTCACATGCATACCTATCTACACACATGTATGTGCCCCTGTGCACACATGCACAAACATGCATACACATGCGCACACACGTGCACACTGCATCCATGTCAAGCTAATAAGGAAGAAAAGTTTATTTTGACTCCTGGCTCCAGAGGTTTTGGTCCATGGTTGTTTGGCTCTGTCACTTTGCACTTGTGGTTGCACAGAATGTCATGGGAAAACAACAAACAAGCCTGGTCACTTCATGGTCCAGAAACACAGGAGACAGGAAGTCTTATCCAAGGGTGTGCCGGATGATCTACCTTCTCCAACTAGGCCTGATCTACTAAAGAGCCACCTTACTAATAATGGCAAACACCCTTTACAATTGGGTCTCTGGGCAGTTTTCTTCAGCTCTGTCCTCCAACAGCCTAGATGTGCCCTGCTTCTGATAGCCGGCCACATCCTGTTCTTTGTAAAGTTCAGCAGATCTAGTAGTTGATCTAAGCACGGCAAAGAGAAAGCTGGGAAATACCTTTCTTTCTGTTTGAAATTAAAGAAAGGAATGTTTCGTTCTGTGGTGTGATGCCCAAGTCTCACAGATTTAGGACCAGTTTTTCTCCATAGGTCTGGCTGTGAAAACTTAGCAGTGATCATTTTAGGATCTGAAGTTAAGCCTTCAGAAAGGAGTTGTTTCTCAAAGCATGGCCTGTGTAGACCTCTGTAATTCAAGATCATATTCCGTACATACAGAGTCAGTCTAGAATGCTGTATGGCCAGCCCTGGAGAAAGACTGTGAATGACCCTCCACAGCAGGCTCCAGGCTGAGGGCCACTGTCCTACCATGGGTTCTTGTGTTAGTTGCTGTTCAGCCTGTTTGTTTTCTTTCGGTTTTGCTTATGTTGCCCTGTGATGTAAATTTCCTCCTGCCTGTTTAGTTAATCCCCAGTTAACATTTTTAAGATTCACAGATTACTTTTCCTACACTTCTAATTCTGGACTTCATTTTTTTCCCATAGAGCTGAGAAGACAGAAGTCCTCAGTGAAGATCTGCTACAGGTAACAAAATACATTTTCCCCCTGACTAGGAGTCCCATCCCAAGCTCCATGCATGCTGGGCCGAGTGCTTTACAACAGGGCCTTACTGCATTGCCCGTGCTGGCCTCGAACTCCCTCTGTAGCCCTTCCAAGCCTTGAACTCATAGTTCTCCTGCCTTATACCCCACCTCCCAAGCTGGAATTACACATTTATGCCTCTATCTTAAAACAATCTCTTTAAAGATGTGGAATGAAAACAAATAATAAATCGGGGCTGGCCGCTACTCTGGTAAAGCGCCCTCTAGCACACACAAGCCCTGGGTTCAAACCCCAACACGGGAGACCACTAAGGGCAGACACAGGCATTGGGGTGAAACTGACATGGGAGACCTGGAGCTTGTGAGGCTTTCACTTCCTCTTTCCTGGGTGGAACAACATAAACTGAATTAGTGAATTAGCATGGGTTTATGTTGGGAAAGAGACACATGGGATGGCGCTGTGAGAGGAAGGGGATCTGAAACTTTCTGTCACGTTACGTACGGAGTACAGATGGTGTTAGTCCCACTCTCAGGTGCCAGGTGTTGGGGTGGGTGGGGCCTGGTCACAGGCCCTGGGCAAGCTGGCACTCTGATACACTGCTGTGATAACTGCCTTGCTGGGACAGGCCCTGCCCACTGTTAGAGGCCCCAGTGGCTCCAGCCTAGAGCTCTGACATCTCTCTCCTGCTCATGCTTTTTCTCCCCAACTCTGGGCTGCTTGGGTCTTTGGAGCTTAGGCTGGTAGTAACAGAGCAGACGTAGCACAGTCACCCAAGGCCTGGGCACTTCGTGTCCTCAGTTCAGACCTTCCTTCCTTTTCCTGCCAGGACACTTTGGCCAGGGCCACTCTGCTCCATCTGTCAAGAAGTTTCCCTGACTTTTGTCTTGGAGAAGACACTGGGGCCTTTATATGCTTCATCTCTGCTCACATCCCCACCCACTGCAAAAGACTGAGGGAGGGCAAGCCCCAGCTGCATGGAGTCTTTGTTAAGCAGTATGGCCTGCCTGCCTGCCTTGTGCTTCCTTAACCTATGCGGCAGTCTGGCTAATCAAGTGCGGCTCCGAAGACCAAGAGTTTGGCCCTAGGAATCTGTCCATTCCTTCCTGTGGAGAAAGGAGCTGGCATAAGTCAGAAAAGGCTTTCCCTCCATCGCAGCCTGCCAAACACCTTGAAGTGCATCAGCCACCTGCAGGCAGAATGTAGTCACTTTGGTTTCCATGGACAGATTCGTTCTAGATATGCTCATACAAACAGTGCAGTGTTAGAATTTAGCTTGCACACATCCTTTTGATAGCATCTTTATTTATTTATTTGCATACTGTTGTGGTCCTGAAAACCAAACCCAGGCCTTTGCACATAGTAGGAAAGTAGTCTGCCACTGCCTAACGCATTGTTCCTGCTGGGTCCTGTGCATAGTCCTCATGGTGGGTTCTTTTGGGAACAGCAGTGAAAAGTGTACATGTGCTCTTACAAAAGTTTTCTTTTGAATGTTTTGGTCGATGGTTGGCTGAATGTTATGGATGTCCAAATCCATCCATGGATATAGGGCAGGGGGCTTGATTTGGGTTTTGGTGCTGGGGATTGAACCTAGAGCAGTTTAAGCTTGTATTCTGCCTTGGGCCACACCTACAGTCTGGTAGATTTTTAAAAATTTTTTATTTTTTAAAGACAGGCAGATTCTAAGTTCAAGGCCAGCCTACAAAACAAAAACGATTTGTTAAGGAGTTACATTCTTACACTTCTTAGTTTGGGGCACATGTTTTTGGTTTACTTTTTTCCTGAAATACGGTTTATGTACTTTAGCTTCATGAAAACAGGGTTTTCCTGTGTTTTATGCCATCTGCCCCAGTACTTACATGATCACATTTAATCCTTCATGTTCTGAGATGAGACCCTTGTAGTTGGAAGAGAGCTGTCTATATTGTCTGGGGTGTTAAAGCTTTGTCCCCTCTGGAACACCCTAGTTTGATAATGCAGACTCTTCTTTGTTGTCTGTCATTACTGCCACAGATGTTTTTTCTTTCTCTCTTCTGCTGTTTTTAACTGGAAGGAAACAACAAAATCCCCCCCAAACAGTGGTTCCTGGTGCTAACTCTACTGCCAGGGCTGACCCTGTGGCCTAGGGTTGAGTTAATTCCCCTGTGCCTCAGTTTCCACTAGACTCCAGTGAGGCTGCTGTCAGTCTGCCCCATGGGGAGAGACTAATGAGGGAGGGTTAATGGTGATGAGTCCTGACAATGGAGCCTGAGAGACAGCTTTGTTCGATTCTGCTCTGATCTCCAGGCCACCAGGTTTGTGTTGTTGGCCTGTCTCTGAGGTGATACTATCTTCTCTCATCTCTTTCTGCCATGGCTGCCTTTTGTTTTCAGGGTATAGTGTTACACCAGGAAGCTGTGAACTGCAGTAGACAGAGACCAGAATGTCTTCTCAGTTACTTTTCTAATACTTGGCATAGGAGAGAACTTGGTACTTGTCTAGTGTAGTCAAAAGTAGAGACCTTCTGATTCTGTGATAGACACTGGGCCAGGCCCTTGGGAGGTGGGGGCAGTGAACAAAACAGACAGGGCTCTAGTCCTCGTGGAGCTGACATGGTGATGCAAAGTTCTGGGATTCTGGGTATTCATTTGCTCTTATGGCGCATGGAGACTGTGTTAGTTTTCTAATGCTCTGAGGTGCTATGGCACGTGCTCCTGAGTGTCAGCTTGCCTGCAGATCATAGGCTGATGACTGGGGTTTGGATCTGAAGAGACGCTCTTGTGTCCAGCTACCTTTGAGAAACAGGCACAAAGCAACTAGGGGTCAAAATGTATTCTGCTTTGAATTTACTGATTTTTCATTAAAATAGAAAGCATCCCTGAGGGCTTGCTCTCACTCTTCATGAGTCATCAGAACACACATTTTTGGCATTCCTTCCTGTAACAAGCAGCCCTCTTTGCCATAAACAGCTATATCTCAACAGTCTTATTTTGGGAGGCTATTCAAGATGTGTGGTCCCTAGGCCAGTATTCCCTACTGCTGGATATCCATTCTGCTGTGGGGGCCTCATTAAAACAGAAACAAAAACCTACCCCAAACTTAATATGGAAGAAGGTTTTTATACTGATCTTGTTTCCATTGTGCCTTATGGATTTTGGCTCTGTTGGTCTGTGTGGGGAAGACCCAATTCCCTGTGCTTCTGGTGTCCCTATTGACTTGTCTCATATGGCAGTAGGTAGGAGTTGGTTTGATTGGACCAGAGCTTTGCCGGTGCTCTAGCTGGTGAGCTGATTGCCACTATTCTGCCTCATAGATATAGGCATAATTGTCCTTTAGCCTGAACGGATTTAGCTTTGGAGGGGTCTAGAATATTCAAGGTAAGGAGACTAAGTGTGTGCTTTCCTGGAGATGTCAGCTTGGGGAGCGGAGTGCTACTTGCATCTAATAGGTAGTGGCCAGAGATGCCATTGAACACACCACAGTGTACAGGACAACCTCCTGCAACCCAGGACTATCAAGTGTCAGCAGTGGGAACCGTGGTGTGAGTGACTAGGAGCTGTCTGTCAACACCCAAGAGTTGAGCAGTTTCACTGCAGCTTGCTTTTCCTACCTCCATGCACACACCACACATGGAAGAAGCTGGATTTCTTCTTCTTAAGTCCTCAAAATGGCTCTTTTGTCTCTGCTTTGACAGATTGAACGTCGCCTGGACACTGTGCGGTCAATGTGCCACCATTCACATAAGCGTTTGATAGCCTGCTTCCAAGGTCAGCATGGCACCGATGCGGAGAGGAGGCATGTGAGTATCAGATGCGTCTCAGAGCCTCATTACAATGGCAGCTCAGTGGCACATCATGAAGCTAGGGTTTGCTGCTTTGTTAATCACCAGACATCCGAAGGAAGAGCTAGTATGCAAATAACTGTGTCACCCTTTTGAGTTTCCCACAGTTAATTACAGGGCACCTGACCACAAAGTTTTCCTTCCATTGCATAATAGTTAGGATTCTGCAGTTGTGTAAATCTAGTGGGCATTTGCATACACCTATATGTCCAGGAATGCTTGCTTTGGTCTGTCCCTTAGAGACAGATATCATTGAATTCTGTCCCCACTGTTGTTGTTCTAGCCTGGCTTCTGCTCTGCTGCCTTCCACCCTTATCTCAGTCCTCCTGTAGCTGTCTTAGCCCTGTGGTTCTTGTTGTGGGTGTCTTTAAAATTCCTCACCCCTGCGTCATTCCTACCTTCACCTTAAGGCGAGCTGGTTGTCATAAATACCTGAGCTGTCTAGGTTGTCATCCGGTTTCCCTTCTGAACCACATTTTCTGCCTCTAGTTTCCGTCCTTTCTAGTCAGTCCTCAGTCTGATTGATTGTCAGAGTCAGTTGCCAAGGTGGGAAGATGCTGCATATTCTGTGGTGCTAATGACAGCTAGACCCAAGGAGGTGCCCACAAAACTAGTGGAGACTCTTAAGGGGCTCTGCTGGTTTCCCGCACCTGGAATACAAAACTCTTTAGCATGACTTAAACTCCTTGTACCTAATCCCTTTTGCCTCAGCAGGGTTCTTTGTTCCTTGCTTCCTCTCATCCACACCCATCCAGCCACATAATGCCCAGCAGTCCCTAAATATAACAGTGTTCTTTACCACAGCCATGTTCTGCTGTTCCTGTTATCTGCTTTGAGATTCTGCTCCACTGTCACACTCTTCATTAAAAACAAACTGAGTTTTTATCAAATGCCTACCAGGTTGGAGTGCTCGAGATAGAAGAGTGCTCATGGCCCGGTTGGGGGATGGGTGCCGCCAGTGGATAGCTATAAAACAGCGTGGTGAATAAGCATGCATAGGACGCCATGGGAGGGAGGGCTGCAGACAGAGAGCAGAGTCACGTGGGCTTCCTGGAGGGCTCAGCTGGAGATAGGGGAGTCACTGGTGGTGGGAACATGCCAGCAGTAGGAACATGGGGCCTCATCCTAGTTTCTAAAATATCTGATGACTTAGTTTTCCTTTAAAACCTCAAGCAAATGTGCCAAAGAAAAGGCTCTGAGGAGAGACACAAAGAGTTGCCTCGACTGTGTTGAGAAAGATTAAGAATCCTCAGGAGAGCATATAACATACCGAGGGGCTCCAGGAAAGACAGGTAGAGCTGCCAAGGGCACAGCAATAGTTCCACCACATGAGAAGAAGCAAGAAAGGGTGGGAAGAGAGATGGGGCAGCAGTTTTCTCAGCTCTGAGAGCTTCCATGCACATAGCAGAGCATGTAAAATAGCCTTTTAACAGAGCTCAGCCGGCCTGTCTGTGTAGTTGGCACCTATGTCACCAGTGGAGAGCTTTTCAGTTCCTCCTGACGGTGGAAGAGCTGTTCACCCCTGGGAAACCAAGTCTTTCCTTGTGGAGTTTCACTGTGGATAGATACATCTTTGTTAATAAGCTCATTTGTTCAGCAGACTTTCCTTGTTTATGTATGCCTGGAAACAGGGTCAAGGCTGTTGAGTCAGGGATGAAAACCACAACTGGGATCATGAGTGGTACTTATTAAAATAGGTTCTTTGTGATTTTCCCTCCAGAGACTCATGGAGTTCTAGAATTGCATGAAGTCTCTCTCGATTACTATGTTTATCTTATATTTCATCTCTTTGAAAGGAGCTTACTTGAACTGTGACTTATCTACAGTTATGCTCAGATCTTTCCGTTCTAAAGCATAGCAGCCAGCCGTGGTCTCCTTCTGGGTGCTGGGAATGAAATCCAGGTCCTCTGGAAGAGTAGCAGGTGCTTTTAACTGCTGAGACATCTCTCCAGCTTCATGGATAACTTCAATTCAGAGTGTACAAAAGAACATGAGTGAAGTTTTTCCCAGACCCCCTCCCTCCTCCAGAGCCAGCACTGTTGGTACTTTCCTTAATAGAAGTCCTCCCAAGTGGCACAAGCCAGTGCATGCAGGCAAGTCAGGTGATAGGTGGTATCTGACATAAGAGTCCTTTTCTCTTCCTTTTTTTTTTTTCATACTTTATTTACATTTCAAATGTTTCCCCCTTTCCAGGTCTTTCCTTTGGACCCCCCCTATCTTCTCCCCCCCCCCTTCCTCTATGAGGGTATTCCCCCACCGACCTACTCACTCTCGTCTTTCCTCCTTGGCATTCTCCAATACTGAGGCATCTAACAACCTCAGGCCCAAGGGCCTCTCCTCCCCCTGATGTCTAACAAGACCCTCCTCTGCTGCATATGTGGCCAGCACCATGGGTCCCTCCATGTGTATTCTTTGGTTGGTGGATCAGTCTCCAGGAGTTTCAGGGAGTCAGGCCAGTTGCCACTGTTGCTGCCTCCCTGCGGATGCAAACTCCCTCAGCTCCTTCAGTCCCTTCTCAAAGTCCTCCATCTGGGACCTCACACTCAGCCCAATGGTTGCTATGAAGTGAATCTTGGGTATTCCGAACTTTTGGGCTAATAACCACTTAACAGTGAGTACATACCATGTTCATTCTTTTGTGACTGCGTTACCTCACTCAGGATGATATTTTCAAGATCCATCCATTTGCCTGCGAATTTCATGAAGTCATTGTTTTTAATAGCTGGGTAGTATTCCATTGTGTAAATGTACCACATTTTCTGCATTCCTCTGTTGAGGGACATCTGGGTTGGTTCCAGTTTCTGGTTATTATAAATATGGCTGCTATGAACATAGTGGAACATGTGTCCTTATTACATGTTGGAGCATCTTCTGGGAGTGGAATAGCTGGGTCCTCTGGCAGTATTATGTTCATTTTTCTGAGGGTCTGCCAAACTCATTTCCAGAGAGGTTGTATCAACTTGCAATCCCACCAGCAATGGAGGAGTGTTCCTCTTTCTCCACATCCTCACTGGCATCTGCTATCACCTGAGTTTTTGATCTTAGCCATTCTGAGTGGTGTGGGGAGACAGAATGACATGGTTATTGAGAATGAAAGCATCGGGTTACGAGCACTGGGTCATTAGAAGCAGCCTCTTTGTTACTGTCTAGGCCTCTTCAACACGTACTCCGAGATAACACCAGCCAATGGTGTATGGATGCTGACTAGTGTCTCTCATTTGTACCAAGGTTTGCACTTCCACCCCCTTTGAGGTTCCAAGCCAGCCGCTTCACCTCTGGGTCTGAGTTCTCTGGTTAGATGATCCTGTTGTTGATTAAGAACAAATCTCTGTAGGAAAATGATTGGCTTCATGTTTTAAAACACCACAAAACTTGCTTAGATATTTTTAGGTATTAAAACTATATTTTAGGATTATAGCCAAATCAAGACCCAGCTTAAGAATATTCTAGCATTTCAACATTTTGAAGTTGAGCATTTTAATACAATTATTTATGGTGATATTTAGAGAGCAAGGTCTATTCATGAAACACAATCTGAAACTCTGGAATCTAGAGGCTGAGGCTCTGGTAGAGTGTTGGCCTGGCATGCACAAAGCCCTAGTTTCAGTCCCCAGCACCACACAGAGTATGACAGTACCTACCCATAATTCTAGCACTCTGGGATGTGGAAATGGCAATCAGAAGTTTAAAGTCACCCTTGACTATAAAGGGTGGTGAGTTCAAGGCCAGCGTGGGATACATGAGACCCTGTCTCAAGAACAGACATGACTGGTACGGTGACAATGGCAGGGTGACACTGGCAGGGTGACCCAGTGGGTAAAGGCACTGCCATCATGCTTGATGACCTGAGCTGAATTCCAGAAGCCTGTAGGGTAGAAGGAGAGAACTGACCCACAAGTTGTCATCTGGCTTCCACATTTGCACTGGTATAGGCACCCCCTCCAGTGAATGAATTATTTTTAATAATTTTGTTTTAATTAAAAATTAAAACAAAATCTGAAATCCAAAATAATCTGAAATCAGAAAATTTTGAGTGCAGACTTTGGACCATTACATATTTTGGATTTTTCAAGTTAGGGATACTCAGCCAGTAAAGACAGTGTACCTATTCCAAAGTCTGAAAATCTGAAACACTAGTCCAGGATTTCAGACAAGCACACTCAGTCTCTGTTCACCTGATTAATTAATTAGTAACAACAACAGCAGCAGCAGCAACAGTAGCAGCTGCTGGGCCTCTGGTGAGCACCCCCTCCATGTGCTGGGCATGCCCCCATGTTCGAGACACTTGAAGTTGATTTAGTTAAAGGACAGCCACAGGGACTTGTGTCATCCTCTTCCTGGTGCAGATTGCCTGGAGGGCAAGGGTACCCAGAGTGACCTGAAGCAGACTAGTGAGAAAGACTGGGAAACTGCACTTACGAATCCACCTTGTCTTTGCCTTCCAGAAAAAGCTTCCTCTGACCGCTCTCGCCCAGAACATGCAGGAGGCTTCAGCCCAGCTGGAAGAGTCTCTCTTAGGGTAAGAGTGGTGCTTCTGGAGAGCCTTGGCCTGGAGCCCAGGGAGGTGGGCAGCTGTTGTATCTGGCAGCCACCATAGCAATGGGAGAGCATAGTAGTGGAGACTCTTTCATCAGGGAGCAGCTTAGACCTTGGAGAGCGATGCCTCAGGGCTGTGATGCTAGGGAGGAACTAACTTCTCTACTAGGAGCTTGGATGGATTGGGTGGAAAAGGAGCCATGCACAAGGGTCTGTCCGAGTTCCTCCATGCTCGCACATGAACGTGTGCACCTCCCCAAGGCCAGTGTGTATGTAGGCTCAGTTAGGACTGGCTCAGTCCTCAGTCCTTCAGTGTCACTCACTACAAGTGTGGCCACCAAAGCATGGAAGGTGGTGTTCTCAAATGAGTACATTTCCTGAATTATATGGCTTATGTGGTAATTGTTTTTCCTTCAAAGTGTTAGGCCTACTTTATTTTTTAAAATATATTTTTATTTTAATCGACGCATATATCATTGTATATGTATGAGTCTAAGATAGGATGTATAGTGATTGTATCTGGGTAATTGGAATGCTTACCAAACACATGCACGCACGCACACGTTTTTCTCCGAAACCCACACAGGTTTTCATCTTTGTTTCCTTGTACTGATGTCATTTTCCTCAGTGACATCACAACAGAGATGCTGTGTACAAGCTCATTGCTGAATGCTCTCTAAGTATTAGCTCTCTTAGCCTTCGAAGCAACCTAGGCAGTAGTCAGGACAGATGCTTGTGTTCATAATCAAGGCAAGGAACAGGGTAAGGGAGCTGCAGAGCACAGAGCCTTATTCAGACTCTTCATCTTGGCTCTGGTGGCACAGCCACCTGTCACCACACCACACCCTTTCCACAGATGGCTGGAGGGACTTGGTGGGAAGAAGGGCAGGAGGGTGGGCGGAGCCCCGGAGTCACACATTTGCACGTGTGTCTGGGGTTGCATCAGCTGTGTATTGAAGGAAAATAGGACGAAGTGTGATGTAAGTGTTAGTCAGCCACCTCATCCGCCATCAAGAACCCTGTTTTTATGGTACCGGGGAGGAACCCACATCAGTGTGTGGTAAGCTGGAGACCCGGTTTTTGTGTTGACTCTAGAGGAAGCATCTCTAAGGCTAGACTCACTCAGATACAAAACCACATATTAGGAGTGACCTTTGGACATGTTAAGTTTTTCAGGGTATTTAGAGAACACTCTTCTCACCTAACTTGAGAACCTAATTCTTGTGTTTAAGTTATGATCTCACTGTTCACACTTTATTTCCACCCACATTTAGTGCATGCCAGAGACAGTCCATCCCTCCTTCAGTCTCCTGTTCGCAGGTTGGAGCCTAGGGCCTCAGGTACTCTAGGCAAGAACTACATCAGTGAACCACCTTTCTGTCTCCATTCATTTTTAAAGCCGAAATCTGGACTTACATTTTAGGTGATATCACACATGCAGAGCATTTATAGAGGTTTTGTTGGGTAGTCCTCTGCTGTGTTCCTGTCATGGCAGAATGCAGCTACATGACAGCCTGGTTTAACAAGTGCGTGGCTGTTGTTGGGTATCTTGTCCCTAAAGGAAGATGCTGGAGACCTGCGGGGATGCTGAGAATCAACTGGCTCTTGAACTCTCACAGCACGAAGTCTTCGTGGAGAAGGAGATCATAGACCCTCTCTACGGCATAGCAGAGGTGGGTGCGTTTGCCGCCCGGCCAGGTAGAGATCAGATAGTAAATGGCTAGTGTGTTCCTAAAATTTTAACAATAATCAGCAGCTTTAATGTAGACCTATTTTGCGAAGTAACAGAAGTTTATGTCTAAAAGAAAACTTTTGTAAAGAGGTAATTGCTCTTTGAAGAATTCCGCTAAAATCTCCAGGTGTAGCTATATGGTCTGTTTTTCCTTCCAGGTGGAGATTCCCAACATCCAAAAGCAAAGGAAGCAGCTCGCTAGATTGGTGTTGGACTGGGATTCAGTCAGAGCCAGGTAAGGTGATGGTGAGAGAGTAGTGGAAAACGCAGCAAAACCCCGTCCTGTGATCAGCATCCAAGCCTGTCAGAGTCACTGACCAGACCACAGCCTGTGCACACCGCCTTTAAGCCTGTTCCTTCCAAGTGTGTCAGGGGGCCTGTTGCTGGAGCATCCTGAACTAAGTGAGCCGCCAAAGAACAGGAGCAGAGAGAAGCACTAGGAAAATGGATTACTAGAAGGGTGGGCTGACAGTTCCAAGATCACAGTTCTCAAAACACTGGGGTTGAGGGGTGGTAGAGCTGTGGTCCTACCAGCTTGTGAGAGCCTCTCCAGGTCTTAAACCCTCCATGGTCAAGAAAGGGAAGGACTCACGGAAGCCCGGAGAACCAGGGCTACAGGGCTGTTGATCCATTCGAGGAATGTTACAGTGGAGCCCCTATGGCCCGGGCAGGCCTGCTGCCCCAGCTCTGCCCTTATTTTAGCTGTAATTTACATGCTTTATCTTGTCATGTATGGGAATAGAAACAGAAAGGGCCTGTATAGCCCAGTCCTTTCTCTTACTGCATCACAGTGGCCAACAAACCCCTATAAAAGGCCAGGCAATGAATATGTTTAACTTGCACTCCACATTTGCTCAGTGTAACCCACCTCACTCTCCTGTCACAGCACAAAGCAGCTGTGGCCCTGTCTGTCAGGCGGAGTACCCTAGACTCCATTCCCAGCAGTGCAGCAATAACTGAATGAGTAGAAGGAGAGAGGCGTGGCAGTGCGTGCATGCTCCAGTGAACCTTACACAAACCTAGACTCGGTGACTTCTGGGCCCAGGGCTCTGTGGCGTGAGAGGATCTCTGCCAGGGTGCCTTGGAGAGCAGCTCCTGCTCTGGAGCACGTGCGTGTGGTGCATTTCTTTTGTTTCTCAGACACCACTGAGCCATCTCTGATCAGCACCCACTTACAGGGGCGTGGGTGAAGGAGAAAAAAATGTCAGCCCACTAAATGTATAATCAGTGGTTTGCTATTCAGTTTAACTGTCTGGTTTAAGAAGTGGTAAGAGGTACAATTGTCAAGCCAGAGTGACTTACGGCATGCCAGGCGTCAGTTTTCATGCACTGTTTGGTTCGCCACTGATCCCTCTCTGTTCCCTCCTCTTTATTTTCTTTACTTTAAGTGCTTCCCACTTAGCACAGAGGTCCCTGCAGTCAGCTGGAAAGGCCAGGATGGAGCTGGTACAAAGGCCCTGTGCTTCTGTGAAGAGAGAACTGTTTCACAGACAGACTGGGACCCCACTTGCTAGCTGTATGATATACCCTATACCCTAGAGATAGCAGGTGCTGGGACTAGTACCTGACAGAGGCTCCTGCTGTGTGCTTGTCACGTATACATGTGTGTCTGGAACCCTGCATGACAGGGAGATCAGGGAGTCTGCCCTCATACTTGCATTTTTCTTAGAAGAAAGAACGTGAACCGGTTAATTTGGTGAGGTTGTGTGTGTCCCTTACTATGCTTGGCTAAGCAAAATATAAATGTTTATCAGGCATCAACATCTCAAGCACAGGCTATCCAACATGGACTCTTATCGCATGTCCAAAGTCATTCTTGCTTAGTTAACCGAAGTGGGTGTTGGAGAGACTGCAGTAGTTGCATGTTCCTCATTTGCTTGTTCTTGTTCCTGTGGCTCTGCTCTCCTTGGAGGAAAATGGTATCTAATGCAGTGAGCACCTGTTGTATGTGCACTGAAAAGGACTGTGCCTATCCCCTCCTTTTTGGTTTTGTTGTTTTGAGATAGGGTCTTACATACAGCTCTGGCTGTCCTGGAACTCACTATGTAAATCAAGGTAGCCTCAAACTCACAGAGATGGGCCTGCCTCTGCATCCTGAATGCTGGGATTAAAGGTGTGCCGCTGCCATGCTCACCTGCATGTCCCCTCCTTTACTCTCTGTCCTAGTTCTACTTCACCTAACAGATGAGACAACCTAGGCAGTGATTAGACTCCGGTCACATAGCGACATAAGATGGAACTGCTCTTCACACAGATGTCACACTCCAAATTCTGTGCTCTTCGCAGACTCAGCACCTGCTGTTTGCTTCTTGGGAAACATTCTGTGCACCACACTGGAGTGGGGAAAAGGTGGCCTCTGTGGGGCAGGCAGCAGGATGCTAGTGAGGGTTTTCATGCTGTGTCTGCATCGTATCTATGTTTAAATTTTCAATGAGTCCAGACATCTGCATTCAAACAGAAGCATATTTGAAAACCAAATGTAATGTAACAGATGCAGTATTCTCATCTGCCCCACGACTATTGCTCTGTGTGTCTGAAGTGTTGCCATAGTTACACTGGAGTTTTAGCTTTTACGGCTAGAAGCGGTCCCGGGTCTCAAGAGGTAGAAAGGTGCATCATGAGATGCATCAAGAGCAGGGACTTGTTCTCAGAGTATAGGGAACATTCCAGATCAAGCCAGGGGGAGGGTGCTTCATGGCAAGGATTCCATGATTGGGCCCTGAAAAACAGGTTCCTCAGAGGTTCCATTGTGTTCCAGCAGTGGTGTTTGCATGACCAAGGTGTGCTTGGTTATTCTACCTTCAGTACCACAGGCATCCTGCCTTGGGGAGACACTAGTACCTGTTTTTGACTGCTTCTATTCTAGAGCCTGAACATGAAGGCTTTGGTTTTGGTTTTGGTTTTGGTTTGTTTTTTTTTTTTTTTTTTTTAATCAGCTCCCATCCCAAGGGAGTCAGGCTGCAGGAAGGATCTCTCTTCAGTCCTGAATCCTAGTTGAGTTTTTGCAGCTCTTCTCAGTCTGGCTCTTCCTCTGTTTTGCAGATGGAACCAAGCACACAAGTCTTCAGGAACCAACTTTCAGGGACTTCCATCCAAAATAGATACCCTAAAGGAAGAGATGGATGAAGCTGGGAATAAAGTCGAACAGTGTAAGGTATGGGAACCCCCGTGTGAGTAGACTTTCAGCCGCCTGCTGTTTTCTGTATAATGGGTAAGAAGTCTATTATAAGTTGTCAGTGTTTTGCCTTCTTCATATCAGAATATTATGAATGATATTGAAGAGTAGTTTTATTTTCTAATACTATAGATTACTTTATAATCAGAAAATAATAGTTTTAAAAATCCAAGTGGGGTCTATGTGCATATTGCTCTTGCAGAGGACCCACATTGGGTGGCTCACAGCCACTGAAGCTCAAGCTTTAGGGAATTCGAGCACCCTCTTCTGGCCTCTGCAGGTGTCTGCACTCAAATACTGTACCATACAGGACACATTCACATGCATGCTTCTAAGTATAACTAAAATAAATCTAAAGAAATGCACATGGGATGTTTAAAGAGAACTTGACGGGGCTTATTTAAAATAATCAGTTGAAAGAAAATATATATAAAGTTATAATTAAAATGACATGACAGAGCTGGAGAGATGGCTCAGTGGTTAAGAGCACTGGCTGCTCTTCCAGAGGTCCTGAGTTCAATTCCCAGCCACTACAGGGTGGCTCACAACCATCTGTAGTGGGATCTGATGCCCTCTTCTGATGTGTCTGAAGACAGGGCAGTGTAATGGCATAGGTTTTCTAATTGTAAGCATGATATCTATTATATTACATAGTAAATTGGTCATATTTACTTTATTAAGGGAACAGTTTTGTTCTTTTGGTTTGGTTTTGGTTTTGGGGTTTTGAGATAGGGTCTTGTTTTGTAGTTCTGGCTATCCTAGAACTCACTATGTAGATCAGGCTAGCCTTGGAGCTCACAGAGTTCTCTGCCTTAATCCCAAATACTAGTCTTAAAATAGTGCTCTGCCAAGCCAGGCAGGAAGGATTTTCTTTTAAGTTTCTACAACAGTTGGTTTGTAAATTCCATACTGCTTAGATGATTGAATGATGTTATTCTCCTCAGGTCTAACCATGTAAATAGATGGACACTTATTCAAATGCTTTGAGAAGTGGTTAAGAAACAAGTCCTTGGTGAATTTGGGGATCTTCAACTTTTTTTTTCCTGCTGTTCCTTGTTTTTTCCACAAGCTCCCTTTTCCTCCTAGACGTGTTGGGCCTCTTTTGGTTTGTTCAGGCCGGGTCATAATCCCTCTCTTACCATAGCAATCCATGTTCTCTAAACTGTTACTAAATACTGGACACAGTCGGGAAGAGGGAAAACATACCTCCCAGAGTTGCACTGTGGTTTTTGTGTTCATAAAGGATCGTGTTTAGCTTAGTAAGCACAATGCTGGCCTGGGATGCACAGAGCTCTGGGCTCAGTCCCAGAACCACATAGGCTGGAAGCAGTAATGGTAACGCTTGAGAACTAGAAAGCAAGAGGATCAGAAGTTCAAGGGCACCATTGGCTACGGGCTTGAGACCACTGTAGGCTACATGAGACTAACTCAAAGAGAAAGAAAGAAAAAAAATATGAAAAAAATCACTAGCAGGGGCTGGAGAGATGGCTCAGAGGTTAAAAGCACTGACTATTCTTCTAGAGGACCCAGGTTCAAATCCCATCACCTACATGGCACATCACAACTGTCTGTAACTCCAAGATCTGACTGACACCCTCGTACATTAATGCAGGAAAAACACCAATGCACATAAAAATAAATAAGTAAAAAAAAAAATTAAAAATAAGTAAATGACACTAGCAGTTTAGTATATTTAGAGTGGCATGTGTCCACGAATGCAACCAAGGGAAGCACTTGTCTCTGGGGCTCTAGGAACTGGAGGTGAGCATCTTACAGGCAGAGTGTTCTTTCCTACACTCAGCCCAGCCCACACACTGCTCAGTTCTTTCCATGTACTGATGAATGAACTGAAATTTTCCCCTTTGTTGACTGTCTTTAAGTGGGTTGGGCATGGTAGTATACGCCTTTAATCCCATCTCTGTAGAGGCAAAGGAGGATGAGTTTGAGGCCAGCCTGGTCTACATAGTGAGTTCCAAGACAGCTGAGCTACATAGTGAGATCCTGTCTCCAAAAAAAAGAGAAGAAAAAAGGAAGAAAGATATGCCAAAAGGAAAGGAAGAAAGATATGCCAAAAGGAAAGGAAGAAAGATATGCCATGCGCAGTGTGTTCCTAGTAATCCCTTAACTCATCAAGTTCCACGCTTAACAATTTTCTGACCCTTGAACATACACAGTCCCTACATCCCAACACATTAGACAGCACAGGCTGGCCCCAGCTTTAGTTTCTGTTCTGTATTTGACTGTTCATTATTTTTTCTTTTTTTTTGTTAGACAAAAGGTGAGAGCTTAGAAAATCTACTTTCTTGTTTTCCCATTTATTCTAAAGAGATATCTGTTGTCCCTAATGTGCATTTCTGAATAAGAGAGTCCTCGTGTTACTTTGTGCACCTTGGAGGGAAACATAGAAGACAGTACATTACAGAGCTTGCTCCAGCTATGTGCATAGTTTTCTACTAAGTAAGATGTCTATACACACATGTTTTAAAACATATGTATTCAAATGTCGAATCTGTCCTTTAAATGTATGTCCTGATGGTAGAAGCCTGTAATCCCAACTACTTGAGAGGGTAAGGCAAAAAGATTACAAGTTCAGGCCAGTCTAGGACTTTTGTGACACTTTGTCTAAAAGTGAAAAATAGAACATGGGCTCAGTGGTTACAGATCTTACCTAGAATGCGCAAGGCCTGAGATTCAACCCAGTACTGCAAGATAATAAAAATAACAGCAATTTTTACATAACTGATTGGTTTACATTAGTTCACATATTGAAAAAATGCCAGCAGGAAGTGAAGTCTTTCTTCTCTCCTTCTCTCTCTTTGCCCAGCATCTACTTCTGCTAACAGAAAACTACTGTCTCTAGTATCTTGCTCTTTTCCATACACACCTTTATGTGTATATGACAAGAGAAGAATGACCGTTTCCCTCCTTTCTGTTACCCAGAGCCCAAATGGGAATAAATGACAAGCCATGTTCAGTACTTTGGCTTTCTAAAAGGCATGCCACTGTATATCTTGGCATCGTTTTTCTCCTATTACAGTGATAAAAACTTCTAGCAAAAGCAGCATAAGGGAGACAGGGCGTATTCTGGCCTCTTAAAGGTATAGTCTGTCATGGTGTCAAAGCCAAGATGGAAGGCATTTGAAGCCACTAATCCCTCACATCCACGTTAGCAGAGAATGAAGACTGTTGCTCCCTAGCTGACCCAACCCCAGACATGTTGCTTCCCACTCTTAGGGTGGCTCTCCCACCTCAGCCTAATGAACGTAATCCTTCACAGGCATTCCCACCTACAGGATTGGCAGGGTTTCTTGCTTCGTGGGGTGGGGGTGGTACGGGGGGCTTGGATGTCTCTCTTCTTTCTTTTTTGGTGTTGTGTGGGGAGGTCAAAGGACACCTTGGTGTTGGCCCTTCCCTTCCACTTTGTCCGAGGCAGGTTCCGTTGTTTACCACTGTGTACTCAAAGCTAGCTGGCCCACAAGCTTCCAGAGATTCTTCTGTCTGGGCTACCTTCTTGCTATAGGAGTGCTGGACTTACAGATGTATCCACAGTGCCCAATTGCCCTCAGTCCTCATACTTGTGAGGCAAGTGCTCTGCCCACTGAGCCATCTCCTGTCGGAAAGCTTTCTGTGTTTCAGTGCACAGTTGTCACTTGGTCAGCAGGCATTTCACCTGTGGCTGTTGTCATCCCTTTCATTTGATCTAAGAAATCCCAGAGGTGGTGCTCAGGTTCTAGTTTCATGTTAATGATGCATCTTCTCCGCAGGATCAACTCGCAGCAGACATGTACAACTTCATGGCCAAAGAGGGGGAATACGGCAAGTTCTTTGTGACGGTAAGCACCTTCCCTTGGCTGAACACTAACACATTATAAAAGTTGAATCATTTAAGCTGTTTTGAAAGAGTTCATTTTCAGTTTTGCTCAACCACTGTGTCTGTGTCCATCCAATGCTAACGTTACTTTTGTTTTTGAATGTGGGTCTGTTCTCAGTTATTAGAAGCCCAAGCAGATTACCATAGAAAAGCCTTAGCAGTCTTAGAAAAGGCCCTTCCCGAAATGCGCGCCCATCAAGGTAATGTAACCCTCGTGTCTGTTGACGCCTCCTCTCGCTCTGCCCCCTCTGCCTCTGTTCTCTCTCACCCTGGCTCCTTTGCATGCCTTTCCTTGGGACGAAGCCTCTCTGCTTAGCATTTCCCAGTATAATTTCTCCTTTCTTGCTGCATTCTCTAATTTCTTCCAAACTCAAATTAACACACTAACGGAGCATTGCACTTCCGACCCCTCCCATTGAAGAGAGACAGCCTCTCTCCTCCTTCCACAGGTTTGAAAAGCTCTGGCATCTAATTACCCTTTCCAGTCAGTTCTAGGAAGCATCCATCTGTTCTGGAGAAAGTATTCCAGCCTTACCAAGGAAGAATTTGACAGGCCAGCCCTTGATGTCACATCACTCACCGTGATCAGATCACAAGGCCGTGGTGGCTTCTCTCTCTAACCTTCTGTGGTTATAGTTCCTGCTCTTCTCAGCTCCGCTGAAGCACATAGCCCTTTGGTCCACCAACGCTGTTTACTTTTAAGTTGGATGTTTAAAGCCAACCCCCAGTCTCAGTTCTTGCTATTGCTTCTTTGTGATTTACCATTAGAATAGTTTTCGGCAGGCGTGGGCAGAAGTTGTTGATCCTGTCATCTTTGGGTTGTCCTGCATTCATCTGTGAGGGGTTGGCTCTCCAGAACAAAAGTCCCAGACTTCCAAGTCCCTTATGTAAAGCAGCATGTTTGTCAACATCCTTCACACACACCCATATATTTTTAATCTCCAAATGACTTATAATGTCTATTGGAATAACTCAAGTGTTACATAAAGTTTTTAGCTTGCATTGTTTGGGAAATAATAACGAGAAAATGAGGGTCTCGACATATTCTGTACAGACCATCCTTCTCCAGTTTCTTTTCCTTTCTCTTTTTTCCTGTAGTACTGGGATGGAACACAGGGTCTTGTATGTATGAGGCAGCTGCTCTGTATACCCACAACCTTTCCAGATGCTTTTAGTCTGCAGCTGTTGACTATTTGCCCACAGTTACAGAGAGCTGACTCTGGTTTTGTTTGGTGCATAGAGCTGACGTTTGGAGCTTACATTCCCTGTAGAGCAATTGGGCTTGTAAAGTAAGGTGCTCTGATCAGGTGCTGAGTGTGGCAAGGTGGGCAAATGCATGTGTTCATCACTGTGTGGGTAGCCGGTCCTCTAGAGAATTCCGTGCCTTCCCCTATTACTCTGTGTGCCTGGATGCATTGCACTATAGAGTTAGAGCTCCTCTGGCCTGGCCTGGCTGACTGAACAGGGCCTCGAGCAGTTGCAGGTAAAGTGCGGTGTCTCATTACTGGGCCATTGTTTGCTACCCTTGTTTCCTAAGTCACCCAGTTTCCCAGTTCCCGGATGATAGATTATGTCTCAGCAGCAGGTGCTCATCTTTCCAAGGGACAAACTATTACTGTTGGGTTCAGAGCACTGAGAACATGTGTTTGCGATATGTCCACTGCTGGTTGGGCCCTGTATGGGACGAGATGCTGATGTCATTCTAGTCTCTGAATGGTGAGAGCTGTGTTGGAAGGAGTTGAATGTTAACATAAGCAAGAAGTTGGAGTTCTTAGTCACCCTCATTCAGTGTTCTTTCTCAGAGAAACAGGAAGTCATGGGAGCAGAGGGGAGTTTAGTCTGGAAGAGAGACTGCTGGGGTGTAAGGAGCATAGCTACGTGCTCTCTTTCCCAGGCCATAGCTCACTGGCTGTAGTCTGTCTCCTTGCCCTGCACTTGTCTCTGTACTTATCTCTCTTTTAGCCCTGCCTTTTCTTTGGTAGCTGTCTCTCTAAAAGTCTCAGCATATCAGAAAAGTATCATACAGTGGGATCCTCCTGTCCCCGTGCCTGGGGGACTGCAGTCCACCTTCGATCAGCTAGTGGTTGTTCTGCCCTTCCTGTCTTGATCTCACGTCTTCCTCTGTTTCCGAGGGACTCTGAATGACTTTTTACCTTCTTCTCGACCTTCTATCCTTAACCCTCTGCAGTCTTGCTTCTGTGCCCACTCAGCTGTTAAAGTAAATTACAGTTCCCCAAGGAGCAGCAACCTGTCTTTCCAAATCTTGGTATTGGACACAGCCCAGGCCAGCACTCTCTGCCGAGGCTCTCTTCCTCATCCAGTCTTCCTTCACAGTTAGGATTACACATGTCTTTAATTCATTCCCCTCAACAGTCAGCATTTTCTGAGGTCTGTCCTCACTCTTCCGCTCCCCTCCCTCCCTCTCTTTTTCATCTCTTTTGTGTAGAAATCCCTTATCCTGACACCTTCCCAGCATCAGCAGCACTGCACCATAGGCATCAGTTGGTTCTCTGGGTCAAGGTTTCCTTACACTTGGCAGACCTCAGACAGCTCGAGAGGCCTCCTGCCCCGGCTGCCTTTTCCTCTTGCCTTCCAGTGCTGCCTTTCTTCATGTGCAGCCGTGAAGCCCGGCAGCTGGGCCTGTCTTCTACATCCCTGTGGCTAGGTTCTGAGCTCAACCGTCCTTCTAGTCCACCAGCACCCACGCCCCCACTCTCACTCCCGTGTGTCTCGGTCCTGTTCCCAGCCAGCTCCTTCACATGGTCTTGACTGCTTCTTGATACCTGTGAGTCCCTGCCTTGCTCACTTCCTTTGAGGAGCCTTCTCTAAACCACTGCTGCCAGCGCGGAGTACTTTGTCTCTGAATTGCTGTCAAATTGATGGTCTATACCAGAAGTCGCAAACAGCCATAGCTCGTTCAAATTTATTTTAAAAATTAGTGGCCACCATTGAAAATCCAGATACTTTTTAGCAGTCCTGACCTCTGGCTTCTCTTGGATGCTTCAAAGATCTCAGCACAGCATACTTTCCCCTGTGGAAACCTCCAACCAGCTCTCAGAGAGCTGCACCCTTAGGCTCTCCAGCCTGGCCACAGACCTGTTCTACCTGTCACCCCCAACAACTGTGTTTGCGACCCTTGTCTATACCATTGATCACCATGTCTTAGCAATATGTCCTGTCTCTCTAATGGCCGTTATATGTTTATATGTGTGTGTGTTATGTGTCCATCACAGTCCATTTGTGAAAGTGGGGAGTCCTTGAGAGTTTTGTGTGCCTGCTATATGTACTTGACACACATAGGCCTGTTGCTGGAAGGCCAGCTCTGGAGCTGAAACTTTCCCTTGGAAGCTCTCAGGTGTTCTCTCTGTGGTTATCACTTCAAAGTGAGTGGTAAGCTGTACTCTGCTTGGTGTTTATTAGAACATTCCAAGAGAAGACTGGAATACGGTCATCTCTCAGTGATATGGGGGTCTCAGTTCTTGTCTTCTCAAAGGAAAGTGGAAGACACAAAAAGCTTAAGCAGAACTTTATTTAGCAAGACAATCACTACAAAGAGAAATTGTAGTGGGCTGCCCCATAGGCTGGAGGCAGCAAGATGGGCCCTGTGCTGTTGATTGATCTTTATAAATGTTTATGAGGTGGATACGAATTTATGGGGAAAGATGGCCCTTTTCTCACCCCGAATCCTGGTGGACTGGATCTTCTTTTTCAAGTTCTTTGTGTGGTCCTCTGGTCAGGTTCACAGAGGGGCAGAGATGCAGACCCTTCGTTGGTACATGAATGTAGGGAGATGTCCCAGCCTCCTAGTGTTCAGTGTAGCAATAAAGACCCCTGTGCAGCTCAAGGATGTTTCACCACAGGGCACTCTTCTGGTAAGGCACAGCCACCAAAATGCTGCTGCAGCTTTCTTGGTGGCCTCACATCTAACTCCCTTTTGAGATTACTCAAGGTCTATGACTGAACTCATAACTGTCTGTCAAGATATTTTGCTATTTTAAAAATTAATACTTTTTTTAAAAATTTTTTTAGCATGAGGGCTGGGACTTTTACAGTAGACTGCAGGAAATAGGGTTTGAGTAGGGTTTAGGCTTCCTCCTCCCAGCTTGTGTCTGTCTTCTGTTTGACATCAGCATCTCAGAGTTAGGCCTGTGGTAGAAGCAGTTAGGTGCAAACCCAAGTACGTCCCGTGTATCTACGAAGAGAATGGTCACATGCTATTTTGAGCATGGTTGACCATCATCGCTTTAGGTAAAAGAGACAAAGTAGTCTAGGTAAGATCTAGCCTTCAAGAGAACTGTTCCACACCTGTCTTGTGGTACAGGACAGGTCCTTCAGATAGTTTCATTTCCTGTTAGAAAGTTCCTTGGGCCAAGGCTAGGACATGGACAGGGTGAAGAGCTGAGAGTGGCAGACCCCGAGGTCCATGTATTTGTCCACTGTCTTCCATCCTGCACCTTTTTCTCATCTTTCCTCACTCCTGCTTACTGTCATTTTAAACTTTTCATTATTTTTAGGCCTGTGGATCTGTGGCATTTTGTTTTTCTCCCTTCCTCTCTGAATGGGTCTAAGGGGTGCCACCCTGCACAGGGAGGTGAGAGAGGGAAGTATCACTGGACAACCCTGTCCAGATCTAGCTCTCCAATAGCAGTGTGGTGACAGGAGGGGCATCCGTCAGACTGGCTGAACAGGATCATGTATTGGTTTGTGTGTACGTCCCAGGCAACACTGGATCTGCAGTATCCACAGACAGGCCAGACCAGCTAGTAGCTCATTATCTAACTTAGCATGTCCATGTCCCAGATTCTTCTGACAGCTTCCGTGTACACATTTCTGCTGAGCTGCCTCAGATCTGTAGTATATGAAACAGGGCCTGTGACCTCAAAGTCCTAAGAAACACTGTTGCCGCCATCAGCACAGCCTTCAGACTAAGCTACTTGGGAACCCCAGATACCTCAGTTTTTCTACTTAGGGTTTTGTTTTTTTAATTGGATACAGGATGGTGGACAGTATCGCATGTCACAGCGTGCACCTGCTTTGTGTTTATATTGTCCTCTTTTGGTCTTGAAACCCCTGTTTGGAATCCAAGGATTTTCCTGTTTTCACGTGATGGAATCTTTTTCTTGTCCTCTACCCATGAGGCAGTGTTTCTTTGCATGGTTAGAGGGAATTTCTTTTCAGTAAAGCCAGTGTGCTCTGATGTAGCCTGCATTTTAATGCAAGGCCTCTGGCTCCACATGTGTTGGTAGCATGTAGTAGCATCCAAGGTCATCATCAGCATCAACCTTGGGCAAGTCTCGCCATGTGGCATGCTTAGGGCCTCTCTGTCCACCAGTAATTGTTCCAGACTGATACGTCTGTGCTCCCATAGCTGCTAAATGACAAAAGCTCACCAGATGTCTGGGTGTTTCCTTCTCCCTGAGCCTCAGCCATCCTCTAGGGAGTCCTTGGATGCTATGGAAAGGAAATGTCCAGAGTTGATGAGGTGTCCCAAGGTCTTACCAACTGTTCACTGCTCTAGATAAGTGGGCAGAGAAGCCAGCCTTCGGCACACCTCTGGAGGAACACCTGAAGAGGAGTGGGCGTGAGATCGCTCTCCCTATTGAGGCCTGCGTCATGTTGTTGCTGGAGACTGGCATGAAGGAGGAGGTGAGGGGCACTCCAGGTCCTACCTGCCAAGTCCTTTAACCCTTCCTCTGTCCAGATCAGCACCCTTTCATTTAACAGCCACTATGGAGGTATAGACCAGTGGCTTTCAAACCTTTGTCCCCCATGGCCCACATTTTCCAATGAGTCTATGGACCTTTATTCAGTAAATAAAGTGGGGCCTCAGAATAATGGGTACTTGTTCTGCTTGCAGTGTAATCTGACCTTTAACCATCCTCTTTCATTTCAAGCTCTGTTTATGATTTGGGACAATACTCTGTGGCCAAGAATGTCCATGATCTCTCATTCATGACAGTCTTGAATTTTGTGTACTGTGCAGTGGTTTTAATGGGTACATTTATGTATATATAAGATCCATACCAAAAATACCCATGTGAACGAAGCAGGGCAGCCCTTAGTCCTTCTTACATAGAGGTAAGCATGCAAAGAGTTCATGCCAGGACAAAGCCAGATTCAGAATGCAATGTTCTATATTATTAAAGACTCTTTTGTTACAGTTTCACACGTACAGAAAAATGGAGGCTCTGTAGGTGAACAACACAGCAAGTTTTCACAGATAAAACTTGAGCGTCTAATCCAGCCCAACTCAAGAACATCTGAAAACTCTCATGTTGGCTTCTGGTGCCCAAAATCAATTTTTAATAGCCCCGATGCCTGCTTCTCCACTGGGCCTGCCCTTGCTTTCCAGGAGAGCAGTGGTACTGTTGGTTGTCATTGGCCCTGCTGCCACTCCCTCCTCATCCCCAGTGAAGAGTCGATGGGGATATAAAGTGTTGGGAAGCCTGCTGGTTTACTGCTTAAGCCTAAGTCTCCTAAATCCTGGCCCACTGTCCTTTATACACTTGCCTCTCTTGGTTTGTTCTTTGTGTGTTCACAGTCAAGTCAGTGAAAGTGACATGCAATCTGGTCTACTTTCCCTGAGATACCAGTTCTTTAAAATAACTAAATTTATAAAATATGTAGTAATCAATACTCAGTGCTATGAAAGAAAATGCTTTCGATTGATCAGGAACTAGCATTAAGAAGGTCTATCACCATACACTAGGCGCATACACGCTCTTCATTCCTTGGAATGGGGTTGTGAGTTGGGCAGTGTGGCTCGCAAGCAAGATGAAGTTCCCCAGGGTGAGACTCAGCTCTGACTGGCTACTGGCATTTCGTTTCTTTAGGGTCTTTTTCGGATCGGTGCAGGAGCTTCCAAATTGAAGAAGCTGAAAGCTGCTCTCGATTGCTCCACATCTCACCTGGATGAATTCTATTCAGATCCCCATGCTGTTGCAGGTAAGCTCCAAGGACTTGTCTGCAAGTCCTCGCTCAGGCCACTAGCTGAAGGAAGTTGTCATTTGAGGAGTGAGTGGGTAAATGAAAGACTCCCCTGATTAAGTCTCCTAACATACTGCGTGTGCACACTCGTGTGCCTGTCTCTTCTCTGTATGCATTGTGGAGATTGCTTGAAGTTTTCTTTCCTGTCACACCTATGACCTGTTTGCCTAGAGAAACTATGTATGTTAATAGAATTACCTTAACGCTAGTTTGATATTCCGTTGCACTCTCTGTATTTTTGCAAGAAACTGAGTTTCTTTTCTGAGGTTTCATTCTCTTAAGTACGGCTGCCCAATTATAATTTGTTCTGTGCAGCTTGGAATACTGTTCGTGAGATACTTTTCATTTGTAAACTGATGCAGCTTGTGGCCTGCTGCAAACTCAGAGTGTGTTCATGGTTGCAGGTGCTTTAAAGTCCTATTTGCGGGAACTGCCTGAACCCTTAATGACTTTCAGTCTGTATGAAGAATGGACACAAGTTGCAAGGTGAGTTTAAAGTGTTCAGAGTCTTCTCTGTGACACTGTGTCCATTTGTAAGTAATTATACCCTCAGGAATCATAATAGGACACTGAAGTAGCATGTGCACGGATATGTTCCCGGTCTGCCTGCATCCAGTGAGCATGCTCAGTATTGTTAGCATAGAAAGCTGGTATGGCTTCATCCACATAGTGAATTGGCTAGTTCAAACCCTGCTGTGGTGAAAACAGTTCTGCAAGTGAGGCATTGTGGGACAAGTGTCTGGGCCTCTGCTTGGAGGCTCATCTGTTCAGTGATAGGACGGGGGCCTTGCTTGCTGTAGTAGTGTCCCGGGGTCCACTGTGTGCTAGAGTGAGCACGTTGTCCCGCCCCTACTTGCCGCTCTTTTTTTTTTCTCCCCAATTTATTTATTTGTTTACATCCCACTGCTCCCCTCTCTGTCCCCCCCTCACTGAGTCCCTTACCCCTGCCCTCCCTCCTCTTCTCCTCTGAGAGGGTGAGACCCACCTAGGTATTCCCCTCACCCTGGCACATCAAGTCTTCCAGATTAGATGCATCCTCTTCTACTGAGGCCAGACAGAGAAGCCATGGAGACTGAGCTGCCTGTCTGCTACATATGTGCCTGGGCCTTGTTGCAGCCCATGTATATTCTTCTGTTGATGGCTCAGATTCTGAAAGCTCCTAGGGGTCCAGGTTTGTTGACTCTGTTGGTCTTCCTGTGGTGTTCCCATCTTCTTCTGAGTCTTCGATCCTTTCCCCAACTCTTCCATAAGTGTCCCTAACCTCCATCTAATATTTGGCTGTGGGTCTCTGCATCTGTTTCTGTCCACTGCCGGGTGGAGCCACTCAGAGGACAGTTATGCTAGGCTCCTGTCTGCAAGCATAACAGAGGATCATTAATAGAGTCAGGGATTGGTGTTTGCCCATGGGATAGGTCTTGAGTTGGGCTGGTTATTGGTTGACCTTTCCTTCAGTCTCTGCTCCATCCCTACATTTCTTTTAGACAGGACAGACTTTAGGTGGAAAGTTTAGTGGGTGGGTTGGTGTCCCTATCCTTCCACTGACGTCCTGCCTGGCTACAGGAGGTGGTCTACAGGTTCCATGTCCCTGCTGTTAGGCATCTCTCCTAAGGTCACCTGCACTGACTCCCCTGACAGCTGCAGATTTCTGTACATTCTCCTGGCCCACCGGGTCTCTTCTCCTGTCTCTCCCACACCTGATCCTGTCTCCCCATTTCCCTCCCCATCCCCATCCCCCCAATTTCCTCCCTCCCTCTGCCTCCTGTGACCATTTTATTCCCCTTGTAAGTGTTATCCAAGCATCCTTGCTTCATTCTTAACAATCGTCAAGCATCCAGAGCAGGCACACATTCTTGTTTACATCATTGTATAGTTACAGGAACTGGGACTAGACCAAGCAGCCGTCAGAGCAGTTTCCAGGTGGAGACCGGTCTTCCCCGAAGGCTCCACCCATTGTTTGATCTTTTCCTCACTGCCTCCCCCGCCCCCCAGCTTCCACATGCCCTGTAACAGAGCAGTATGTTTCAATGCTATCAGCTTCTCCCTGGCCAGTCCAGGGATTTCCTTGTTACCTTCTCACTCTCGTCATTGTCTAATTCTTCAGTCCTGAGTAAGGAAAGACCAGTCTCAACCCCATCCCTTCCCCTCCATTAGTTCACCCTTTGTGGGGATCATGGTGCTGCTTCTCAGGGATCTGCAGTCACTGTGGACTGAGACTTTCTCCCTTGTAGGTGCTGAAGTTTTAAGTTCAAAGATAAGTTCTCAGGCTGTCCTGGGACTGAGTTAAATGAATCAAGAATCAGCATCAGTGGAATTTCTTGTGTAGAGTAGCCTCAAGTATCCCCTGGATTCCTAGACTCTAAAAGTCTTGCTTAAGGGGGAGGCATCTACCTGTTGGCAGATAGGTACTGAAGGTGAGAAATATCAGCATGGGCCTCCACCCTGTTGGCTCGGTGGCTGGCCTCTTAAGATGTAATCAGGTGCCGCTCTGTTCTGCAGCACATCAGAATTCTTGGGCAGCTGCTCCACTCTGTGTGGAGGACAGAGTTGCCGCTCAGTGGGTTCTTTTCTTTCCACCTCATGTTTATGGGGGTTGTCACCCAAGCTGTCTAGAACCAGAGCTCTGTAACTGTTCCACACTGGGATTAGCTCAAACAGCAAGAAAGACCTGAGGTCTGGGCCCCTGAGAGCTTGACAGCTGCTCTGTGACTAGGCTTTATGTTAAGGAAAGCTAGGCCTCATAATGCTCCTAATTAATATATGATTCCTAGACAGAAGTTTTAGTGGCATCTTCTGTGCCAAGCTTGGGGCAGGTTCACAGGGTTCTACCTCTTGAGATCATGCAACAGAATCAACATTAGGTGAAATGAAATACCCACTCCCTGTCAAGTAGTGTGAAACTGGGATTTGACACCAAACCTATTTATTTCGAAGATGAGTGCTATCTTCCAGTTTTGAAAACAGGCAAGTGTCACTGTTGATAAAGAACATATGTTACCTTTATGCTCTAAGAAGCATGTGGCAGTTAGCCTAAAGGAGGGTAGGTTTATTGTGGCTTGGATTCAGACGTTCAGTTCCTGTTGCTTTAGGCTACCCCATACATTATGGTAGTAGAAGAAGCCTGTTTTACCTCCTGCTGGGAAGTAGAGAAGCAAGTAGGGACTGGCCTCCTAACACCTCCCCCTAGGATCCAGGCCCTCCAACTAAGCCCTACCTCAGAAAGGATCTCCTGAGAGCACCACAGACTGAAAACCAAGCCTTTAAGCACACAGGCCTTTAAGAGATATTTCAGATATGAGCTATAATAGCACATTAATATGGGTATTAATAATGTGTGCTTTTATATACTCTTATGTATATTTCTTTCCTAGTGTGCAGGATCAAGACAAGAAACTTCAATATTTATGGACAACATGTCAGAAGTTGCCGCCACAAAATTTTGTTAACTTTAGGTATGTATTTGAGTTGTTTTTCTGTTGCAGTGATAAATATAATCAAAAGCTACTTAGGATGGGAAAGGGTATATTTGGCTTATAGCTTATAGTCTGTCATTGAGGGAAGCCAAGGCAGAAACTCAGGGCAAGAACCTGGAGGCAGAAGAAGCAAAGACCATGGAAGACACTTATATTCTGGCTTAGTCCCAGGCTTACTGCTTAGCTCTCTTACACAGCCTGGGCCAACTACCCAGGGATGGTAGTAGGTTAGGCCCTTCTACATCAATCATTAATCAAGAAAAAGGCACCACAGACATATTCATAGGCCAGTTTGATAGATGGATTTCCTAAGTTGAGGGTTCCTCTTCCCAGGTGTGTCAAGCTAACAGCAAATTAGCCATCGCAGTATATGCAGTTCTATAAAGGGGGTTTCCATGACCCTGGAGTGGATATGGTTCCTCTGAGATGACCCTGACTCTAGCATGCTTGGCACATTCAGAAGGCTTTGCAGGATGATGTGGAGCTGCTGGGATGGGATGGATGTGCAGGCACTAATAAGTGGGGGGTGTTGGTGTAAAGAAACACAGGTGCTCTGATCTTGTTGACCCTGCAGCTGTTAGCAAAACATGGCTGTGAAAAGCTTGGTGGCTGTATGTTGTATTTGGAGTCCAAGCTGTCCCGGATGAGAATGCAGTTAATAAGTAGTTACTGTTTCTGTGCCCGTTCAAAGAAAAGAGCGGAGATTATACTTCAGTATGTTATTCACTGTGTCTCTAAGAAAACTTCTCATGGGACAGACTTCTGGGACTTCTCTTTCCCTTGGATTTCTATGCTTGGGAGAGGCATAGATGAAAGGTAGCCCCAGGGAATTGTCAGTTAAAACCATGCAAAGGGTCCAGCAAGGTGGCTCGGTGAGCAGAGGCCCTTCCTGCTGAGCCTGAGAAGCTATGTCGAGTTCCTGGCATATACTGGATAGAGGGAGAGAATTAACTCCTGCAAGATGTGTCCTTCTGTCCTCTCCCTCTCTGTCCCCACTTCTCTTTCTCTCTGATATACACATTGGAATAAATGTGATTAATAATAATAAACAAACTCTTAAAATCAGACTTTTTTTTTTTTTTTCTTAAGCGATTCATTTAAAATCCACTCTCCAGGTGATTTGTGTGACATGTTTCCTGACCTTAAACTTGGTCTTGGTCTTTATCTCATCTACGTCAGATACTCTCTGTCCACATGTAAAGGGCTGGCTCTGCCTTGTGAGTTGTTAATCTTCTGTGTGACATCCCTCCTTGATTACAGGCCTGGCTCAGAATGGCAGATGATAGAAATCTGTCTGTGTGATGTGGTGAGAACTCAGTTACAGAATTTAGTGTGTTGAGGTTTGCTCTTTTAGCTTGCATCTTTTTCTTTGTAACTTTTACTAATTATTTTTTAAATGATGAAGCTCAAAAGTTCCAAGCTCAAAAGATATTCATTGAAAAATCTCTTGTCTCCAGCCACCTGTTCATCTGAGATACAGTATCAGCAATTTCTTCAGTGTCTGTACTCTACAAGAGATTGTGTATGTGCACACATGCTCACGTGTTCATTCATACATATATATTTTTTCTCTCATTGCCCACTTTTTAAAAATAATATTTTTATTTTTTGAGAATTTCATACATATGTATAACACATTGTGATTATATCTGCCCTGTTCACACGTCCATCTTCCTCTGAACCCCTTTTAGTTTTTAGCTGGAATGATCATGTATATTTTATATGTCATTCTCTCCTTTGCCTGCTTTGCTCCATATCTTGGCTTAATACATCTTGGAGATTTTTCTGAATCACCACGTGATTTTTTTGGTCACATAGTACTTTACTGTAGATCAAGATAGACTATAATTTACCTAGCTAGTTCCTTGTTAATAGATAACTTGGTTGTTCATGTTTCATTTTTATACTACATATGTATCACAACATATGTCTATGTAATAAACCAAATATTTTCATAATTAAAATGAAGGTTTTCAAATAAAGTTTCCTTTTTTAAAACTGCCTTTATATTAAACATGTATTGGGCCCACTATTAATCAGGTTAATTAATGTAGGGGCAAAGTAAATAAATTATGAAAAATAAATTAGCAGTAGGTAAGGTTAAATCAGTGTGGTGATGTTGGACCTGCTTTCTCCTTCCAAGCCTTCGATAATCTGTTGTGAATAAAGTGCATGAGGAGTGAGAGCAGCACTTCACGTGAGACAGGCCCCAGTGACAGCCTGTGGGAAGTGCCTGAGCCACGTGTGCCACGCACATGGACAGTGGAGCAGGGACTCTGCACGGTGCTGAGATGCCCCCACCCTTCTGTTTTGTCTCATAGGTATTTAATCAAGTTCCTTGCAAAGCTTGCCCAGACCAGTGATGTTAATAAAATGACTCCTAGCAACATAGCCATTGTGCTGGGCCCTAACCTCCTGTGGGCCAAACAAGAAGGGTAAGTGGCTCTTCCCCACCTCATGCTCAGGCTTCTCCTTCCTGGTGGTTAGCATGGGTAGTGACAGATTTCAAGAGACATACTCAAACTGCAAGTGACTTCAGAGTGATCTAAAGTTGCCTTCCCATACAGCTCATGTTTGGAAGACAAGCTGTGCCTTTGGTGTTAACTCCTGTGCAGATGACACAAAAACTCAGGAGGCATTATCCCTACCTAAGAGAGTCTCCACTCGTGAGTTCTGAGTAGTCGGGCAGCTTAGCAGCTCCTGTATGGCGACAGGCAAGACACACATCTCTGTGTATGTACCACAGGGATAGATCCATGCCCCAAGCCCTTAAGTGTCCCTAGCTATGCTTAAGAATTTAGCTGACATAAAGCAAATTGACAGGAGAAAAACCTACAGGTTTTTTGCAAGTACACAGGAAAATGAAGGCATAAAGAAACCCCCGAATGTTGCTATAGCTGGATAGTGTAGTAGTTTGTGAACATGGGCAAGATGGCCTTGGTCTGGACAGTTGAGTGTAGGCATGTTAGGAAGATGAGGATTGTCCCAACAGTTTATTGTACAGATTGGCCTCATCATCCTGTCATGGTGGAGAAGAATGTTTCTTTTCTCCAGTGTGGGGAAGGTGTCTTTCACATCTCCTGCCCTCAGGAAGGAGAAAGAAAGCCAGAACCTCCTCTGGCATCTGCTGTTTTCACATGCCTTTACCTCAACATAGCCCTATCCCACGGGGGCACATATTGGGGTGTCCTGTTGTACACCTTCCATGCTGACAGTGTAGGTAACAGGCTGAGGAGGCTGGTGAGCACCCTCCTCTGGAAGTGACACTTGTTCACCTTAGTGAATGAATAGTTTCCTGTGCTTGACACTGAGATCAGAGAAGGCACCATTGTGAGGCACAGCTTAGATTCTGCCCTTTGAGGACAATATACATGGTCCTGGATAACTGGAAGATGCCTTGACAGACAGAGGTAGGCTGTGAAGGACCTTGTGTGTACACAGCTGACTTGTTTGGAACTTACTCTCCTGGGTCCTATGGAAATCGTCAAGGCTCCTGTTCCCTTGTTAATATAAAATGTCCCTCATACGACCATGTTTTGAACATCTGTTTCCCAGGTCATGGTACCATTTTTGTGGGGTTGTAGAGCTATTGAGAAGTGGGGCCTGCTGATGGAGGCAGGTTTTTAGGGGTCGTCTTTGAAGGTGATAACTAGGCCCCTGCTTCACCTCCATAAGAAGGTACTTCACAAAACTATTCTGCTGCCATGACAGTTCTTTCACCTGTATGGTAGAATCCATGAGCCCAAACAAATCTTTGCTTCCTTGACTCACTTTGCCATGGCAGTTTGAAAGTTACTAATACTGTCCTAAGCAGAATGGCTTCACAGTGCTGCCTTTATGAAGCTTTTGCTGGCATTGAGCCATGTAGGTTAACTTGAAGAGATAGGCATGAGGGCTCAGGTGGGGAGCAGGTGCTCATCTGAGGATGCTGAGTCTGAAAAGAACCAGTAATTTGCCGGGAGGGTATGGCAGGACAGTGGTGGGGTATAAGCACTGGCCACAAAGTTTGTGTTCTTACCTGTCACTCCCTCACTGCTGCTGGCCAGCTTAGCAAATCAGTCATTCAATTGCTTGTGTATACCAAGTTTTGTTTCAGAAAATAGTTGTAAGCATATGGTGTCATAAAACAAAATTACAGTTAAGTAGGAAGATGGGCTAAGTGCATAGGTCATATAGCAAATAAACCCCTGACTGAAGATACCCACATAGAAAGTAATGCAAGTCTTTAGCTATGGGGACAAGAAGAATCTTCAAAGGAAAACAGACAAAATTCAAAAGGCAGTACGGCTTAGCTGGTTAAAAATCAGTACATTTAACAGTAATAGACGAAGCTTTCTAATGCCCAGAAACTTGTCAGGAAACTCCATAGACCAAAACTAGGAAGAAGATGCCCCACGTGTCTGCAGAATACCTGAAAGAAAACTGTGTGAATAATCAGCAGTATGTTTTTTAAAGATTTGTTTGGGATAGGACACACATGGGCATGGGAGCTGATCCAAATCTTCACGTGAGGAAGGGTAGAAGGGTACTTTGCCAGGAGAGCTTGTGTCATGCTAGAATGTGAAAGAGCTAGATGGTCTTCTGGGTTAGGAAGTGGGTGACACAGTCTGAGGCACAGTGACTCTAGGACTGGAGAGGTTGGTTTGAGACCATCATACCTGAAAATCAAGGCTCCTAGGAATCCAGTGTCTATTCCTAAATTAGGCCCCTTGTGCCTCAGACTTCGTGATGTGACAGATACCTGAGAAAACAGCTTAAAAGTAGGAAGCATTTATGTAGGTCTCAGAGGTGTCAGCTGGCTGCGTGGTGTGAGCATCTGATGAGGCAGACCCTCATGCCTCATCAGAGGAGCACCACCTAGCTCCTGCTGGCCAAGAAACAAGAGAGCCAGAGAGGAAAGGGCCAGAGATCTGTAAAGGTCTTTAGAGGCACTGCTGGTAAAATTCCTTCCCAGAGATGTGAAGCAGCGTCTGTCCCTTTCCCAAAACCTGAGGCATGATTCTTCCAAAGTTCAATGGGGAACCAATGAGTTATTGGGTTTCCTTATAGAAACCATGGTGGGGGGAGTGATTATAGGGGTGTGGCCACTCCTCATGTAGTCAGCTGCAACAGATGAGGGCTTCCCCCAAAGCCGCATAGATAAAGCTCCAACTCTAGTCTCCCTCAGCTTGTATATACTCTGTCCCCTCACCCACGCCAGGCCACTTGAGGCAGTTCCACTCTGTTGCGGAAGGATTGGTAATAGTGGGTAATCCTTCCTCTTGGGCCGTTACTGGCAAACTCATAGGACAGGGCCTTGTGGGTTTACTTTGTGTATCTGTATGTAAATATTTTATCCATTAGCAATCATTGAGATGCCCCAACAGCTTGCAGAATGTGAGGCTGCCAAGGTGGAGCACTTTAATTGTGTGAACTTCCTTGCAGAACACTGGCTGAGATAGCGGCTGCCACATCCGTCCACGTGGTCGCAGTGATTGAGCCCATCATCCAACATGCAGATTGGTTCTTCCCTGGAGGTACTCATGGTTCCAGGCTTACGGATTGCTAAAGCTATGTGACAGTAGTATACCACATTTTTAAAAGGAAGAAACATGTTGATGATTATGTAATTGGTTTCACTTTCTCGCTCTTCACTTTGGATTTCATTCATGTGCATTCATACTGCGATATGGTGATAATTATATTATTTTCCATTTCCCTTTTAGTCTCACTAAAATATGCTTGCATAGTATATATTGAAAGGCCACTAGTTGCTGTGATTGTATTCTGTCTGCTCTGAAGGAGCTTGGATTCCCTGTGAAGGCAACCATATAAACAGATAAATTATAAAATTATCAAGTGGCAAATTAGAATGTAGGATAGAGAAAGATTTAACAAGCTCAGGTGCTGGGCGAAGAGAGCCGAAGTGTGTTTTTCAGGAGTGATTCTGAGTGCGCAGGGGCCCTTCACTTAGCACAGGGCTTTGGTGAGTTTGGGTAGTTGTTTGGACTGTGCAAAGGTAGAGATAAAGCAGGCAAGGCTAGGCCTGGTTGGAGCTGGTTTGTGAAGGTCAGAGGATTAGGGTTTCATTCTTTAGCTGGTGAATTTTCCAGTTTCTCTTGTTATGATCATGGGATCTCCCGAAGTTCCCATGGCCTCCTCTAAAGGAACTGGTTATATATATGTTGAGTGCCATGTCCTGCCCCTGCTTTTCTCAGTGCAGCCCGGCTGCCTCATCCACCAAAGTGTGAGCTCCTGATGCAGGGCTGGGCTCAGTTCTCTTCTGTCTTCCTGTCTTTGAGAATCACTTATTGCTGTTGCTTATCCAAGACGAAGACAAGTAGGAGAATGAAGACTGATGTGCTGCCTAGGCTTTCCTAACTGCCACAGGCAGTAAGCCTTCCGTGCTGCCTTTCATTTCTAGTTTATATCAAAGGATTGGTTTCTGTCACTTCTTAAATGATTCAATAAGTTGTCCGTGTTTCTTGTCCCTTTTTGAATTCTTGGATTTCTCTTAAGAGCAGTAGAGCTGTGTGCCCAGCTGGCCTTGCCAGGCTTGCCTCACTGGGGTCAGGGTCTATTGCACTTGAGCTCTTCCTGTGGAATACCAAAGCTCTCATTCCACTGGGTATTGGGGAGCTCCCCCTGTGCCAAGTCTCACATTTGTTTCTCTTCTGACAGAGGTAGAATTCAATGTATCCGAAGCATTTGTGCCTCTTGCTACCCCGAATTCTAATCACTCATCCCATACTGGAAATGACTCTGACTCCGGGACTCTGGAGAGGAAGCGACCTGCCAGCATGGCAGTGATGGAAGGGGACTTGGTGAAGAAGGAGAGGTACGTGGAGAGTTGGTCACTTCCACAGAAACAATAGGCGTCATGTACAAGGACATTTGACCATGCGTCTGGTACTGACTTAATGGCCCCCCGTGTCACCCTGACCTACAATCTAGATAATTCAAGAACCACACTGTCTGTCTCTATAGGCATTAATCTGAGTACAAAGCAGGGGGTGTAGTTTGTCTGTTAACATCTGTGCCGTGTGCACCAGCCTTTACTTGATGGCCTGTTATGTGCCCCACAGTAAAAAGAGTGTCACCACACAACTAAATCCACATAAATGTGTCTTGAGTGCTAAGGAGACATAATTAGCATGTGTGAATTTTGGCTGAGGATCATATGAAGACAACCACATTTCCCAGCAAGCTTTGGAGAAACATTTTTGGCCTTGATACATTTGCTAACTGCTGAGAGAAGACCCAGAATTTGACAGTCCTGGATGGGGAAAATGTATGTTTTAAACTTAGAGGCAGTATGTTTCCATCCTGTTGTCCATGGGCAATTTATCAGATGTTCAGTGCTAATTAAGACTATGTATGATTCTTGCCTTCAGGGGCAAAGTAGCCCCTAAGTGAGGAAGGTGCTAGCAACTTACAGTTTCTCCAAGTAAGAGCTGTGTGAAGCAACACGCTGTCTTCATACACCTGACAGATTGCTCACAGTGGGCTTCTCTTGTTCAAAGAAAGTTTTACTTCCATAGTCTCTCTCCCTGAAGTTCACCTTCATCCTTTGTAGTTGAGTACTGTTACCTGAGCCTCATTCAGTCCTTCCCATTGTCCCTGGTGGCCTATTAGAGCAGTTAGTCGTCTGAATTTAAGTTGCATGAGGTGGTACAAGTCTCATTAGGCCACGGTACACCATTCTTAGCTGTCTGCTTACTCTCCAGTAAACATCAGTTAATGGGGTCCAGGTTCTCAATTTTCCAAACTTAAGAAAATTAGGTTTTGCAGTGCATGCCCTAATGCTCTGAACGGAGAGTGTCCCTTCTGCACCATCCTCCAGACTCCATCCTCCCAAAAGTAACTATTTTATCCAGCTGTACGTAGCTTTCAGCCGTATCCTCATGTGCACACATGATTGTGTCTGTATCTCATGCAAGTTCAGAGGCGGTGTGATGTGGCACAGCCACTGGTACGCTTCTGGATTTGGCTTCCACCTCCTTCCCACGTTTGAGATGGGAACTTGATCCGCACAGAACAAAGTGTCACTCAACATGAGGCTGCCTGTTCGCTCTCAGCTGCACACACCCACCTGATCATTTGTTGATCAATATGCTAGGTGTTAGCTTTGCTAAGGATCAAAGCCAGATCCAGGTGCTTGCTTTGGTAACTGGGATGACTACTGACACATCTTGCCACTTACCTGCATGCTGGGCAACATGGGCGGCTGTCCCTTCCATGGTTTTAACCTATGAGAACCAGCGGGCTTCTGTCTCTTTAGTCGGCATGTGTGGTGTGTTGACTGTTTCTTCTCTCTGTGTAGCTTTGGTGTGAAGCTTATGGACTTCCAGGCCCACCGGCGGGGTGGCACTCTAAATAGAAAGCACATATCCCCCGCTTTCCAGCCGCCACTGCCCCCCACGGATGGCAACGCCTTGGCTCCAGCAGGCCCAGAGCACTCATCTCAGAGCTCTAGGGCTGACAGCAGCTCAGGGGGTGGGCCTGTCCCCTCTTCTGCAGGCATATTGGAGCAGGGGCCGAGCCCAGGTGACGGCAGGTAAGGAGCCCACTTCTGCTGGCAGTCAAGGCTGGATGCCCCTGCCTTCTTCCAAGTGGCAGTCTTTGGCATGGTGGCAGAGAGCGAACCAAATTTGCTTTCACTCCTTTGGTCAGCCGGGGAGAAAGATTGCAAATTACTTGTTTGCTTTTCTGTTTTCAAAAGAAAGCAGCACTTGTTTGTGTGCTTTGGTGCTAGAGCGTAGAGACTAACAGGTGTCTAAGGGTGTGCTCGTCCTCTGTCTGTTCAGTGTGTAGCTGTCAGTGTTCACGCACCAGTTGCCTGTTGTCGGTCAGTGTGCTAACTAGACAGCATTTGGTAAGAGGGCGCAGGCTGAGTCACGGGGTCCTTGCCATTTGTCATCCGTTTGCTCATCTAATAGTTACATTCAGTTGCACAGATTCACCAAGTAGCTGCTGTTGACCAGGCTACGAGCACACTGGGTGACTAAAGGTCCCTCCACCCCTCAAGGCTTTCAGGTTTACAGAAAACTGGCACATGTGTTCAAGGAAGAAAATCAGATGGCATGTTCTCTGAAAAGGCTTGTTCGTTTGCTTGAACTTCTGACAAGATGCTGGGAGCTGGGCTTCACAGTGGATCACCTTAAGAGACCTTCGGGTTGGAGATTTCCACTCTGTATCACCCATTCCTCTGCTGATCAAGCAGAGGCCACTGCAGGGCTGATCTCTGCTTCAGATCCAGTGGCTCTGCAGGAGATGAGCCCTGCCCAAGTACTGATGTTTGAGTTGTCATTGTTTTAGTCCTGTCTTTGGCCAGCCACACTTTGCCACATGGTTACATATGCACAAATGTGCATATTTGTGCAGTAAATGTGCATAAAACAAAGCCTGTTTACCCATGCACGGCTTATCTCACAGATGGATTTTCCTTGGAGAACTCTGATTTCGTCTCTTTGGTTGCTGATAAGATAGGATAGTCCTGTCCTGGTGGTATAGCCCGTAATCCCCCTTACTTGGAAGGAAAAATAATTACAAATTCAAGGCCAATCTTGGTAACTGTGAGACCTTGTCTCAAAGTAAAAACTAAAGCATAGGGCTGAGGCTATAGCTCAGGTCAGAGCACTTGCATGGTATGTCAGTAGACTTCAGAGAGAGAAGCACAGGACTCTTGTTCTGTCACCATAGCTGGACTCAGTGCTTTTGTCATCCGAGAGTCCTCCTTGACACCTGTAATCTAGGGAAGTCCATCTTTCAGTCAAGAAGTCTTGCCGGGCAGTGGTGGCACATGCCTTTAATCCCAGCACTCGGGAGGCAGAGGCAGGTGGGTTTCTGAGTTCAAGGCCAGCCTGGTCTACAGAGTGAGTCCCAGGACAGCCAGGACGACACAGAGAAACCCTGTCTTGAAAAAAAAAAAGAAAGAAGAAGAAGAAGAGGAGGAGGAGGAGGAGGAGGAGAAGACAATGACGATGCCGACTATGTCTTCTTTCTTGCCCTTGGCTGTGCTTTATGAATGTGCGAATGTGCTGCAGGTGCCATGCTGTCAGTGAGCACTGACATGCTGGCCTTGGCTTTAGAGTAAATGGATTTTGTTTGTCCTAGTGTATAAGCCAATGCACACGTATCTTTATTTCCTCGTGACATTCAGTTTGTTTAACCAAAGGTGAATATTTAAGGAAGTAGTCAGTCTGCAGAAAGAGGAGCACCCATCAGCCATCCATCTCCCTTCTAGTTTCTGTACTTGAAATATTTTTGTTCACACTTCAATGGCATCTGCCCTTTGGTGACCTTGACAAAACGTAATGTTTGGTATAGAAAGCTGTGAGCCAGGAAGTAGGAGGCCTGGATTGACTCCCTCCCCTGCTGCTATCAGCTTTAGGCTGAGTTACCAAGCAGCTTCTCAGAACTTCTCAGTCCAGATAACTGATGATAGTTAAGTCCTTTTTAATCAGAGTTATTTTGTGATACTTTTGTGCAACAACTAGTAAAAAGTCCCCAAGCTCCATTTTCTTAAAATAACACCCAATTTAAAAGTACATGCAAAACAGAACTTGAGGCTTACTGTGGATGCTCTGAAATGCTTGGCCTTAATTTCTGTGGCAAAATAACTGAAACTTAGTCTGTTGCAGGGAATCTCAAAATGCCTAGTCTCTGAGTAAATATCTGCTTATCTGCCCAATTCTAGCTATTTAAAATTTCAGATAGTCTTCATTTCTCTGGTTCTTATTTACATAGATCCAGCTGACTATGTTTCAGATAACTTTTAAAACTCTTTCTGTAGGGCTGGAGAGATGGCTCGGTGCTTAAAATACTTGATGCTCTCCCAGAGGAACAAAATTCAATTCCCAGCACCCACAGGCTTACAGCCACATGTAACTCTAGTCCTCTTCTGACGTCTGTGCACCTGCACACACATAGCACACATAGCACACACACACAGATCTTAAAACCGAAACCCCGTTGTATTAGACACTTTGTGTCTGCCATTCTCCAGACAGTACGGCATATCCAGTTTCTCCACTGTCTTGATTGTTATTTACAGGAAGGTGTTGACAGTTAGGTTCTAATGTCACTTTGTATACAGGGCTGTGGCAGCCTTGACTTTTGATATCTGTAAGTAGTCCTGGAACTTCGCAGTCCCAACCCCCTACAAGGATGAAGTATATTTTATGTGCTTAGCTTTTTACCAGGGAATACCTGACCTCTGACCTCTAACTTCACCTTTACCCCTCTCAGTCCTCCGAAACCCAAAGACTCTGTGTCTGCAGCTGTCCCTGCAGCAGGAAGAAACAGCAACCAGACGACCACGGTCCCAAACCAGGCCCAGACAGGTGGCAACTCCCATCAACTCTCAATAGGCACACCTCACAGTGCAGCTGGTCCCAGCCCGCACACTCTGCGTCGAGGTAAGTGTCCCACATTCCTTGTGCTTGTGGAGAGTGTAAGAACTTCTGGAAGTTACTGCAAAGAGTCTGAAGGGAAAGCTCTGAGAAGTCTTTTTCATGCCTGTTACCAAATAACAAGCAGGAAAATCAGTCATCAAAGAGGAATGTTGAAGAAAACTGAAAACATAGAGAAAAGAAATGCCAGAACTCTAACGTTCAACCAGCAGAAAGTGAGTTCTGCTGTCACTTCTGGGTTTCTAGGAAGTTGGTGTTCCAAGCTGCTGCTGTTTGGAAACCACCATAGCCTCTCTGATACTAAGCTTTGTGAGTCAGACCTGCAGGGTCAGGGTTTCCTGGGTTTGGAGTAATATAATCTCTAAACAGTTCCCACCTGTCTCCTTTGCTCTCCTCACCCCAGCAGCTAGGGCCGTTGGCTCTGAAACACAAGCCATGTCACCAACGCTTTCTCTCCCAGAGGCACAAGCCATTTCTGTCATGCCATTCTTTGGGGTTTTTTTGGTCAGAGAGTTTATTTTTCTTTCTTCTGTAATTCTTCCCAACTCCTGTGCCACAGTGCACATGTAGTGTCAAAAGACAGCTTTGGGTTTTGTCCTTACCGTCCACCTGTTTTTCTACTGTATGCTGGGTCAGCTACCCAGGGGAAGTCTGGGTATTCGCTCATCCCCACCTCCCATCCTTCCGTTGGAGGAGCATCACAGGTGTGCTCCCATGCCTGGATTTACCTAGTCGCTGGTCCTCACACTAGGGTAGCAAGTGCTTTACTGCCTGAGGCATTGTGTTCTAGCTGCTGAGCATCTTTCTTGACCTGAATTGGTAAATCTTGTTTAGTTCATTATCATTCTCCCAAGATCTTAGTGAGCTCAGTTCTTGCCTGTCTCATGCAGCTCAGCATCTTACCCTCATGTGTGCCTGCCAGAGATGGCACTCAGTAAGCTTGGGTGGTCTGGAGCTCTGGGTGCCTCCGAGGTCTAGAAAAACTGGGACTAACTTTATCCCTACCTTAGTGTTCTGTCACTGTGAGGGAACACCATGATAAAGGCAGTTCTCACAGAAGAAAGCATTTCATTCAGGGGTTTGTTTACAGTTTCAGTTAGTCCATGATTATCATGGCATGAAGCAGACAGGAGCTGAAGCAGTAACAGAGCTTTACATCCTGGGCTATGGGCAGCAGGCAGGCAAGCAGACAGACAGACAGACACTGGGCCTAGAGTGGGCCTTTGAAGCCTCAGAGCCCACCTCCAATGACACACCTCCTCTATCAAGGCCACAACACCTGTTCCTACAAACGTCTACTAACTGGTGACTAAGCATTCAAACATTAGACCCTGTGGGGAGCGTTCTCATTCAAACATTAGACCTTGTGGGGAGCGTTCTCGTTCAAACATAAGACCCTGTGGGGAGCGTTCTCGATCAAACATTAGACCCTGTGGGGAGCGTTCTCGTTCAAACATTAGACCCTGTGGGGAGCGTTCTCAACATGAGACCCTGTGGGGAGCGTTCTCAACATTAGACCCTGTGGGGAGCGTT
>JADRCH010000042.1:3294793-3349720 GCA_019843965.1 Rhynchomys soricoides
CCCTGTGGGGAGCGTTCTCAACATTAGACCCTGTGGGGAGCGTTCTCGTTCAAACCACCACAATCTCCGACTCTGAACCTTTGTTGATGTCTGGAGATTTTTTTGTTTTCACAAACAGCAGAAGGTGACAACAGTTAGGGAACTGATGCTATAAGCAATGGCAGTGTGTGGCACAGCTGCTAGTGCTGCTAAAGTGGAGAGACCATGCTCTAGAGAGGGTCGTGTTCCAACGAAGATGCACGAGGAGAGCCGCACCACTTACTCCAGGTCCAGCCAGTTAAAGTCCATGTTGACCAGGTTGCTCTGTGTTCCCTACTGTGTTTACTAACATGTGAAAGATCCTCACCTCAAAGTGTCTCATAATTCTGGTTGCTCGAGAAACAGTGAATTTCACATAGCAAGGGGCACATGTATGCTGAAGCATGTTTCTGGGTTTGTATTTTTTTACATCTCTGAAATTAAAACTGGGGAACGACAGTCCTTTACTACTGGAAAACCTCCAGGTAGGAATGAGGAGGTTATAGATAACAATGCCGAAGAGAAGACACACCAAGACTATCTGACTGATAAGGGGGGTTGTAGTCCCCAAGACTGGGCAATCTAAGGGTGATGTGGTGTCAGTCTTACACTGCAGCCTTATTCTGCTTCAGCTTCTGGTGCAAAGCCGAAGGGAAGGGGGCTGTAGGAGAGAGCCAGGGAGCCAAAGGTAGGAAGGATTCATGAGGCTCTTCCTTCAGGCCTCACTCTAGGCCTTGCCTCCCACTGAGAGTTACGGTCCCAGCACACAGACTAGGGCAGGGAACTGAAATCACAGCACAAACTAAGCACGTAATAATATTGCAGACTTCTGCACACATGCTCACAGTGGTGCACAGTGGCCCTCAGGGAGAGGTGGGTTAAGAGAAGAGTAGACACGAGCTGCCCTTAGAACAATGCATGACAGACTGTGAGGGCTCTTCTCTACTAGATCTCAGAGATGACAAGTGTGTTCAGCACAAGAGATGCTCACACTCAGGCATGTGGGCTTCAGGGGCTCGGGGAACGGGATCCAGGCCACTCCCCTTGCATTACACCCTTTCTTTCTGGCCATGCTCTAGCCTTAGATTCTCACGCATCCTGGCACCTTGCTGTAACGGGGAACGTGAGAGGCTTCAGGCTCTAGTAAGAACGGGATCAGCTTGAAAGGGTTGTTCAGTTTTCACCACGAAGCCAGCCGAATGCTGGAGCAGGCAGCTGAGCAGTAGAGCTGCCTGGGATGGAGCAGGAAGACCACAGGCAGGCCACAGGCAGTGTCATCAGAAAGGGCCAGTAGACTGTTGCAGTGATCCTCAGAATCCAGGAGATCTGACCTATATCTTCGATGCCACTTTTAATGCAAGGGCATTGTAGAAGATGAAAAATACCCTGAACTCCAGAGTATGTGTTCTGGCTTCAGCCTAAAGGTATACCCTGCTTACAAGATGCTAGCTTGACCTTTTCCAGTGTGTCCCACATGAATATAGGAGAAATAAAATACAAGGAGGACCAGAAATGAAGGAGGGGCTTTAAATTCATTGTTGGATTTTCTTGAGACAGGATCTCGCTGTGTAGCCCAGGCTAGCCTCACACACTCAAAGTGTTCTAACCTTATCCTCCTGAGCACTGGGATTACAAACTTGTGCCCCTGCCCCACCTCTGTAGCATATGTACTCTTTCTAAAGCACTCCACAAATGCTGATGAACATTAATTCATTTTTTAAGCAGGAAGGCTAGCGCAGTCCTGGTGTGGTCACAGGCTCCCTTCATCCTTGTTGCTCTCCTGTCCTTTCCATCTGTCCTTCCTGCCTGAGCTCAGCTATAGCTCTGCTTTTGGAGAGATGGTTCTCCAGAACCCAGAAGGCCCCACAGGACAGGTTTTATTCTGCCTGCCTGCCTGCACTCAGTATCCCAGCACCTCCATCCTGGTCCCAGACAAGACCTGTTTTTCTCCAGCCCTGCTGCCCTGTGCACTATTCTCAGGCTTCCTCCCCTGAGTCTTCTGCATTGTAAATGTCAGGCATGAGTTCATCTTCACTGTGAGTTTACAGTTAGTACTGCTTAGAGCAGAAAACCAGACTTCTCCTCCTCGCCCTCCCCGTCTTATCTCTTCTTCCTTTTCCTCCTTCTCCTCCTCCCCTTCCTTGCTGCTTATATCAACCAGAGTGTGGCTAATATTCCAAGAGCTTTTCCTTTGTAAGCTGACTGTTGTTTCTGTAGGGAAAGGCTTTACAAGTTGCTGAGCTCAGAGTTCTAGGCCAGTGTATCAGAGCAAGCACCATGTAGCCCCACTTGCTGGGCCCTTTGATTAGGAAGAAAAGCAGTGTGGGAAGGAAGAGAAGGAAAAAGAATCCATGGAGACCACATGAGATGGGTTTGAATCTGCTCCATCGCCTATTAGCTATGCGCCTGATAGAAAATAACCTGCCAGGTCCCACCCTCTGGGCCAGTCCCACAGTGATATCGTGAGATGGGCATGGGAGGGCATGAGAGAGAGGCCTGGTTTGCAGATGAGTGGCCTGCTTATTTCTGTCCTCTGATTCCTGCCATCTCGGGGTTCTCAGTGTGACCTCAGGAGAAATGGAAGTGTGTTCAAGATGCTCCTCTTGCCCCCACCATCCCCTTCTCACCGCCAGATTCTGTTGAGATCTAAGCTGGCCTCAGAGCAGGAATCGTGATTCAGCTCATTTTAGAGAAAGAGATACAGGCTCATTTGTAATTGATTCTAGAATGTGTCCAGAATCGGTAGACTTTCCGTGAGTACAAACCAGGGTCTGAGGATCTAACCTAGTGTTAGAGTGTATGTCGCATGGGGACCTAGGTTCAGTCCCCACTGCTGCTCTCCTCGCACCTACCTCATACTCTGCACATAGAGACCCTAGGTTCAGTCCCCACTGCTGCTCCCCTCGCACCTACCTCACACCCTGCAGAAAATGCTTGGGCAATTGTGAATGGAGGTGGCTGCCTCTGTTATTCCATCCTGGGTTTGTTCCCCTACTTTAAAATCAAAGTGTGTGGGGACTCTGGAAAAGGGCTACTAAGAAGCCCTCGATTTTCTGTTTTGTATGGGTGTGTAGCCTCTCTTAAACTTTTTCTTCCTTTTAAACTTGTAAAATGACAGGTCACTGGAGACCTGTATAGATATCATGCACTTAACTTTTTACATAAATTGCTCATATTGAACTAGTTTAAGTTTATAGCTCTGTTCCCACTATGCGTGTTACCCCATTGTTACTGTCTGGCTTTATCACACCACATTTGTCACAGCCAAGACACCAGTGTCATTAATTCCACACTGGATTCATGTTTTCCATTTGTCCATAGTGCCCATCTTGTATTCCACTTCCTGCCCAAGAGACACCTTGGCACAAGAGTTCTCCTGGCTCCTTAGCGTCCTCAGGTTGGGAAAGGTTCGATTTTCCTTGGTTTCTGTGGCTTTCTGTTTGCCAAATGTTCTTGGGAATGGACGGATGTAGAGCTGGTTCACACAGCAGGCTCCCTCGTGGTACATCTGTACCCCTCCCACAACCACACCCAGTCCTAACCCCTGCTCTTACTGACCCTGTTTTCTTTCTTCTGTGCAGCTGTGAAGAAACCTGCCCCAGCACCGCCCAAACCAGGAAACCCACCTCCTGGCCACCCTGGAGGACAGAGCTCTCCAGGCACCGGCACATCCCCAAAGCCAAGTGCCCGAAGCCCATCACCACCTCAGCAGCAGCAGCAGCAGCAGCAGCAGCAGCAGCAGCAGCAGCAGCAAACCCCAGGCATGCGCCGTTGCTCCAGCAGCCTGCCTCCCATCCAGGCGCCCAGCCACCCACCACCACAGCCCCCCACACAGCCTCGGTTGGGTGAACAGGGACCAGAGCCAGGCCCCACGCCACCTCAAACCCCCACACCACCCAGCACCCCTCCCCTGGCCAAGCAGAATCCATCACAAAGCGAGACCTCACAGCTGCACGGAACCCTTCCAAGGCCGCGGCCGGTGCCCAAGCCCCGAAACCGGCCTAGTGTGCCACCACCCCCACATCCACCTGGCACCCACTCGGGGGATGGTGGCCTCACACCCTCAGTGCCCACAGCCTCCAGAATTGTCACTGGTGAGTAGCAAGCGCTCCAGTGTTCTCTCAGGTTTCCCTTGAGGGCAGCCAATTCTAAGCCAGGTTGGCCACGTACATGGTGGCAGCACAGCCACCCTTGCTTCCTTTGAGCCATTTGTAGCTCACATCAATACCGTGGCACAGGTCACATAGTTGTCTTCTAGGTGTAAGACTATCTCCATTTACATACTGGAAAGTCAAATGCCTTTAAGTCCAGGTGGAAGGTGGTGTACAATGTGGACACGGAGTTCATAGTGAATTCCTTCTCGTAAGCTGGGCATAGTGGCCAGTACTTGGACACAGGAGCCTCATCTACAAAGCAAGTTCCAGGCCACACTGGACTTATTCTAAAAGTGAAAATGTACATATTAAGTGCAGAATTTCAGAAAGCACCATCTGTGCCAGATCAGATGCTCTGGGAAGGCAAATCTTCTGAGCAGATCATATCCCTGTGCTAGCCTCAAATGGCTTAGTGGGGGCAAGTGGAGATTTTCCCATCATCCCCATGGATCTGCCCTAGGCATGGGGTTGATTGTATATTGTAGAGCTACCTTATGGAGTGTTTTAATAGATAGTCCTATAAAACATGATCATTTTATTTAATTATAGGAAGATCCACCCGGGTACTGGACTTTCTATTTAGTTTGGAAAATAAATAGTACCGGGTACTGGACTTTCTATTTAGTTTGGGTTCTTTAGTGTTTTTAGTGATCATGTGGGCTGTGCATCAGTTCTTAACAGCAGCTTGCTTTTAATTACTGCAACCTTGCTGTGGATTGTCCTATATGGGAGCATGCTAGTAGAAGCCACTAAGCTGTACCTCTGGCTCTCCAGCCCTCACAAGTGACTTCTCAGCAGATGATAACCCAATGCTAAGCCCAAAATAATAAGTTAACTACAAAAAGATTTTTTTCCAGAAATATAATGCATAGTTTAAAGTCTGTTACCAGTAGTTAATAACCGTTTCTATGACAGCAGGTTGTTTATTTGAATAGCACAAAGCCACATTTGTTTCTTTGCTGTGTGTTTCCCACTAGATGCCCTTCCCGGTGCCCTCACAGGTGGGGAAGGTTTCCAGAACTAAGGTAACCCCAGCAGCTTGAACTGTAGCTCCAAGCACCCCCGCTTAGCCATGTTCTGTGTGTGCTTCTGACTTTGTGCTCAGGGTGGCCATTTGACCCCATGCCATGGCCGTCAGTCAGCCACCCATTCTGTAGCATATGGTTATGCCTTTTATCCCATCAGAAGAATTTTGAGCTTTGGATTGTCCCAAATCTAAGAAGTGGCTGTCACTAGGGTGAGATCTCAGTTTGAAGCCCTCAGATAAGATGCTGTCTTGTTCCATTTTTTCCTTGGGTAAGCCTCTCCCAGTGCTCTGCTCTTATCAATCCCATTTACCTGTCACTGGCTTATCAGTGTCCAACGGAAAAGGACCAGGGGTACCACCAACACAGAAGATTGTGCATCCCTGTGTTTTGTGCTTTAATTTTTAATTTTATATAAGTGCAAAGTAACTGCATGGAGCTTCTTAATCGATGTCTAAAACTCTCAGCCCTCCAAACTTCCCAGATAATCCTCCCCTGAGCCCCCTTTGTGCCCTTTGCATCCAGCGTGCTTACAGTTTACTTTCCTGAGCTATGTAAGCTTTGAAACGGCACACCGAGGCTCATCTGAACATAACCTTTGGGCAGATATTGGGCAGCAGAAGGCTCCCGAATGGTACAGTTGCTTTATTCAGTGCCCTTAGCCTCATATAAGCTATATAATGTAAGTGTTCACAGCTTAGTTCAAGCTTGAAATGGTGCAGGATATAGACATTCATCTGCTTTCCTCAGGACCTTAGTTAAGGCTCAGCTTTTTAACATTTAATGCTTAGGACACCAAAATTTTACTCAGTTCTTTTAACTAGAGAACTCTGCAAAGCAGAAATAGGTCTATTTGTAATACCATGGACACCCATGGTATTGTCATGTATGTGTATTTATTGCCAAGATTGTTTTAATTGATTTATCAGTCACTACACTTGATAGTGAGGTGAAATTCTACATTTAAAAACGATCTAAGATATGTTACCTGGGTTTTTTGTTTGTTTTTTTTTTTTTTTTTAATCTTTGCTATAAATTTTCTTAGCACAAGAAATCCAGGGTCCCTGTAATTTCCTTTGTATTGTAGCATTAACTAACCTAAAGTATCATAACATCCCCAGCCTACACACACTGGGAACTGTACAGAAGGTCAGCAGGTAGAATTTAGGAATCCCTTCGCATGGATCATGCTGTTAGTGACTTTTCTTGGATATAGTCCTAGGGTTTTCAAGATAAAGTATACAGCCCAGCCTTTTGTTATGACATGCTTTACCTTGGGGAACTTCGGAAAGACTCCTGAAATCACCTCCTCACCGTATGTATCAGCTAACTTAAAGCTTCAGGCGATAGGGATTGACCAAACACTTGTGGGCAGAGCACACTGCCAATGACTTAGTAGCTCACTCCCTTCTTCAAAGCTCAGTCTCAGAGCTCTGCAGAAGGGCCGGGTTCTGGGTCATTCTAAATGTCAAGCTCTTATTGTAACTCTTTAAAGCAGTAGGATTTTAGCAAAGAGTATTCTAATTGAAACATTTTATTAAATAATTTAGATGTATGACCTGCCATATTCAGTAAGAACTGAAATTGGAATGTTTAATGGTAAGGGAAAGGCAACTGATTGGCCAAAGCATTTTCGCTACTTTACGATCGTATTTGTGCACTAATGGCTGTCACTAACCAAGTCACCCTAACCCTGCCTGCCCGCACCCCTACTAACAGTGCATGCACTAAGGAGGGCTAGCCGTGTGCCCATGCTTGTTCTTCATTGTTCTAAGGACTAACTGTGTTCACAGACTTATAAGAGGTGGTCACTGGTCTGGCCTTGTTACTCCTTTATTTCCATTCCTTCCTCTCCTAGCAGGCTTGAGATGTAGTAGACAGTGCATGTGCTGTAGCACCAGAGACTCTCTTGGGAAGGCACAACCTGGTTGATGTGTCAGGTGCCAACATTGGGCACAGCGGGTAAAGGTAGTAAATCAGGTGAAATAAGAAAGGCGCTAACGGCCCATAATAGCAGTGGGTGAGCCAGTGATAGCTATCTGTTATCATGTACATGCCAGGCTAGGCACTGTAGGACCCAGAGAGAGACAAGAGGTCACAGGCACCACCTAGGTATTCAGATCTTTATTTTCTAGTTGCAGAAGGCTGCTTCTAGCCTGCCTTTAAAGCCTGACTCACTCAGTTGGTTTTCTGAAGGCAGAGAAGTACATGATCTCATTTGCCCTGTGTGAATTTTATACCAGCATTAGGATTTTCCTTGGTATTCTGTGCCATTGCCCACATAGGAACATAGCACTCACTGTTTGATCAGCTGTGTGTGCTGTTGTTACTGTAGCTGAACATTTACTGGGCTTCTGCTTCTAATTGCAGTTTACTGTGTAGATGGCCTATTTGTGGGAAGTCAGAGATTCAGTGAGATTGCGTATAATCCCTCCTTTAACTAGAGCAGTGGTTCTCAACCTGTGAGTTGCAACACCAGAAGACCATCAGAAAACACGGGTTTTTACATCACAGTTGATAGTAGTAGTAAAATTATAGTTATCAAGTAGCAATGAAAAGAATTTTATGGGGGGGTGGGGTCATCACAAGATGAAGGACTGTATTAAAGGGTCACAGTAGTAGGAAGGTTGAGAGCCACTGGGCTACAATAATCAGAAGCTCACTCTGTTGTTCACAGACCAGAACTTGCTAAGGGATCTGGGGCTTTCAGACCTGAGAGGCTGGGTGGTGGCAGTGATGATTGGGGCTTCACTTTGCATTAGGTTGCTTCCCAGGGTGTGTTGAGATTTGGTGCTTATATGAGTTGATATCAAAACAGCATTTTTGAAGAAAAGGGTTGCAACCTAAAGCACATAATCAAAATTATTGGAGTGAAAATTCTTCTAGACCCATACTGTAAACTCTACAGAGTGCCAGTCCTGCCCCTTGGAGGCCTGTCTCCCAGTTAAGATACCCACTCAAGAAAGAGTGGGTTCCATTTGTCAGGATCCCAGGTCTGTCTCACTGTCCTCCCTGTGTCTTGAGGCCAAGCAAGGCCTGTTGCCTGATGCTCTTTTCTCGGTTTCTTGTTAGCATCTTTAAATGATCTTTCATAGAACCTTAACTCCAAGCAACATACTTACAGACCAGCCCTTCTTGGAGATGTGTAGAATCATTAAAAGAGGGGAAAAGAAGGCTTGAGGGTGTCTTCTAAAGTGACACTTTACTGCGGTGAACAGGTGTTCACAATTTAGCCATTATCTCCTCAGACAATGTCTTCTTTGGGACACTCACAGAGGATGCAAATGGTCCTCTGGGAGGTGGAGAAACACAGTGCAGACCAGAGAGCCCAGACATGCTGTCTTCGCTTTGTGTATGACCTGTGCTGGCATGTCATCTTGATATAGTGGTGCCCTTGGTCTCCACAGTGGAGCTAATGCTGGTCTAGTGTGTACAGCAGTTCACTGACGTGGTATGACAGTCGCTGTGGAATGCATGTGTCTTCATTCTGCAGCAGATGCACAGCCATGTTTGCTGTCCTTCCAGAAACTGACCCTGCGCACAGTGCAGCCTATCTTACCACTCCCTGCACACACTCCATTGTTTGCTGTCACAAAGAGAATGAGAGAGGCTGGGAAGGGCAGATCTGACACACAGGAGGCAGAGGAAAGCCATGTCCCTTACACCTCACCACATGGGTTTTGTCCTAAATATATTATTGTTTTCATCATAAGTAGAGAATTTCAGAAAAGTACAAATTAAGAAATGATAAATATGCCAGGCAGTGGTGGCGCACACCTTTAATCCCAGCACTTGGGAGGCAGGAGCAGGTAGATCTCTGAGTTCATGGTTAGTCTGGTCTACAGAGTGAGTTCCAGAACACCCAGGGCTACACAGAGAAACCCTATCTTTAAAAAAGAAATTAATTTTAAAACGGTATTATCTGGATGGATTAGGAAAAGAAGAGTCAGTTTTTCCTAACAGCTGGCACACAAGCAGAGGTATCAGCAAGTAGACATCTGGTTAGTATGCATTTGTCTGCATGCTCCACCAGCTCATGTCTGTCCCTTAGTGTCTGTGAACTCCCTGGGCTGGCGATGGCATCTGTGGTAGGTAGGATAATAGGGGCAGAGACTGAGGTTGGCGATGGTTTTCTTGTTCACTGCTGCCTGGAGTCATGGCCACCTCTCTGCCTGAGGCTGTGAGAAGGGCGGGTTGGAAAGGTGTTTGCACCAGCCCACTATTTATCTATCCATCTACTACCTAGTTTTATAGGGTCTGCTTTGTGCCAGTCATGGCTGTAAGCACTGAACAAGACAGATACGCCCTCGCCCTGTGTGAGCCACAAGCCTGAGACATCCTTAGTTCTGTGTACACAGACTGCTTTTGAGTGTCTGTGAACCATGAGATTCATACCCATTCAGTTGGCTTTTGAGTTACTGTAAATCTGAAGGGTCTGAAATGGCGCTGAGCGCCTGGACCCTTTAACTCCTTGACGCCTCCATAATTTAAAAGTCCCCTAGTTACAGTACAAGGACGAGCTTCTTGACCTAGGAAAAAGTAAACCTACATCTCAGGACTATATGGAGAGAGGCCAGGAGGGGCTCCGGGGAAGGGGAAGGAACCAGCCTCCTGGCTGACCTACGGGTTTCATCAAGACCACATCTGTCTCGTTCAGACAGAGCAGGACCTAGCATGTGGAATCTGAAAGAGAGTTGTGGTGAATGAGGGATCTTGTGAGCATGGACCGGGAGGGGCAGTGGCTTAAGGCCTGTATATTTGCCATCTTTCTGGAGGAATTTTCAGTCAACCTAAAAAGACATAAAAAGAGATTTCAGTGTATTAATATTAGAAAAATTGTATTTAGAGATTTGGTGATCTACTGAAATTGTCACAAGAGCTGAATGTTTCCCACAGGGGACACTTCACAGTGCCTGGAGACATTTCAGGTTGTCTCTCTGGAAGTCAGTAGGCTGGGTGCCACCAGCATTTCGTTGTAAAAACCACCAGGTCTACCCAGTACCCTCCAGTGCAGAGGACAGTCCCTGCAGCTCAGAGTAACTCAGTCCAAGCTTTGAATGCAGGTTGAGGTCACAGCTTTATCACCCAGAGGTGACCCCTGCAGCCTCAGAAGTGAATTCTTCCCAAGGAAGGCAGTCTTCCCCAGCAATGTAGATGCTGTTAGTGAACCCAGTTAGTGCACTGGAGGCCTAGGTGAGAGTGGAATTGCCCTCAGTCAAAGCAAGCATCCTTCAAGTGTCAGATCCCCAGGAAGGACTGCGTTTGTGCATGGGCTGGCATTTGGACCTCACTCTCACTGATACCATGTTTCTTCATGTTTTCTTGTCCAGACACCAATTCTAGGGTTTCTGAATCACTTCGAAACATCTTTCCTGAAATACATTCAGACTTGGCAAGCAAAGAAGTGCCTGGCCACATCCTGCTGGACATAGACAATGACACAGAAAGTACCGCATTGTGAAGAAAGCCACTTGCCAGCCTTTGGCCCTCCATCCCAGTGAGCGGAACTGGGTCAGGCAAGCCTCTGTCTCTGCAGACCAAACAGTGAGAAGCTTTCAGTGGGGGAAGGAAGGTCTGACCATGAAGGACTAGACTCCCACGGCCCAAGGAGAAGGTGAGGGCCGGTCCTCAAAGCTGAATGACCTGTGTCGTAAAGAAGTTGGCTTGCTTTATCTAGGATGAAAATCATGCCAAAAATGATCAGGACAAAGAAATACCTACAGCAGAAAGAGTATTATTACTGCCGAGAAATGTGTGGGAAGCCTTTGCCAGTGCTGTCAGCTCAGGCGGCACTGGAGTGACTAAGAAGAGACTTACCCTATCTATTTAATAAAACATTAATAATGCAAGTTGCCTACTTCCTGCTACTTGGACTTTGGTTCTCATGTACCAGAGGGAGCTCCCGTTCCTTCAGACTTGCTACAGAATCATTTTGTATTAAATACAGTCTGTCTCCTCCAACCCCCAGAACCTCGAGCATTGTTGGCGACTGCTGGCTCTGTCGCCTCATCAGAATGGATGTGAGTCGTGCCTTGTGGATCGCCAGAGTATGAAGAGAAATATACCATTCTTTTTTAAAAAACAAAACTATAATTGCTACTTGATAAAGAGCGAATGTTATTCTAGTTTCATGTTTAATTTGAATTAAATATATTCTGTGGTTTATATGAAAACTTGCTAATTCTTGGAGGCAAACTCTGGTATGTATACATTTGTGTTTGTGTGTATATGTGCGTGTGTGAGCGTGCCTGTTTATCTACCGGAATTTGAAACAATAGATGCTAGCATGGTAGTTTCAGCACTTGGGAGGCAGAGGGTTATAAGTTCGAGGCCAGCCTGGGATACATAGCAAGTCTCTGGGAGTGGGGAGTGGGGAAGCAGTTGTGGTATGACAGGTGTCTAAGGTCATCCTTAACTACATGAGTTGTGGGCCATGTCTCAGACTGCCCAGCTGTGGCAGCTGCCTGGGCACATAAGGACCATGGTTAAGGCCTCTTTGCAGGTTGCAGTCTTGATATCTCTTTCTGCTCTGTTCAGAAAGACGTGGACGCAGGAAAGCTAACTCCCAGTGACTTTCGGGTGTGTGTGTACATCAGGAACTATGACTTCCAATAACCTGAATGTTCCCCTGTCCTGTCTAAGAATAAGACCCCGGGAGGAGCAGAATTGGACCTAAGTGAGGCTGTCAGTCTGTCAGTCCAGACGGCTGTTCTTCTTGTGCCCCTCCCTGAGGCCTCCCTGTGGCCTCCCTAGGGTGCTTTTCTAGATAACAGAAGTAGACACTGACATTGGTAGATGCCTAGGACTTTGATCATTAGAGGTCTGTGATCTCCTCTAGCTTAGAAGACATTGTGACTGAGTACAGTATCTGCCTGCTTGGAATCCCAGCACTCAGGAGGCTGAGGCAAGAACATCATGAATTCAAGCCTCCGAGCTGCCACTGTCTTACAGAATAGACCAAAAATATATCCATATGTGTATGTGTTGTTCTCTATACACACATGCACATCTAACAAGATAAAATATCTCTCTTCCCTCTGCATTCCCTGGACCTCCAAAGCACTTTAAAGTACTTGTTAATCACACTGAAAACATGCACCTAGAAACATTTTTTCGCAACTTTTAAATTTATGTCTGGGACTGAAGAGATGGCTCAGGAGTTAAGAGCACTTGTTTCTCTTGCAGAGGACCTGGGTTCAATTCCCATCACCTGCATAATGGTTCACAACCATCTGTAACTCCATTTCCAGGGGATCCAGTGTCCTCTTCTGACTTCTGTGAATACCAAGCACCCATGTGGTATACATACAGGAAGACAGAAGACACACATAAAATAAATCTTTTTTTTTTTTTAAGTTTTTTTATTAAATTATTTACATTCCAAATGTTGCCCCTCTTCTTCTCTGTCCCCTCTCCCAGAGTTCTTCACCTTATCCTGCCCTCCCCTTTGCCTCTGAAACATTGCTTCCCCCCCCCACCCCCCAGCATCTCCCTTTCCTGTCCAGACATCAGGTCTCTACAGGATTAGGTACATCCTCACTATAAAAAAATAAGTATTTAAAATGTGTATCTGCTGAAGGCTCCCTTTTTCCTTGTTTTTCACTATACTACAGAACCAAGCTGTGGGGAGTTTCTTTGCAGATTGTACTTAGAACTGCACCCTTTTTCTCGAGAGCTAGGCATGGGCAGTGCCTGCAGCACCCTAAAGATAACCCCACTGTGATGCCAGAGGAGAGGCTAGGCCTGGAGATGAGAGTTCATACTCACTGTTCCCACCTGTGGCTTGTGCCTGGTGTCAGTAGTGCTAAAGCATACCAAGCTCATTGTTTGCTTGTGTGGTGCCCTGTCTAAATTTTGACTGCCCAGTCCTTAGAAGAAATGAAAACTTTGATTTCCATGATGCCAAAAACTATAAAACCAATGCTGCCACCCATCCTCACTGGGGGCCAGGCTTGTGTAGCACGAAGTGGTTCTTAAGCTCCAGAGTCATTATCCAAGACTCAACCGATGCAGAACCGAGCAGGGCACCTGGTTCTCTTTAAGGACTTGTCATGTGCCCCTTTGTGACACTACATGTGTCAGAGTGCTTTCCCCCTGCCTAACATGGTAGCATCTCTGGCAATCCAGAAGGATGATGGTCTCCAGAAAGATGCTACTGGAATCTGCCTTTCAGATGGTTTCCCTCCCTTTTCTACTGTTTCTCGAAAGCTTGGGGCTGTGTGCTCGGAGTGCTCTGTGGCTACACATTAACACTAGGGTCATGGATCCATTCCTCTTCCCACTCCCCAGTATGGTGTCCGCTTAGCCTTTTAGAAGGAGCCTGCCATTTGATCCCACACAGTGAAGAGGTGGCCCCTGGCTGCTCTGCACATTGTACAGGGTTGTACCCTGTGAGCCCTCAAGAGTTAGAAGTGGCTAGTTGTCTACTCCCTGGAGCTGGTAGGAATGGATCCCTCTTCTTGGGGTTCCACCTCCCAGTGTGAACTCATTTGAAGGTCTTAAGACAAAGCTTCCCCTAGTTGCTTGTGTGTGGTATCTTCTCAGCATTCCTTCCATGCTGTAGACCCTCTACCCTGTCCCTTTACACTAGAGCCCGCACGGACACCCAGACTCAGTCTTCAGGTTGCGCTCAGACACAGCCTTCACTAGCAGATGCTTCTAGACCAGTAGCTTCTACTTTTTGTGTAACATTGGTGGAGCTAGGAAGGAGAAATGAACTGGCATGGTGCAAACAAACAGAACTGTCCACATTCCAGAGACTGTACTTCCCTAGCTAGTGTGGATTCACACAGCTTTGTACATTTATGAGCCGCTTATCCAGGAGGCAGGGGCATCTCTCCTGGCACAGTGCTTAGGAGCTCTAAGTGACAACAGTAACCATGCATGCCAGAGAAAACCAACCTGTGAAGAAAGAAATCTGTAATTGTGTTGGGAGACAGATGCAAAAGCTGGAGGGGGGGGGGCACACGCTTGGTTTCCAAGAGTCTCCACACATCTCCAGGCTGTTTTGTATTTCCTGTACTAGGTCCTCACAGTAAATTGCTTTGTTTTGTTTGTTTATGGATGCTTTGCATAAAGTTCGCTGGTTTGGTTCTGTTCCAGCCAACTAAAAGCCTTATACTCGCTAGTCTGAGGAAGCTGCCTGCTTCTCCTTCGGCAGCCATGGCCTGTGTACCCACACAGCCATCGGGTAAACACACTTCGTTCCACTCCCGACCCCTCCACAGTTCACCATCACACCTATGCCTGTCAGCCACGGTTCTCTGACAAATGATCACACACTTCACAGCTTCTGTTGGTCAGGGGCTCAGGAGAGCTCAGCTAGGACCTCTGCTAGGGTCTCACAAGGCTACACTGAAGGTCAGGTAGGAGCTGTGATTTCATCTAGAGTCTGTACTGGCAAAGGAAGATCCGAGTTCAAACTCCATTTCTGTGTGTTTGTGGCCACAAGGTCTGAGGCCCTGCCCACTTCTGGCCATCCTTTGGAGGTGACAGTTCCTAGAGTCCACAGTAGTTCCTTAATTTGTTATATGTCAGCTCAGTGGTGAGTGTGGGCATAAAGACCAAAAGATAGCTCTCATGTTCCTTAGGAGCTGTCCACCTTGTTTATTAAGACAAGGTCTCTCTAGATGGCCTGAAGCTCACTTACTGGGATTGTAAGTGTTTACCTCATGCCTGGCTTTTTATTCAGGTTCTGGGGATCAAACTCATCGCTTTACCAACTGAACTGTGTCCTCAGCTCAAGAGAGTCATATACAATCTAATCATTACACGTAAGACATTACAGTGACATCCCATGACCATCACCCATGTTCTGTGGGTTACATGCAAGTTACAGGTTCTGTCCACATGCAAGGGAAGAGAACCAGGCAGAAAGGATCACTGACTTCAGTTCCATCCGCCAGTACATTAAAGTCATCACAGACGACACTCGTAAGGTTACTTGATAAGGGGAACATCTCCTCAGGCTTGTTTCCATTCTTCCTGCCTGGATCATTCTCTGCAAACAAATTATACTTGTACAGAAAAAACAAAAAACAGGGCTTGCCACTTCATGTAGAAACATTTTTCATGCAAAGACCCTTAGAATTGAAGCCAGGGACTAAAGATTCATTTTGTCCTCCAGGCAAATGTTGGTGGCTTACTCTTCCCCATACCCCTGCTTATACACTGAGGAACTAACGTGAACAACAGAAACGGGTGTTTAGGGTGGGGAGCAGCAAGAGAACATGGGGATGTCCGTACCCTAGGGAGCTTAGAGCTCAAGTGGACGGTCCACGAAGAAGGGATGGGTGCAGGCACAGCTGTGAGGTGGAACTCGAGTGTGAGGCTGCAGTAGTAGGTGGAGCGGGAGTCTGAGAGGTGGTGAAGACAATGGGTGGTGGGGATGGAGTCCATGGGGCTGCTGTCAGTGAGGGGTGGGGTCGGGAAGGTAGAAACAGCAAGGAGTAAGACCAGAGCAGAAGGTGGTTCTGGGTTAAGAGCATTTGCTGCTCTCCCAGAGTACCCAGGCCGTGTTCCCATTACTCACATGGCTGCCAACAACCGTCTGGAACTCCAGTTCTTGGTTGAAGAGGTGGTTTTGAGGCCTTCTAGGCCTCCACCAATGGAATACATACATACACAAGGTAAAACATTCGTACACATAAATCTTTAAAAACCGCTAGGCCTGAGAAGCAGAGGCAGGCCGATCTGTTTGAGTTCAAGGCCAGCCTGGTCTACAAAGCAAGTTCCATGAGTCAGAGCCACATAGTAAGACCTCATCTCAACAAAAACAACCCAAAAGGTGCTGAGGAGAAGTGGTGGGGCTAGAGCTGGTGGCAGCAAACAGCAAGGAAGAGGCTGATGACGTCAGCAGGAGCTGCGCATGGGGACCTGTAGCAAGTTTATAAACTTTCCCAAGAAGAGTGAACCGAAGAGCTGGGGAAGAAGGTTTGTATTTCAGATCTCTGCGAGCCTATGTTGTAGAAGAAATCGGACTGGGGTGAGGTGAGACTGGAATCAGGGGAGACCCCTTTAGGAGAACTGGTGTGGACATTGGAACAAGTTAAGGACAGTGAGGAGTGGACAGTTGGATACTTTTCCTGGGAGGCAGAAGCAGCATAAGCTGCTGCCTGATTCTGAGCCTTCCCTGACCCGAGAGTTGACTGTTAAGAATGGCCCAGTTATAGGAGGATTTGCAGAAGCAGCAAGGGCTCCTGATTTCTGAGCCATCTCTTTAGCCACTAAGCTAGAATTGGAGAAGTACACACAGTTACCTCATGTCCTCATTTCTTACTTTTTCTTATTGTATTTTGAGGCAGGGTTTCATGTAGCCCAGGCAAGGTGGCCTTGACTGGTAATCTGCTTCCACCTCCCAGGTATTGGCTGGCTCGCTCTGTCTCTCTCTCTCTCTCTCTCTCTCTCTCTCTCTCTCTCTCTCTCTGTGTGTGTGTGTGTGTGTGTGTGTGTGTGTGTGTGTGTGTGTGTGTGTGACAGAGTCTTGCTAGGTAGCCCAAGCTCAAACTTGCAATCCTAATTCAGAAGCGGCTGGGGTTATAGGCATGTACCACCACCCCACAGCCCCTGATTTTTCACAGTGTGTGAGGTTTCAGTCTGCTTCACACAGACTCTAAGCAGGAACAAGTACCACAGTGAGGTAAGCTCCAGAGTCATTCATCCATTCCTTTTAGGAAGAAAATGCCGATTGTCTCAGCAGCAGCACCTCTGAATCTCTACAGTAAACAGACATTGCTTTATTATCATTTCCTGGCTCACCCTGAGTTATGCAAAGTATCCCCAAAGGAAGATGGCGCAGCTGATGCACACAATGCAGTTGACATCGAGCAGGGTTTTTACCAAGGGTTTTTCCTCCAAGGAAGCTATGACAGGTTCCGCTTTGCTTGGGGGCTCCTCTTTGTCCTTTTCCATCCCACAGAGCCAGAGGATAGCCTTCACCACCTTTGACTGTCTGGGAGACACATCTAGAAAAAGCCCAGCAAAGGAAGGTCACAGGGGAACTGACTCCCCAAGAGGAAGAAGAGATTCAACCACATGTGTCCATGAACTGAGATATGGAACTCATGTTCTGGAAGGTACAGCTGACCTTCCATATTTGGTGGTTTAACTTAACATGAATCAGGAATATTCAGAGAAGTACAGACTTTTTCATCATTCCTCCCTAAATAATAAAAATAAGTAGTGACTACTTAAAAATAAGCAGCACTGACATTGGATGGAGCCAAGTGCCAGTGTACAGGAAGATATACATAGGTTATGTGCAAGTACTGTGGCATTTGTGGGTGCATATGTGTGGGCCCGAGGATAACCTTAGGTATCATTCTTCGAGGCAGTCTTCCACTGGCCTGGAACTCCCCGAGTATGTCGGGTTGCTGGCCAGTGAGCCCCAGTGATAGTCTGGCTCTACCCTCCAGGTGCTAGGATTCTGAGCACATGCTACCAAGTTCCTACTGCTTCCCCCCGCCCCGGGGATGAGATCCAGGTCTTCATGCATGCAAGGCAAGCACTTTACTGACAGCTGCCTTCCCAGCTTTGCCATTTTATACCAAGGACTTGAGCACTCATACATTTTGGTACCCCTATGGGTCCTGGGATCAATTTCTCTCAGGCATCGAGAAACAGCTGTATGTATTACACATTAAGTCTGGAAAATATCACTGTCTTCAAATGAAGAAACGAAGGCTTACCCTAACTTTAGTGAAGCCACATGGCTGGTAAGTAGTAGCCCTGCTGGGCTTAGGACCCAGCTCTGTTCTCTCTCTTTATCACAGTGCCTTCCAGGAAGATGAAGGACTTGGGAACTTTAGGGGAATGTTGTTTCTCTGTGTGGAACTCTGCCTGCATACCCATCAGCTTAAAGGAGTCCAGACAGCTGATCTACCGGAGTCATGGAAACCAGTTTACACATTGAATAGGATGGCAGCGGCTTCACTTCTACAAAGAAGTATGCTCACTGTAAAGGCCTAGATGAAATGTTAAGGCCTTGGTAACGTTACCTGGCCAGTCTGCCATTTTGTGCTGTTACTAATGTCATAGGGAAACTTTCTCTTATGTTGTTACTGCTGTTACTATGAAACTCTCTCATGCCCAAGGTGATTGCAGATTCCATTACATGTTGTGCCTTGGTGTTTTTGGAAACCAATCACAACAGAAGTCAGTTAGAACCGCTTTGTGTTCAGGTCCAGTAAGCATGGACCTGAACCAACCATCCAGCAACACTTACTGCACCTGTGTATAAGCTTTTGTGGTATTTGCTTTTGTAAGCTGCCCCTGGGATGGACCCCAACATTAGAGAGACACCTGCATATAAGAAACTATTTGGAATAAGACTTCCTTTTGAGTAGTGGTCCAGTAAAGTTTAAGTTCCCAAGACCTCACTAGGAACTGACATCCTGCCTGGCAGAAAGAAACGTGTGCCTGGGTAACTGATACCCTGGTTGGCAAGTTAAGACATGAATGTTAGACAAGGCCCATCCTGGTAGACAAGTGTGTCCCCTACCACAGTTGACTACTCCAACCATTGGGAGCAGGGTAAGTACACAGCAAAGACCTGTTCCTAAGCAAATCTCCTATCCCTAAATCCTGGTTGGTGGAATAACTTGGCACAGATGTTTGTGTATTTTAGGCTTATAAACCCTGTGAGATCTTTACTCTCAATGTCACAGTTCAACTCTAGAGTTTGTACCACAGCCCTGATAGATCAGTCTTGGAATGTGTGCTCAGTAAAGTATCCCTGTCTGACTGATACCAGTGTTCGTAGGGTTTGTGAGGCAACTCCTAGACCACAACACTTACCTAGTTTTTAAAACATGTGACCTGGAGTTGCTCACTTTCTAGGCTGAGTGGCTTAGCATGCATAAGGCCCTTGGTTCAATCCCTAGCACTGAAAGAAAAAGAAAGTCCAAGGATGGCGGGAGGGGAATCTTCGGAGTTTCTCACTTTGAGTTGACATAGGATTAGTATCCATGACTTTTTAAAAATGATAACTCAATCTTCTTATCATGAGCAAAAATTTTGCCCATATAAACATGGAGGCCTTATGTCACCAGATTTTTCCCGTTGTTCATGAGATGGAAATATAGACTCTCGTATGAAATCTCCAAATTGTAAAACATTAACTCACATTTTATAAAGTGAATTAAGATGAAATCAGTGGTTGGAGGATTGCTATAGTGAGCCAGCCTACAGTGTGGGGTTACATGGAGTCTCAGTAGGCTCTGGGTTTGCTGCTAGTGTGTCTCTGAAGAGTTCCCTCTAGTCGATGGGAAAGCCAGGCATCAGAGCCAGGGAATGCTGAGATTCCTAACCTAACCTTTCTAGCTGGTGATCTGACAGAATCCCCCTGAACACATAATGCTTCTTAAGCTCCACTATAACTGAGGCCAGAGGCAACTCACCACTATGGGCTTTGGTCGTATTTTCTCGAATAGTCTCTAGCTGGATGCTGGTGCCAGTGGCCTCTGTAGTCCCATTCTGAGAAAGGCTTAGAGACATGGGATTTTCTGGTGTCACTGAATCCTTCTGGGCCACAGGCTCATGACGTGTAAACCAAGTCAAGCGGCTGACCTGAGAAGTAAAGGTGACCATGAGACACAGGTGGAAGCTGCCATGTCTCCTTATTTTTCCCAACCCTGCACCCACCTCAGCTTTCATGTTGGACACTGTTCATCGTGTCCTCCAAGCAGCGTCAGTTCCCCCGATTCCTCAGAACCAACAGTCATACCTCTTGCTTGCTCCCCTGTCTTCTGACATCCCTTCTCTCCGTGGTATCTAACTGTCCTAGCCCTAGAGAACAGCCCTGTGAGCCACAGGTTGGCCCTTCAGCTCAGTCTTCTTGTTCAAGGACAAGGTTGCACCTGAGCTGACAGGAACTGCTAAGAACCAGGAATGTTTGTGGCTTTACATAATGGCAATTCTAAAAAACAAAAATATGGGGTGGAGCATGGCCCTAGGAACTCCCTGGCTCCCCATAGATCTGTGAATTGAAGCAGAATTGGAAAATGGAGTCTGATGACCTTTTCTGAGTTTTGCATCATCGCTATGTCCCTAAAGTCCTACTCCAGACATTCCTAACATTTCAATTGTCTTGCTTAAGCCTGGAGTCCCTATTCTGTTCTTTGGATGAGTCTCAGAGGCTAGGCCTGTCATCGAGAATGTACCATCTCTTTGGAGGGTGTCTCTGTGAACCAGCTCACAGTGAACACAGTGATAAGGGTGGTAGATGACAGAATCATGGAGAAGTAGAGGTAGTGGACATTCTTCACCACAGCTGGGCGGTTATCAGGCTGGTCACACCGAGGCTGCACGTAGACAAAGTCCAGGATCAGTCTGACCAATCCTAGCAGCAAGCCCAAGATCAGCCCTGAGAAGGCACCCTGCAAACCAAAGGAAAGTCATCTTAGGGATGCCAAGGTCACCAAAAGTTCAAGGAGCCATCTTAAGAGCTTGTCTCTCTTGTGATGCTCACTGTATTGCAAAGGTGTGGAGATATGAACCTATCCAAGTTCTCCAAATACTGTGAGCCTTCGGTATCCTGAAGGATCAATTCCAGGTCCCATAGCTAACACACTTCTCAGATGCTCAAATCCCTCGTATAGAATGTCATAGTGTTTGAACGTGGCCTATGCTGAGTATCCACTTATGCATGTTAAGTCATCTCTAGGTTATACATAACACTCAGCACAACGTGAATATCATATAAATAGCTGCAAATACTATATCATTTATATGATATCGTCAGAAAAGTATCTGTACTTGCTCAGTAGAGACACAGATTTTTTTTCCTTGCAAATATTTTTATCCTGCTGTTGATTGAATCCGATTGAACCCACAGGTGCAGATGCCCAGTTATAATGAGCTGATTACATATGCACACTCATTCCCTTCTAATTTGGTTTCCCTGTCAATGGCAAGAGTATGTCACAAAGCCAAGTGTGATGGTAAACATGTGTAATCCCCACACTCGGGAGATATAGGCAGAAAGATTGCAGGCCAACCTGAGCATGATGGTGACTTTCGTCAAGTTGACATAACTTAGGATCACCTGGGAAGGGAGGCTCAGTGAGGGACTGTCTAGACCAGGTTTGTCTGTGGGAGGGTTCTTAATGTAGGAAGGCTCAGCCTGAAAGGGCAGCACCATCCCCTGGTCTGGGACTCTGAACTGTACTAGAGCAGGGGAGCTGACTGGACACAGCGTGTAGGCATCCTCAGCCCTACTTTTGACTGGATGTGATAGGACCATCTTCATCAAGTCCTTGGTATCTTAACTGCACCAGAATAATGGACTGTGACCTGAAACTGCAAGCTCAGTTCTTCCTTAAGGTTTTTTTTTTGGGGGGGGGGAGGGGATAGACCAGGATATTTTAACACAGAAATAGAAATATGTCACACAGTAAGGCCCTGACTCAAAAAAACAAACAAACAAACAAACAAACAAACACAGGAGACGCTTCTGAGAACGCCCATCGAGTCTTTTCATGGCCTGGTGGTGCCCTTCCCGTGGTTACCCACACAGGGTTCGCTCTCCCTGGTGACAAGGCTAGCCCACACAAGTCTGTGCCAGACCACTCCCCTCCATTCCTCCCAGTGCTTATGGACAGCACCCGGGTGTTGTGTTGGCAGTCCAAATTTACCTTTTCATTGGTACGCTTCCAGAAACATCCCATAATAAAGACCATGGCCACAGGTGGCTGCAGGTAAGAGCTGATGGACTGAATGTAGATGAAAAGTTGACCTCCCTGGCTGGCCTGCACAACGGGGATCCAGAGAATAGAGACCAGCACCAGTGCTAACACAAATATCCTGTGAGGAGAGAGGGGAACATGCCTGTCTTCTCTGAACACCCACTTTCCTCTCTTTATTGTGCAGCTTCTCTTAGCTCTAAGATCTGTAAGACATGAGACTGGTCTCTGCCCTTCCCCCTAAGAGTACAATGCAGTATCCTTGGCTGAATTTGCAGAGTACCACCAGCACTGAGCACAGGCATCATGCCAAAATATCCCCTCCCCCATTTACAGTTTATTCCTGCTGCTGCTGAGTAACTGTGGATGTGCTTGCTCCTGCCGGGTTCACCTTCCCTGGAGCTCCTACAAGAGCCCTCTGCTCTTCAGAGTTTGGCTCCCGCTGCTGCCTCAGCTGTGTAATGCTCTCTGAGGTCCATCTAGGGTAACACATATCCATATTTCATACTCCTCTTCTTTTCAGAGACGGACAGCACACACCCAGGCTGACCTTGAATGTGTAATCCTCCTGCCTCAGCCTCCCAAGGACTGGGATTACAAGTGTGTGCTAACTCCTCGGGATATTTCATTGATATATATTATTGGGGCTAGAGAGATGGCTCAGTGGTTAAAAGCATGAGCTGCTTTTCCAGGGGACCTGGGTTCAAGTCCCAACTCCCACATGGCAGCTCACAACTGTCTGTAATTACAATTCCAGGGGATCCAGTGCCCTACTCTGGCCTTCAAGGGCACACAGCACACAGATAGTGCACAAACATACATGGAGGCAAAACGCTCATACACGCTAAATAAATCAATCTAAAAAACAAAACAAACCTCTTGTTTTGAGGGGGTCATTTCAGGGTTCATGACCCTCATGTGGAGGCCAGAAAATTATAGGAATTGGCTCTCTTCTTCCACCATGGGATGCCTGGGTATCAAACTCAGGCCATCAAGCTTGGAAGTAAGTATCCTTACTCATTGAGCTATCTTACCAGACCATTTCATCGAATCTTGTGATTGACAAGTGTGTGCCATGAACAGGCCATTCTCTTTGCTTGTCTTTCACCAGCTGATAACAGCAGAATCACCCCCTATCCTTTGCTACTGTTAACTACTTGTATAAACATCTGAATACGGGTCTCTGGACATACGTTCCCATAGCTAAGAATACAAACTTTCAAGTGATGTGGTAAGTTTATGCTTAACGTCATAAGAAATCATAGGGTTGTTTTTAAATGGAATCACTCATAGTCTCATCTGTACTGCATAAAATCCTATTTTCTTCCTGCATCAGGAAGTGCAGGGGTGATAGACCTGCACCACTATGCCTGGCTGTTCCTGGCATTCTAGTGGGGAGGAGTGGTGTCTCATGTGGTAAATGATACTGAACATCTTGTTACAGACTCATAGCCATTTATTTCTATGTCTTCCTTGGTGAAATGCCTACTCAGCTGTCTTGGTGGTTTGTCATACTATGTTCTAAGAGTGCTTCATATTTTCTAGATTATCAGTTAAGCATGTAATGTGACTTGCAAATATTTTCTCCAGTCTGTGGCTAACCTTTATATCTCTTTAATGGTGTCTTTTCAAGTGACCAAGTCCAGTGCATCTGGCTTTTCTTTACTGGGTTAACATTTGGGGTCAAGTCTAAGGACTCTTGCCCTGAACTGTGGCTGAGACAGCCCTCTAAATGCATCTCGTGAGTGGCAGTCCTTCAGGGAGCAGCTTATCTGTGCCTATTTTATGTCACATTGTCACAATGCTCGTTTCTCCTCTCCTACTGGACTTCAGGACTTGCAAGAGACTGGAATAGAAATTATTCCTGACCCAGCTTCAGAACACCCCATTGTCTTACCCAGATACTCTGTACTATCCCCCAACTCCCAATCCAGATTGGTGCTTCCCCTCTGAATGTCTAGCTCTCCTGATTCCCAGACAGAGCACTCATCAGGGCTTTAACTGTCTGTCTTACTTCATCTCCACTTCTAGCATTACGCCAGCAGATGCAAATCTTTTCGTGCTCTGTTCTGTTTGCTCTGTTCTGGTACTGCAGGATTGTTTCTAAATCCTGGAACATTGTATTAGAATACTGCTCTAATACCAGAACACAACCAGTGTTCACAGGACATCTCTTGAATAAGTGACTAACTCCTGCAGAGGTCCTGCTACTCAGTAGCAGCTGAGACCAAGGCAGCTTGGGTACTCTGACTTTACCTGTCCACAAGCTTAGTCCTTTCTTTCCTAGGTATTTGGACTTTTCACTGCCCAGAGTCCTACCGTATAAAGCCTTACCTGCCCACAATCATGAGCTCCCTTTCAGATGCCCGCGGCCGGATGTGGTTCCACAGGTCCATGGTGAAGATGGTGCTGGCACTGTTAAAGATGGAGGTGAGGGAGGACATGAGAGCCGCCACCATCACAGCCATCATGAGCCCACGGAGTCCTGGGGGGCAGAAGGGAGGTCTATAGACCTTGGGCTTTCTGATGGCAGCTTCTGTCTTCCCTTGAGACCCTATCACCCCAGGCCCAAAGCTAGCTGATCCTGACAGCTCAGCTCTAAGGAGGTAGACCTTCTAGTGTCATAGTCAGACAAAACTTTGTGATTCTGTCAAATTCTGAGCCTTTGGGGTGTCTATAGCTCTCCATCTCATCCCTACCTCAGATCAGCACCCAGACAGTATCCTTTCTGGGTGGTCCAGGGGACTGAATATAGGGGTGAGGGAACATTACCTGTGGGCAAAAGTTCCAGCACAAGTTTGGGATATGCAATGTCTGAACAGCCAGAGGGGTTGCTACAGACTCGCTGGCAGATGTCGGGATGTGCACAGGCCACTTGATCTATGGAGGAAATGTAAGCCCACAGTGAGACAGACAGGTCCAGAGCCCAGGCCCAGCTACAGTGTGCTAGAACCAGGCCAGCCCTAGAAGGGTCTATGAGCTTATAGCCAAGAACTCTAGAAAAGAACCTCAACTCTAAGCTGTGGCCATACCCCTTCAGCTTTCTGAGCTCCTGCTACCTATCTGTAGAATGGGGATGGTGACATTCTACCTCATAACATTAGTGTGACTGATTAGAAGAAGGCTGGCAAGATGGTGCTGACCATGCTGGCAACCTGCTTGATCCCTGGATTCCCAGTCATGGAAGGAGAGAATTAAAGCTCACATGTTGTCTCTGACCTCCACACAGATGTCACAGCATGTGCACACATACAGAAAAGCATACTTACCCCACTCTAGCCCCCACATACACAGAGTTCATAAGTAGACGAAGGGCCAGCAAGCCTGAGGACCTTCATTTAATCTTAAGGCACCATATTATAGAAGGAGAGAACAGACTCCTGCAAGTTGTCCTCTGACCTCACACAGATGACATGGCACACTTGGGTGGATATGTGTGTACACACAAACACACACACACACACACACACACTAAAATAATGATTCAAAAAAATAGATCAGTGGGGGAAAAAAGACCATACCAATTTAATAGTCATTAAAAATTCAGCACCTAAGTATGATAATACAGAACACAGTAAGAACACATCACTCTGTCACTGGATACCAAATAGAGCTGTGACACCTAATAGCCAGTCATAGGAAGAATCCCACCTCAGACTTCATCTCCTCAGCTATCAGGGTGGGAGACAGCTATTCACATCTACAATGAAGTCCCTCTATGTTACTTTTTAAAAACTACTTAATGTTTTTTCTTCTTGGGTGTTGGGTCTAGGACTCAGGGCTTTGTACATACTGGGCACTCAGTCTACTACTGACCTGCACCTTAGACACTTCCTCAGCTGCTCATAGGGTTCAGTTACTGATGCTCATTTTAGATTCAAGCCCTCCATGAGTTTCAAGCCCTGTATATCTTTCCTTTCTTTTCTCATTAAAAAAAAAAAAATACTTTACTTTTAGCTGTATGGTGGTGGCACATGCCTTTAATCCCAGCACTCTGGAGGCAGAGGAGACAGGCAGATCTCTCAAGTTTAGGGCCAGCCTAGTCTACAGAGCAAATTCCAGTGGTTTCCAGGGTAGCCAAAGCTACACAGAGAAACCCTGTCTTGAAAAAACAAACCAACCAAACAACCAAACAACAACAAGAAAAACCTTTATCTTTAAATTATATGTCCATGTATGTGTCTGTAAATGGGCTTGTGCACATGATTACAAGAGCCCGGAAAAAGGCTTTGGGTCCCCTAGAACTGGAGATCTAGGGGGGGTGGTTGGGGGGGGGAGGTTGCCTAGCCTGGGAACTGTTTTTTTGTTTGTTTGTTTGGTTTGGTTTTTCGAGATAGCCTGGGAACTGAACTCAGGTCCTTTGGAAGTGTATTACAATCCCTTCACTGTGAGCCATCTTCCCAACCCCACCGGTTTCCTTTTTTTTTTTTTTTTTCATTCTTTCCGCTCCTGAGAAGTTCTCAGGTTTCTCCTATGTAAAATTGCCTATCCATCCTGGTTCTCTAGTTGTCTCAGTACTGCACCTCTGCTGTCACTAGGGTGTGGTTTGAGTTCACTTGTTGGGAGTTTGGGTCCTCACTGTGGCAACATCTGGAAGCCCTTTAAGAGGTAGAGTTTCGTAGGAAGTCCTTAGATCATTGGGGATGTGTCCCTCAGAAGGGGTTAAGATTGGGCTAGGGAGATGGCTCAGTCAGAAAGATGATGCTGAGCAGCATGGGAACCTGAGTTTAGCTCCCAGACCCATGTGAAAAGCTGGGCACAATGGTACACACTGGTGATGCCAGCCAAAGAGTGAGGAATGAGAGACAGATAGGAGGAGCTCATTGGCTAGCATCCTAGTCAGATCAGTGAGCTCCAGGTTCACTGAGAGACCCTGTCTTTAATAAAAATAAGATAGACAGAAATTGAGGAAGACAATCAGTATCAACTTTCAGTCTCCATATGGACCTGTACCTAAATGTATTGTGTCTGCACATACACACACAAAACCATATACACCCATAGGCCATATACATGCACACCCCACCCCTCAGAAAAATCAAGGACTAATGGCTTTAGAGGCAACCACTCTAGAGAAGAAAATACTTAACAATCTCACTGCTGGGGCACAGAAGCCTTCCACTGCTGAAGCTCAAACCTGTGTGCTTCATTCTGCCCTGAGGATGTTCCTTTCTTCTATACAGATGGAGAAGGAAGAGAGTCCTCTCAGACATTTAATCACTAACTACTAAGGGCTTTTCCTAAAGATGCAACCTTCAAGCACAGGCCAAGTGAAGGGAGCAAAGTGGAGTGATGGAGATCAACCATTCACACACACACACACACACACACACACACACACACACAGGGGGAAGGGAGAGAGAGAGAGAGGGAGGGGGAGATTGAATGTTCACATTGATGAACTTAATTGATTCAACTAAGTGTTAAATGACCCCTGCAGTTCTTAGTATAAATTAATAACTATTTATACATAGCACAACTGCTTGACAGAGACCTCAACTCCACCCATCTTACAGACGAGAAAACCAAAAAAAAAAAAAAAAAAAAAAAAAAGGAGGTTAAATGATGTGATTGAGGCCACATAGCTCCTAAGAGGCAGAGCTGAGGCTCAAGCACAGACAGTCCAGAACAGACCTAACCATCAGGACCTGTGTGTGCACAGGGACCTGCCCTTAGCAGGTGCACAGTGAGTATGTCACTTTATACTATGCTCGTTGTTACCAGTCAGGGCTTCACTTGACGGCTGTAGACTTTTCCATGGAGTGGCCAAGAAGACAAGATCTCAGATCTTGCCCTTCCCCCACCCTGGTGGCTTTTCCCAAGATGTTTGCCCTCTTCCTGGAGGCACGACTTGAGAGCCCCATCAGCACCATGGACAGTGTCCTTCCCTCCAGCTCCCTCTTAATTCTTAAAGATTCTAAATGATTGAGACGTAACTGGACAGGCTATTGGATGGTCGTTCATCCTGTCCTTCCTTTGCCTCTGTATAGCATATGGAGAGGTGGGGAGTGGGGGAGCATACGCTCCACTTTATGATCTCTTTAAGTTTGTAACAGCCTTGATACTGTTGAAGGAAAACCAGGTTTGTTATGTGCCTATCACGAGCTCCGGACACCACAGCACCACAACAGCTTCTGGCCACAGCATCCTATTTAGTACTGTTTATCCCTGTGTATAAACTTCTTGACTGCATTTAAAGAAAATAACCTAGCCAAAAAATCCTAGCATTACAGGTGCATACCTGTAATTCTAGCACTTGAGAAGCAGATGCAGGAGCATCATGAGTTCAAGGCCAGCCTAAGTCATATAAGATTCTGTCTCAAAAAGAAAACCTTATGGTGTGTGTGTGTGTGTTCCTATAGAATTATTTATGTCCCCTGATATTTATTGTCACAGGAGGGGGTCCAGCAGGCCAAAGTTACCAGAATACTGAGCTCAAACCATAAAGGACAAGTACCTGACTTGTCTTGGGGGAATAAGCATGTGGAACCACATGACCTTTGAGTAGTTTATGGTGTGAAGAATGCAGGGGAGGACTGCCACAAGCATCCACACCAGTGGGTCTTGTCTGCTGAGTCAGCGTTGGGGAGCAGTGTGAAGTCAGTAGATAGATCGGGAGACTATTTCCTAGAGCCTGAGACTTGCAGAGGGACTGATGACCTCTGCCCCCAACAGCCTCCTCACCTGGAAAGAGGACTCTGCTGACCATACCAGGGAACACCATTAGGAAAAGAGGAAGCACTTTCAGGTATGCAGCCATCAGGGAGCCGCCTTTGGCATGAGACAGGTTCTTGGCGGCCAGACTCCGCTGAACAATCACCTAGAACATAGTGACGGTGGTTGGAAGCTGAAGACAGTGTGCTCACTGGCCATGTGTAGCTCCTCAGTAGGAGGGGTGGAACTGAAATCTGGGTCCTTGTTAAGGAGAAAGCGTCTCTCTTCATATTTATCCCCTGGTCTGACAGGGGTGGCCATGACTCCTTCACTGTCCCCTCCCCATTATATCCAGAGTTAGACTTTGTCAGTTACAGTTCAGTTCACTCCAGAATTAACCCATCTCTTCAGTTATCATAGTCAAGTAAAAGAATGTACTAAAGACAGTTCAATGAAATCTGTCAGGAGAACAATATATATATATTTTGCATCTATATATATACATATATATTCAAAGGAGAGGTCAGAGAGATGGCTTAGCAGTTAAGAGCACTGGCTGCCCTGGTAAAGGATCCGTTGTCAGTCTCCAGCACCCACATGGTGACTCACAAGCATTTGTTACTCAGTCCCAGAGGATCTGAAGCCCTCTTCTCACTTACAGGCACCAGGCACACACATAGTACACAGACATACATCCTGGCCAACATTCATAGACATACAGTAAAAATAAATAAATGCTTTATTATTTATTTTTATCCCCAGGATAGCCCCAGGGGATCGCTAACCATGGAGGGAACATGACCTGGCAGGCTGCACCTGGACATCTCATAGGTAGGGCTCTTAGGGGATGACATCACCTTGATGATGTCACCTCAATGACATCACCTCAGAGGAACTGTGCACTTTAAAGGTGGAGTTAAATAGCCTGGGTTCCAGCCTGTCTCCTCACCGCCTGGCTGTGTGAATCTGGGCACCCAGTGTCACCTCTCTTGCCTTAGTATTCTCACAGACCAAATGGACAGCTTTGAAATTAGGTAGAAGTACTCAGGATAGCATCTAACAAGTAGTAATTTCTCACATGTGATAATTGCCATAATTTGCACAAAAGGTTTTTTCTCCATGTACTGCTTTTGTTGGTGGTTTTATTTTAATATCCTTTTGTGTTAAAATAACTATTTTTCTTATTAACTGGAGTTCTCACTCAGCACCCTGAATAAGAAGAACGTGCGGGGATGGGGTTTTCCCCCTCTGGACCATTCCCTAAGTTTTGTTAGACTTTACAGTACAATGTGCTCAAGTCTAGGGCAAAAGTGAGGCTACCTTGGAGACTGAACTCCACCAAACAGCCACCAGAGGTGTCACAGTGTCAAGGACGGTGCTAAATGTAAAGTGTTTGCTAATGCTACAACTGCAGAAATAGCGACAGAAACTGAGCCAGGGGACAAGTTTTGGGACCCAAGGGATTCGTCCACTCAGAGTTCAAAAGCCCTGGTCATGACTGGGACAGTATCAGTCTGTGGCTTTTCAATTCTGAAACTGATAGAAATTGTAGCAATTGGAGTGGTCCTTTTTATGCTTCATTCTGAGTGCTCTCAGATTTCCTTTTTCTCACTGTACTATTTAAAAAGTGACACCCTTAACTTCTCACGGGACATGCTTCTCTGTCATCTCTCTGTGTCCCCAGGCAGTGGCAGAGTAGCTTCATATTGGCTCCAGATGCCTAAGGGCCAGGAGTGTCTGGGATGTTTGATGAACAAATGACATGCACTGTAAATCTTGAAATACAATTTATCATTTCCTTATCTTCTTATGATAGAGCTTATGAGTGGCTCTTCTCAGATGTGGAGCAGTGTTACACTCTCCCCCCCCTCTGTGACCAGCACCTCCAGATCCACCATTAGCATTTGTAAGAGTACTAAGCAAAGCAACTGGTAGGAGAGGATGGAAGAAATGGAGGAGATAGAGAAACAGAGCACAGCATACAGCAAAGCCACCATGGGGAGGCCTTCAGCCAGCTTCCATACCTGATCTGTACACCAATACCAGAGAGATGGGATGGACATTCCAAACAGGATCCCGGGCCAGGGGAGATCAGAGGTCAATGGATCTCGGAAGATGTGGAAGGCATCTTCTCGGGGTAGCCCACAGCTGCTGTTCTCACTCCGGTTACTAGCCAGGGCTAAGAAGTACTGGTCCTTCAGACCTTCCATCCCACCAACAGCTGCAAAACCTAGGGAGCAGAAGAAGCCTAAGATTTCCAGGACCTATGTAGCAAGGTAGAGACAGATGATGGCCTAGTTAGAGCAGAGCTCCTGAGGAAGTGTCCCCTTAAGGGTTCCTAGTCTGTCCTTTTTCTCTCATGTCTTCATACCTGCTGCAGATTGCTTCTCAGAATAGTTGTCTGTTAAGTTTGTTTACACAGAGACGTGGTTGTGAGGGTAAGTGGGTGTATTTATGTGCAAATGCTATCGTGTGAGTGTCAAGGTTAGATCAGAGGGCAACTAGTGGGAGTCAGTGTTCTCCTGCCACTGTGTGAATTACAGGGATCAAGCTCAGGTCATAAAGCCTGACAGCAAGTGCCTTTATCCACAGAGTCATCTTGTCATCTCCCTGACTGACTACTATCTGTGAATGCACAGTATAAAGCATGGGGGATTGAAAAAAAAAGGAAAAGAAGAGAAGCAATCCATCAAATAATAGGTCTCTGATGTTAAATAATAAAATAGTAGAACTTAGACTGGCTTAGTTATGAAACTGTGAACACACACACAAAGGTATTCAAATAGCAAGGATCTGGGGAGATAGCTCAGAAGGTAAAGTGTTTGCTTCACACACACAAAGGCCTGAGTTTGGATCCCCAGCACCCACATAAGAGCCAGGCGTCATAGTGACCATCTGTAACCACACCATTAGGATAGCAAAAGAAGAGTGGTGGATCCCCAGGGCTTGCTGCTCATCTGGCTAACGAGTGAGCTCCAGGGTCAGTAGGAGATCTCTGTCTCAAACAGTAAGGTAGAAAGAGATTGAGGAAGATGCCTGACACCAACTCCTGTCCTCCACATGTGGACTCATGAGCAAGCGCACCCATGTGTACAAACACCACACACACACACACTCAACATCAACTCCAATTCAATTAAAAGAAACTTGGGATGACTTTTGATATCTAAGTCATAGGTCCTGACGATATCGCTGCAGTTTGTGACCTACCTTTAAAATCGTTAAGAACTGTTGAGAGGCCCACCTGCCACAATGGCCACGCAGCTTGGGCTGGGTGAACACACCCAGATGCCCCTCTGCCCTGTGGCCCACCTGCAGGGGGAGCCACTATGATGTGCGAGTGTGTGGTAGAGAGTTGAGAGAGGAAAAGATGCCGAACAGTTTGGACATTATGAAGAAAGGTGGAAATGGAATAGGAGGGTAGTGTGAACAGCCTGGTGTGAGTAGCCTCTGCTGTCACCTAAAACCATGGTAATGTCCCAGCTGGTGCTGTGGGCCATGTTTGTGTCCCTGGCCATGTAGCAGCAGGGGTCTGTGCCAATGTCTGTGGCCCATGTTACACCAAAGGCCAGGCAGATATCCCTGGTCTAGGCTGCTGCCTTGGACTATGTTGATGGTCAAGGGCTGTGCAGAGCTGGCCCCGAGCATCACCAGCTGTGGCACTTGGGAGAGCGGGCCCCATATCTTACCTGGGCAGCATAGAAGATCTGGTCCTGGTGGCAGGACAGGTACAAAAGTAATCTGCCCAAGGGTGTGGGTACAGAAGAGCTGGCCCCACCCCTTGTCTGGAGAGATGACTCAACAGTTAAGAACACTTGCTTGAGTGCTTAAGAGGAATAGAGCTCAATACCCAGCATCCACACAGAGGGTCACAACCATCTGTAACTCTGGTCCCAGGGATCCAACACCCCCTTCTGGCCTCAGCAGATACTGCATGCATGCAAACACATACACACACACTCACACACACACATATGCAGGCATACATGCAGACAAAATATCCAAGCACATAAAAGAAATTTAAAATGTTTTGAGAAGCAAGTGAACCCAAACAGACAAACCACAGCAGATAGAACAGTTGAATACAGAATTGAAACAGGAGTGAGATCAAGCTTCCTAAATACACAAATCATTTGGGGATTCTTGAAATACAGACCATGGGCCAGAGGGAAGGCTGGGGCCTGGGAGTCTGTCTGATTGAAGTATAGAACCTGACTTGACAGATCAGGCTTGGGGCTTGGATTCCTTTTATGAGCTCCAGGGTGACACTGAGATTGCTGGCCATGAACCACACTCAGGTAGCACCAGTGTAGGAGCTATCAGGGTACCAAACAAAACTCTTAGATCAAAGATAATGGCTTCCGAATTTTAGTCTTGATCTACTCAACCCCTTCGAGGTCATTTTTCCAGGTCATTAAGCAGCCAATCATACCAGTATCTGTAAATAATAATGTCATCTCTTTGATTTCAATAGATGTATCTTATATTTCATATAGCAGCAAGTAATAAGAATAGCATTTTCCTGTTTCTACTAGGACAGTTTATAGTATCAAATGTTCTGGTTTCTTCTTTAGAAATTGGACTATTAAGGCTTTCTGTTTTTTCTTGAATCAAATTTAGTAAGTCACAGTCAATATATGAGCAAGGAATGGTGGCTGTCTCTCGACCTGGCTAATTCCTGTCATCTGGCTGATTCCTGCTGTAACGATGTAAACTTCTATTCCATAAGGCCCTCCCCATAATGACAGACTAAAATCTCTGAAACTGTGAGCCAATGCAGATCTTTCCTGTTTCTAAGTTGTTCATGTCAGTAATTCTGTTACAGCCATGGAAAAACTAAGACAAGCATAAAAACAAAACAAACAAAAAACAAAACCCTCTGGAAGACCAGACTCCATCACAGCACTATAGGTAATGCCCATGGCATTTGAAGCGGGAGGTGTGCAAAAGAGCTATCACTCTCTCTCTCTCTCTCTCTCTCTCTCTCTCTCTCTCACACACACACACACACACACACACACACACAAATCTAAACTCAGCTCAGCCCCTAACCAAATTGGCCCCTCATTAACCACCTGGCCAAAGACCTAAGCTCATATCCAAACATAAATTCAATTTACTCAACATCAAAGGAAATGAGGTGCCCAAGAAAGAAAGAAAAATGACCTACCGTTTTGAAACAAAGTGATAAAGGCAAATTGAGAGGTGACCCAGATGTTGCAACTGTCAGACAGGAAATGAAAAATAACCATGATTAATAGGTTATATAGGCTGCAGTGCAAATGTGGGCAATATTCATGACTAGAGGGACAATCTCAGCAGAAATACCCAAGGAAGGGCTAAATGGGACTGGGGTGTAGTTTGGTGGTAGAGTGTATGCTTAGTGAACATAAGGAGGTTGGTTTGCTCCCCAGTAACGGAAAAATGAAAGAGAAGGATGAGAGAGAGAGAGGGGAGGGAGGGAAAGAGAAGAAAGATGAAAGGATAAAATGGAGATGATACAGAGATGACAGATCGCTCTTCCATCAGCAGACAACACAGCCAAAGAAACCATCAGCAAGCTGGAAAACATGCGAATAGAAATAACTCATGCTGAAATAGGAGACCATGAGAAGGTGTGGCACAGGGAAATTGGTGAGACTTAGAACTAACCAGGTGTGGTGCTGAATGCCTTTAATCTCAGCAGTAACCCTAACCCGGAGAGGCAGAGATGGAAGTCAGCATGATCTACAAGGCAAGCTCCAGAACATCAAGGAGGAGGAGGAAGAGAAGGAGGAGGAGGTAAAGGAGGAAGAAGAGGAAGAGGAAGAAGAGGAGGAGGAAGAGGAAGAAGAGGAGGAGGAAGAGGAAGAAGAAGAGGAGGAGGAAGAAGAGGAGGAGGAAGAGGAAGAAGAGGAAGAGGAAGAGGAAGAAGAAGAGGAGGAGGAGAAGTGGAGAAATCAAAATGTGCTATTAAATCACAGTTCCCCAAATCTCAAGAGTCTCAATGAGGATAAATACAACCCCCATTTACATATCATATTAGAAATGCGGCAACCGAAGGGTAAAGGAATCAGGCACAGCGGCTTAGAAGTTCAGTAATGGTCTTAGCCACACAGTGAGGAAAAAAGGAAAAGGTGTTAAAAGTTAAACAATAAAAAGAGATGATGCTGAAACCTTAAAGACAGCCAAAGGGAGGTCTCAGTACACGGAGGAGTAGGAGTGAGAAGAGCAGATCTCCCCACTGCAGTGCAGAAGGCAGGAGAGACTCCACTAACATACTGGGAAATCAAGTCACAACCAAGATTATTATCAAAAGTGATCAACAGCCAGCCCAGCAGGAGACCCATGCACTTTCAGGTTCTCACCTGTGCTGGCTGGGAGTGGAGACCCGGTGCTGGACCTGATCCCACACAGCACACACCCCAGCTGCAGCTGATTTCCCAGGTAGTCAGACATATCCAGCTTCACAGGTGAGACCTTAAATCCTGCCCCAGCTTACCAGAACCGCTGCAAACCAGGGAAGCAGATTCCCCGCTCAGCCGCTCAGCTGGGGAACCTTGTGCCTTTCGGTTCCCACCTGTGCCAGCTGGGAACAGAGCCCCAGTGCAGGACCCAATCCCACACAGCCCACAGCCCAGTGGCTGATTGACTCCCCAGGATTACAGGCTCACAGAAAGGACAGGCTTCAGTCAGAGACAGGGAGGCCAGATAACACCAGAGCTAACCAGATGTCAAGAGGCAAGCATTAAGAACATAAGCAACAGAAACCAATTTGACTTGGCAACATCAGTGCCCAGTTCCCCCACCACAGCAAGTCTTGGATTCCCCAGCACACCCTTAAAACGAGATTGAAATCTAAACTCTCATTTTATGAAGATGATAGAGGACTTAAAGAACTCCCTTAAAGAAATATAAGAGAGGGCTAGAGAGATGGCACAGTGGTTAAGAGCACTGGCTGCTCTTCCAGAGGTCCTGAGTCCAATTCCCAGCAACCACATGAAGGCTCACAACCATCTGTAATAGGATCCGATGTCCTCTTCTGGTTCTGAAGAGAGCTAAAGTGTACTCATATAAATAAAATAAATAAATCTTTAAAAAAAAGAAATACAGGAGAACACAAGTAAACAAGTAGAAGCTTTCAAAGAGAAAACACATAAATCCCTTAAAGAAATATAAGAGAACACAACCAAACACGTGAAGGAATTGAACAAAACCATCTAGGATCTAAAAATAGGAATAGAATCATTAAAGAAAGAAACTCAAAGGGAGACAGCCCTGGAGATGGAAAATCTAGGAAAAAGAATAGGAGTCACAGATGCAAGCATCAAGCATGTAAACAGAATACAAGAGATAGAAGAGAGAATCTCAGCAGAAGATACCATAGAAGGCATAAACCCACCAGTCAAGGAAAATACAAAAAGCGAAAAGCTCCTATCTCAAAACATTCAAGAAATCCAGGACACAATGAAGATCGAACCTGAGAATAATAGGTATAGAAGAGAGTGAAGATTCCCAACAAAAAAGGGCCAACAAACATCTTCAACAAAATTAAAGAAGAAAACTTTCCTAACCTAAAGAAAAAAAATGCCCATAAACATACAAGAAGCCTACAGAACAGCAAACAGATGGGACCAGAAAAGAAATTCCTCTCATCGTATAATAATTAAAACACCAAATGCGCAGAACACAGAAAGAATGTTAAAAGCAGTAAGGGAAAAAGGTCACGTAACATATGAAGACAGACCTATCAGAATTACACCAGACTTCTCAACAGAGACTCTAAAAGCCAGAAGATCCTGGGAAGATGCCATATAGACCCTAAGAGAACAAATATGCCAGCCCAGACTACTATACCTAGCAAAACTCACAATTACCATAAATGGAGAAACCAAAGTATTCCAGGAAAAAAAAACAAATTTAAATAATATCTTTCCACTAATCCAGCCCTACAGAGAATAATAAAAGGAAAAGAGAAGGAGGGAAACTACACCCAAGAAAAAGCAAGAAATTGATCTTTTCATAATAAACCTGAAAGAAGAGAAACAAGCAAACATAATTCCAACTCTAACAACAAAAATAACAGGAACTAATAATCATTCATCCCTAATATCTCTCAATATCAATGGACTCAATTCCCCAACAAAAAAAACATAGGCTAACAGACTGGATATGTAATTAGGATCCAGCATTCTGCTGCATACAGGAAATACACCTCAGAGTCAAAGACAAACATTCCCTCAAAGTAAAAGGATGGGAAAAAATTTTTTTTCCAAGCAAATGGTCCCAAGAAACAAGCCAGAGTAGCCATTCTAATATCCAACAAAATAGACTTTCAACCAAAAGTTGTCAAAAAAGATGGGGAAGGACATTACATACTCATTAAAGGAAAAATCCACCAAGATGAACTCTCAATTCTGAACATCTATGCTCCAAAAGCAAGGGTGCCCACATTTGTAAAAGAAACGTTACTAAAGCTTAAAACACACATTGAACTGCACACAATAATAGATTTCAACACCCCACTCTCACCAATGGACAGATTATGGAAACAAAAATTAAACAGAGACACAGTAAAACTAAAAGATGTTATGAAACAAATGTATTTAACTGACATCTATAGAACATTTCACCCTAAAACAAAAGAATATACCTTCTTCTCAGCACCTCATACCTTCTCAAAAATTGGCCATATACTCAGACACAAAACAAACCTCAACAGACACAAGAACATTGAATTAATCCCATGTATTCTATTGAACCACCATGGATTAAGGCTGGCCTTCAATAGCAACAAAAACAACCGAAAGCCCACATACACGTGGAAGCTCAATGATAACTTGGTCAGGGAAGAAATTAAGAAACTAAAGACTTTTTAGAATTCAATTGAAGGCACAACATATCCAAACTTATGGGACACAATGAAAGCTGTGCCAAGAGGAAAACTCATAGCCCTGAGCACCTCCAAAAAGAAATCAGAGAGATCTTATACTAGCAGCTTAACAGCTCATCTGAAAGTTCTAGAACAAAAAGAAGCAAATAAACTCAAGAAGAGTAGACAGCAGAAAATAATCAAACTCAGGACTGAAATCAACCAAGTAAAAACAAAGAGAACTATACAAAGAATCAACAAAACTAGGAGCTAGTTCTTTGAGAAAATCAACATGATAGATAAACTTTCACCCAGACTAACCAGAGGGCATAGAGACAGTATCCAAATTAACAAAATCAGGAATTAAAAGGGAGACATAACAACAGAAACTGAGGAAATTCAAAAAATAGTCAGATCCTACTACAAAAGTCTACACCCAATAAAACTGGGAAACGTGGATGAAATAGATGATTTTCTAGACAGATACCAGGTACCAAAGTTAAATCAGGATCAAACAAACCATCTAAATAGCTTGATAACCCCCAAGGAAACAGAAGCAATCAATAGAAGTCTCCCAACCAAAAAAAGCCCAAGGCCAGATGGTTTTAGTGCAGAATTCTATCAGACCTTCAAAGAAGATCTAATTCCAATACTTCCTTCTCAAACTATTCCATAAAATAGAAACAGAAGGAACACTACCCAATTCTTTCTATGAAGCCATAGTTACACTAATACCTAAACTTCAAAAAGACCCAAAAAAGAAAGAGAACTACAGACCAATTTCCCTTATGAATACAGATGCAAAAATACTCAATAAAATTCTCACAAACCAAATCCAAGAATACATCAAAACGATCATCCACCACGATCAAGTAGGCTTCATCTCAGGGATGCAGGGATGGTTCAATATACAGAAATCCATCAATGTAATCCACTATATAAACAAACTCAAAGAAAAAAACCACATGATCATCTCATTGGATGCAGAAAGAGCCTTTGACAAAATACAACACCCATTCATGTTAAAAGTATTGGAGAGATCAGGAATTCAAGGTGCATACCTAAATATAATAAAAGCAATATACAGCAAACCAATAGCCAACATCAAACTAAGTGGAGAGAAACTCAAAGCAATCCCACTAAAATCAGGGACAAGACAAGGCTGCTCACTCTCTTCCTTCCTATTCAATATAGTACTCAAAGTACTAACCAGAGCAATTAGACAACAAAAAGAGATCAAAGGGATACAAATTGGGAGGGAGGAAGTCAAGATATCACTATTTGCAGATGATATGATGGCATATATAATCAACCCCAAAAATTCTACCAGAGAGCTCCTATAGCTGATAAACAACTTCAGCAAAGTGGCTGGATATAAAATTAACTCAAACAAATCTGTAGCCTTCCTCTACTCAAAGGATGAAAGGGATGAGAAAGAAATTAGGGAAACAACACCCTTCACAATAGTCACAAATAATATAAATATCTTGGTGTGACTCTAACCAAGCAAGTGAAAGATCTGTATGACAAGAACTTCAAGTCTCTGAAGAAAGAAATTGAAGAAGACCTCAGAAGATGGAAAGATCTCTCTTGCTCATAGCTTGGCAGGACTAATATAGTAAAAATGGCCACCATACCAAAAGCAATCTACAGATTCAGTGCAAAATTCCAACTCAATTCTTCATAGAGTTAGAAAGAGCAATTCTCAAATTCACTTGAAATAAAAAGAAAAAAACCTAGGATATCGAAAACTATTCTCAACAATAAAAGAACTTCTGGAAGAATCACCATCCCTGACCTCAAACTATACTATAGAGCAATAGTGATAAAAACTGCATAGTGTTAGTACAGAAACAGATAAATGGAACACAATTGAAGACCCAGAAATGAACCCACACACCTGTGGTCACTTGATTTTTGACAAAGAAGCTAAAACCATCCAATGGGGAAAAAGACAGCATTTTCAACAAATGGTGCTGGTTCAACTGGCAGTCTGCAAGTAGAAGAATGCAAATTGATCCATACCTATCTCCTTGCACAAAGCTCAAGTCCAAGTGGATCAAGGACCTCCACATAATACCAGATACACTGAATCTAATAGAAGAGAAAGTGGGGACGAACTCCGAATACATGGGCACAGGGGGAAATTTCCTGAACAGAACATCAATGGTTTATGCTCTAAGATCAAGAATCAACAAATGAGACTTCATAAAATTGGAAAGCTTCTGTAAGGCAAAGGACACTGACAATAGGACAAAACAGCAATCCACAGATTGGGAAAAGATCTTTACCAACCCTACATCTGATAGAGGGCTAATATTCAATATATATAAAGAACTCAAGAAGGGAGACTCCAGAGAACCAAATAACCCTATTAAAAAGTGGAATACAGAACTAAACCGAATTCTCAACCGAGGAATCTCAATGGCTGAGAAACACTTAAAGAAATGTTCAACATCCTTAGTCATCAGGGAAATGCAAATCAAACGACACCAGTCAGAATGGCTAAGATCAAAAATTCAGATAACGAGCCGGGCAGTGGTGGCACACGCCTTTAATCCCAGCACTTGGGAGGCAGAGGCAGGTGGATTTCTGAGTTCGAGGCCAGTCTGGTCTACTGAGTGAGTTCCAGGACAGCCAGGGCTACACAGAGAACCCTGTCTCGAAAAACCAAAAAAAAAAAAAAATCAGGTGACAGCAGAAGTTGTTGAGGTTGTGGAGAAAGAGGAGCAATCCTCCATTGCTGGTGGGACTACAAGCTAGTAATACCACTCTGGAAATCAGTCTGGTGATTCTTGGGAAAGTTGGAAATAGTTCTACCTGAAGACCCAGCTATTCCACTCCTGGGCATACACCCAAAAGATGCCCCATCATGTAACAAGGACACATTCGCCACTATGTTCACAGCAGCCATATTTATAATAGCCAGAAACTGGAAACAACCCAGATGTCCCTCAACAGAAGAAGGGATTAAAAAAATATGGTACTTATACACAATGGAGTACCATGCAGCAATTAAAACACTTCATGAAATTCTTAGGCAAATGGATGGAACTAGAAAATATCCTGAGTGAATGTACTGGCTGGTTTTGTGTCAACTTGGCACAAGCTGGAGTTATCACAGACAAAGGAGCTTCAGTTGAGAAAATGCCTCCATGAGATCCAGCTGTAAGGCATTTTTCTCAATTAGTGATCAAGGGGTAGGGTCCCTTGTGGATGGTACCATCCCTGGGCTGATAGTCTTGGGTTCTATAAGAAAGCCAGCTGAGCAAGCCAGGAGAAGCAAGCCAGTAAGAAACATCCCTCCATGGCCTCTGCATCAGCTCCTGCTTCCTGATCTACTTGAGTTCCAGTCCTGACTTCCTTTAGTGATGAACAGCAATGTGGAAATGTAAGCTGAATTAACCCTTTCCTCCCCAACTTGCTTCTTGGTCGTGATGTTTGTGCAGGAATAGAAACCCTGACTAAGGCAGTGAGGTAACCCAGACACAAAAGAACACACATGGTATGTACTCACTAGTAAGTGGATACTAGCTTATGATACAACCTACAGACCATACGGAGATTAGAAGACCAGGGGGTAGATGCTTCAGTCCTGCATCGAGGGGGGGAACAAGATGATTGTGGGAGGTGTAAGGAGAGGGGGACAAGGGAGGGAGAAAGGAGGGGGAGGAAATAAGGGTGGCAGTATCAGAAACTGGAGGAGATGTGGGAGGGGTACAGAGGGTCAGGAAATAGAATAGGAATAGATAGCAAGAAGAATGAGGAACTAGGCATAGCCACTGGAGTGCCCAGACACCAGAGAGACGTAAGGCTCCCAGGACACATTAGGATTGACTTTAGCCATAATTCGAAGAGAAGGGGGAGATAGAACCTGTTGAGACCACCTCCAGTAGATAGGCATGGCCCCTGGTCAAGGGATGGGGCCACCCACCCATCTCAAAGTTTTTTAGCCCAGAAATGTTTCCATCCAAAGGAAGAACAGAGACAAAAAAATGGAACAAAGACTGTAGGAAGGGCCAACCGGGAACGGCCCCACCTGGGGATATATCACGTCTGCAGACACCAAACCCACCACTGTTGCCTTGGTCAAGAGGTGCTCGAAGACAGGTACCAAGTGTGGCAGTTCCTGGGGAAGTCCGGCCAGCAACTGACCAATGCAGATGCGGATGCTTGGAGCCAGCCATCAGACTGAACTCAGGGAACCTGGTGGGGGTGGGGGAGCTGGCAGAAGAACTGGAGGAGCGGAGGGGGATTGCAACCCCACTGGAAGAACAGCCTAGGTTGGCCTAACCACCCAGTGCTCCCAGAGTCTAGACCACCAACCAAGGAGTGTACCTAAAGGGATCCATGACTCCAGATACATATGTAGCAGAGGATGGCCTTGCCAAACAGCAACAGGAGGGGAGGCCCTTGATCCCAGGGAGGTTGGATGCCCCAGAGTAGGGGGATGCTGGAGTGGTAGGGCAGGAGAGTGTGGGTGGGTGGGGGAGGACTCTCTTGCAGGCAAAAGGGAGGGGGAGGGCAGATGTGGGATGGGGCGTTGGTGGAGGGGTAACCAGGAAGTAGAATATCATTTAAGATGTAAACAAATGGAATTATTAATACAAAAAAGTGATCAATAAACAGGGGTGTTTTCAGACTTACAAAAATTTACTACGACAGGGAGAGAAAATAGAAATGAACTATTTTTCTTCACCGGGGTGCGGAATAGTCTGACTAAAAGCTAGCAAGTGATTTTTGTTGTTTGAAGCATGAAGCAAATGTATTCCTCTGTGGCTATTTCTTTGAAATCTCATTTGAAAGTTGAAAGTGGAATATGTCCAAAACACAGTCTGTGCCCTGTGCAGTGCTAAAAGCCAAATTCTTCCTGTGCCTTTGGCACCCATGCCCGGGCTTCTCCACAAATGTTATCAGTTTCACTGCCCGTGGCAAGACGGCTTAGGTTTGAAGTCTGAAGCTGCTTGCCTAGACCTGAGTCCTTATGTTTTGTTTGTTTTCTAATATTCTGTCTCTTTATGTTTCCCTGGCTGACCGTGAGCTCCTGGGCTCCAGCTGTCTTCAGTCCCTCAAGTGCCTGGACTTCGTGTGTGCGTCACCACACCTGGGCTGCCAGCTTACTCTATTAGCCTTATTTGGCGGTCACTGCCTTGAGTTTTGCGATCTAAAAGACTAACAGGCCAGGAAGAAGGCTCAGTAACTAAGGCACTTGCCATACAAGTGTGAAGACCAAAGCTTGGATGCCTGGAACCCATGGATGAACTAATTGTATGAGACAAGCCACCTGTAATGCCATCATGTAGAAGGTAGAGATTGAATCTCCATAGCAAACTGACTAGCCATACTAGAATTGGTGGGTTTATGTGGAGATTGAAGACACAAGACACTCAAGGTCAACCTTGGACCTCCTTAGGCAAGTACACTCACCTTACATGTGTGCCCCCACACAAGCAAATATGTATACATACATACATGCATGCACCACACCCACACAAAATAGTGAAGATCTCCGATGTTACTGCCCCGAGTTTTACATGGAAGTGTGTCTGAATGCCATGTGCTTTGACATGTTATGTGACACACTTACACTGGGTGACGTGAAAGCGCTGTTCTGCTGTCCTACTCTTCCGTGTCCAAATCTCAAAAGGTCAAAAACATCACTGCCTGTCAAAGTTTGACGGCTCCCTCCCTTTACTGATTCATGTAATCGCTTATCCATACCAGTATCAGAAAAAGATTGTCCATTTTCACTTTGAAAAATAGTCAACTCATTCTCTATCCACTACAAAGTGGCCAGCTCTGAAACTGTATACACACAAGCCACGCAGCGAGACTCAGCAGGATGTACTTATTTACTCCTCCATGTGTAATAACAGTACTCAAAGAAAGAGACTATCAGTTTGAGAGGGAGTGAGGGGAGCCACATAGGAAACGTTGGAGGGAGGAAAGGGAGAGGAGAAGGTGATATAATTATATTTTAATTTAAAATATTATAAAAAAAGAAAAATAGTAAAATCTTGAGTTGGGGGATATGGCTTGCTAGCGTCCCTGTGAGAGCCGCATAGATCTATAAGCTTGTTAAAGGGGCAAACAAGTGATTCCAGAGTTGACCAGCCAGCCGGTGTAGGCCAACTGGTGAGCTCCGGGCTCAATGAGAGACTGTCTCAAAACGTTAAGGTGGAGGAGAGTAACTGAAGAAGAAACCTGATGTTGTACACGCACATACAAACACACAGGGGATATCCTGCCTCCTCTCCCTTCTCTGCTCTCTATCTCACACCCACACACTGGAATAGGAAGGAGCAGGTAGTAACGAAATATGCTTCCTGATCTCTAGGTTTGCTTAGCACAGTGATGAAAACAGAGCTCCTCACTTACTGTAGCCCATCAGGATGAATGCTCCTATAAGCATGATGCCAGTCTGCAGAGCATCTGTGTAGATAACAGCTGCCAGACCTCCTGTAGGGAAGAGCACAGGTTAGGGTCAGTCACTCCCACAGGAGGTGACTGGGTTGGAGGGAGCCAAGGTGGAGATCCTACAGATTTCTTAGGATTGAGAAGCCTAAGTCCTCAGCCCCACTTAACTTAATGGAGGGGATGCTGCCCCCCAAAGCCCAAGCTAACCACCCACCATGTGAGGGAGGCCATCTGTTTGAGCCAGCCGTTCCAGCTGACACTGACAGATAGTTCCACAAAGCCATGTGAGACCATCAGATCGCCCACCCAGGCTGCCCATGCACTTAAGGGATTAACAGGCCATTGTTTAAGCCCCCACAAGGTATGTGGATACCTTGTTACATGGCACATGGGAACTTGTTACACAGCAGACCCTCACACAGAAAGTGGGGCCTGTACTACAGGCCTAACTCTGAGCGTTTCCCTTTCTTATTTAAAAAAAAAAAAAATAGCTTAGCATACTAGATATTAAGTTTCACTATTTAATAATCAGACAAAATTAGCTAATTCTCCTCTCCTTCCCCACATCACCCAGGCCCCTGTTTACCACAGCTTCATTCTGCTTACACATCACCCGTGCCCTGCTGCCCTCTGCCTCTCTTCAGGAGCACCTATGTCATTTGTGAAAACTGTTTTCAAGAATTGGACTTTATTTTTAAATACTTCGCTACATCCTTGTGGGTCCCTGTGCACATCTGCCGTGGTTCATGGTTGGAAGTCAGAAGACAGCTTGAAGGACTCAGTCCTCTTCTTCCACCATGTGGGCTCTAGGGATTGAGCTCATGCTGACAGGTTTGATGGCAAGCACCTTTAGCCCCTGAGCCATCTCTCCAGCCTAACGCCTTTATTTTTAAGATTGGAAAAAGAATGTGAGCTCTAGCTATTCCAAACAAACCACCTGAGCTTAACACCATCACGGTGGCCTAAGAAGAGTCTCATTAAATTTGCCTTCTCAAAAATCTTTGTGGTGTTCGAAAGTCCATAAACATGAGGACAGAGCAATGGCTCCAGTCTCCTCTGGGTGTCTCCTTCTGTTAGGGGAAGGAACACTGACCTGTTACCTGATACAAACATGTTTACCAGAGGGCAAATTGCTTGACATTAAGAAAAACATGTAGAAGGGTGTGGTGTCCTTAACGTCCCCTTCCTGATCAGCAGTAATGGAGCCCTCTCCCGAGTGATGGGAGACCGGGCTTACAATCCCACCCACGTTCTCTGCTGTTCTCAAGTGAGGCAGAGGTCATGAGAGCTCATAGTTTAGGGCCCCCTGAGTCTATCTTATTCCCATAACACAGCTTGGTACCCACTGAGCCCAGCTTTTTTCCATACCGAGGCATACCATTCTATTGGTCACTGAATATCTGGCGGCACCAGGCTCCGTGTGCCCACCAAGAGGCATGTTCCTGCCCTCATAGACCCTCCAGCCAAATAGAGGAGGCAGACTCCTCCATTCAAGGAACTTAAAAATGAACTAGCCATGACAAAGATGAAATGAACATAACAATTAGCTCACTCCCCTCCCGCTCTGAACACATGACTTCCAGTAGTCTTTCTGCATTAGGGGCCTCTGCGTGAGTTGGGTCCCCTCCCTTCCTGATTAGCGCCTCCAGTGGGTGGTGTTCTGTGACACCTGGAGCAAGGTGTTTTTGTTTTTGTTTTCTTCCTGGGCCGCTAGTCCCTTCCCTGCCTCCTAGCAGGCTCCTCAGAGCCATTGCAGTTGTTCTGAAGTCTTCTAATATGGCACCCCTTGAAGCTCAGTGGATACGGCACACTGTCATGGCCACTGACACCTGACTATTCCCTGGATGGGGGATGTGTGCTCTCAACCCTCAGGCTCTACAGCTGTCCTCCCCTCTGCTCGGAATGCTCCACACTTCTCATGCCATTTAAATGTGGTTGAAAGATCACCGTTGAGAGCCCTTGACTGAGTATCCTATGTTTTTAAAAGAGCCTTCCCTTTTAAACCCCCCTTTAAAAGAGCTTCTCCAGCTCCTTAGTCACCCTTGATAGCATTTACCAAGGGTAGTAATATACTGACATTGACAACTGGTTTTGTATCATACTGTGGATTCACATGCTTGGCACTTAGTAGTCTCTCAACTAGTCCCTCTGGAATACAGGAATAGGAAAACATTCTGTAGCTGTGGGAAGATATGTTTGTTTGTTGAAACAGGGTCTTTCTACATAGCCCAGTCTGGCTTCAAACTCAGGATCTTCCTGCCTCAGCCTCAGGGTGTTGAGCTGATGGGCATGATCCCATCCGCCTTATCTGGCTTATTTGTGGTGCATTTAAAGAATCCCTTTTCTCATTGAATAAACTTCTTCCCTTTGGATAATGATTTTTTAAATGTGATTGTTCAGGACAGTGAAGTGAGAGTGAGATTTAATGAGTAAATGGCCTTTGCAACTGGTGTGTCACAGAAGGTGTGTCAGGATAAAGTGGGTGGCCCACAGCCCTGCCCACCAACTCTCTAAGTATCAACCATGCCCCATGATACCTGCAACAGTGTACAGAGCTGTGATTGCCAGCAGCCCTACTATGGCCAGGTACAAATCCAGGTGCAAGGACTGCTGAATGAAGATAGCCCCTGCATACATGTCCACCTGTAGGATGGGAAGTTGAAGAGTGAATGGATCAGTAGATGGACTAGGGGCTGGGTGGGTGGGTGGGTGGGTGGATGGATGGATGGACGGACGGATGGACGGATGGACGGATTGACGGACGGATGGACGGATGGACAGATGGATGGACGGATGGATGGATAGATGGATGGACAGATGGATGGACGGACGGATGGACGGATGGATGGATGGATGGACGGATGGGCGGATGGATGGATGGATGGATGGGGGAGTGGGTGGATACATGGTCCAGGGAGTAGATGAGTGGACTGAAGAGGAAGGAGTGGATTATAATGGGCATTCACAGCAACTCTCCATGACCAGACTCTCTCCCAAACTCTGACAAATACAGAAAAGCTACACACATTATCCCGTCATCCATGTCATCCTAAGCTGGAGGGAGGGGGCTCAAAATGAAGCCCCATGGGCAATTAAGTTTGAGAGACCTGCCCTGCACTCTGGCAACAACCTCATGGCCTCCCTGCTTCTTCTGTCTTCCTACCCACCCTCATCCACACTGTGACCCACATGTTCCAGCCAGGGGGATCTCTTTCACCTGTATGGCTCATATCATCCACAACAGGCAAGCGAGAGCTGTACACAAGGCCCTTCGAGGCTGGCCAGTTGTTAACCTCACATTCTTTATTCACTCTGTATCCCTGGGCTTTGGGCTCCATCTCTTAACATATCATGATTTCATACATCTTCCAGCTTTAGCTTGCATTGGTCTAGCCATCTGGAATGGCGATGCTCCTCTTTCCTCCTAAGATGACACTCACCCTGTGCCAGACTATAAGAAAGCATTCTAAAAGGAGTGCCTTGAGTCTGCAGCAGGCATAGTCTCTTGCTGCTTCTTGTACTAGATGGGATTTCTTTTGTTGCTGTTGGGTTTTTTTTGTTGTTTTTTGGTTTTGTTTTTTGTTTTTCGAGACAGGGTTTCTCTGTGTAGCCCTGGCTGTCCTGGAACTCACTCTATAGACCAGGCTGGCCTCAAACTCAAGAAATCCACCTGCCTCTGCTTCCCAAGTGCTGGGATTAAAGGTGTGCACCACCACTGCCCGGCCATCTAGATGGGATTTCTTCTGCCCCTGCAGGACAGACATCCATGTGGGACAAGAGCATCACCACCCCCAGAGGTGACATCTTGAGCTGATCCTGCTGAGCAGTCCATTCCTGGAGGTTACAGGGCATCTGGTGTCTGCCACCTTCCTGGAGACCAGCCCATCCAAAGGTCAGGGTGAGGCATGCCCAGGCAGTCCTTCAGCACATCTGATTAAGATCTGACCACTCTCTCATATCTGGAGGAAGGTCACAGGGCAGGGAAGTGGGGGTGGTTCTTGGATCTCCATTCATGCTGAGATGTCACCAAACAAACTTTAGCAGGCCTAGGGAGGGATGCCTTGCCTCTGCCTGTCCTTTATTCATGATTCTTCTGCCTCCTCCCGTCTCTCTATTCCCTCTAACATCAAACCTTCCCCAGAGAGAAGTGATGTGGAGGAAACTCCTTGCAGTGCACTGCAGTTAGTGTCTCACCATGCCTTAGGAGCATGGCTAAGCCATGTGTCCACCTTACCGAGATCTTGGTGAAGATATAGATGAACAAGTAGAGCACAGCCAGGGTGATGGAGATCCTGCTGCCCCCGAAGCGTCTCCTTAGGTATTCTGGCATCGTGGTTACCTGGAGATTGAAACAGCTTGTAGACCCCAGATAACCTTTGGCATTTGCTTCCTCAGCCTGGCCACCAGCCTTGCATACCTCTCCCATCTCCACTGAACTCAGAATAGAGTATATCTTTTTGGACTTCTCCATGGGAAACGTAAGGAGGAAGAGGACTTGTGGAGGAGCAGACTGTGGAGGCATTTGGGTCTAGACAGGGTTCTGCACCTAACTATTGTGTTTCGTGTGTGTATGTGTGTGTGTATGTGTAACGATTGCATGCCACAGCACTAATGTGGAGGTCAGAGGACAGCTTGCATGAGTTGAATCTCTCTTTCCATCATGTAGGTTTGAAGCTCAAACACTTGTTGCCAGGCTTGGCAGCAAGCACCTTTCCCAGCTGAGCCACTTCACCACCCCAGTCACGAGGCAGAGTGTTTTCCAACCTAGTTTAGCTGTAGAGTGGATCCCTTTAACTTAGTTTTTTTCTATTTAATCAAACTTACCTTTTTAACTTAACTCTATACTAAAGAACTTTATATTTTTGGGTTTTTTGAGAGGGAGATTTCAAGACAGGGTCTCTCTATGTAGCCCTGGCTGTCCTGGAACTCACTTCGTAGACCTTCAACTCAGCCTGCCTCTGCTTCCCAAGCGCTAGAAGCACCTCCATGCCGGGAGATTTTTTTTTGGGGGGGGGGGGGGAACAGTGCTAGAAATTGAATTGTGGACCTCTTGAACATTAGGTAAGTGTTCTACTCCTAAGCTATATCCTTCAACCCTTGAACATGAAATTTAAATTTCTACCGTACATGGAAAATCAGTACCAAATTTAAGGAAACCCAGAAAATAGAATAGAGGAAAGATTAATGCAGCAGGCATCATCTGTTCTCTTTTAGCAACTTCTTGTTGCGGCGGAGAGCCGCTCATGGGGCCAGAGAAAAGGAATCCACGAGCAGATGGGCAGTACTAACTGGACACGGCAGAAGAGGAGGAGGAGAAAGAGGAGGAAGAAGAGGAAGAGGAGGAGAAGGAAGAGGATGAGAAAGAGGAAGAGGAGGAAGAGGAAGAGGAGGAGACAATGATAGCAGGCAGTTGTGAGGGATACATTGAGGCAACCTAGGGTGGGAAATTGGATGGGAAATGTGGTATATGATCATAACATGCTGTATACATGTATGAAATTGTCAAAGAATTTTTTTAAAGAAATTATAGAGAGGAGCAAGAGATAACACTGCTGAAGTACTAAGGGCACCCAAGCTACACACAAGACTTTGCTCTCCGTCCCATGATAAGATGAGTGTGCTGCACACCATGCCACATAAACGTGTGCAGTGATTGCATGTCATTAAAAACAAAATAAAACTCACTTCAAAAACCAAGGGGGCAGCCGGGCAGTGGTGGCTCACGCCTTTAATCCCAGCATTTGGGAGGCAGAGGCAGGTGGATTTCTGAGTTCCAGGCCAGCCTGGTCTACAAAGTGAGTTCCAGGACAGCCAGGGCTATACAGAGAAACCCTGTCTCGGGGGGAAAAAAAAAACCCTAAAAACCAAGGGGGGAAAAATTCATCTAGCAAGGTGGTTTATGCTTACAATCCCAGCATTCAGGAGGCTGGGGTTGGAGGGTTGGGAGGTTAAGGCTAGTAAAGAAGACCCTGTTGCAAAGTAAAATAAAACAATACAATAAAGAGAAAAATAAAAACCCTGAAAGACAATGGAAAGAAAAGTTTTGTTCCATGGATCAGTGTAGTTGGTCCCATGACTAACACTGAAATCATTACAGGAATCCCTGTCTGCCCATTCTCCAATGAGAAGCAAGGAATTCTGGGAGCAGAATGTAGAGACTTGAGAAACTGTGAGCAGAGAACATCTTTATCCAAGAGGCCCTGAGTTCTGACCACTCCCAGACGTCTGGGATGGGAGGCTGAGGCTGAAGCAGTCACAACCACATGGGATGCTCCAGGGACTGGGGTCGTCCATGTCTCTGAGAACCATGATTTGGGTTGTAGTTTTTAAAAGCTATGGAATGTCCCTCTCAGTCACTCTGGGATCTGGGACCAGCAGACATTCTTCCACAAAGTCCCAGGTGTCCGGTGAGGAAGGATGGATGATGATGGTAATCACGGGTGCACATCTACATTTAGAGAGGCCATGCTGTGGTTTGGACTCACAACAACTTCCAAAAACTCACAAGGGGAGGGCTTGGTCACCAGTTGATGAATCTGGTCAGAGAAGTGATTGGATCCTGGAGGCTCTGACCTAGTAATGGATTAATCTGTTGATGAATTCATAACTTGCTGACATTATCAGAAGGTAGAGGGAGCTAGGAAGCTGGCCTGGCTGGAGAAAGTAGGTCACTGCAGACCTGCGTTGAGGGACAGATTCTGTCAACAGCCCTTTCCTGACTCTCTGCTTTCTGGGTGCCATGATGAATGGCTTTTCCCCTCCTGGGTGCCATGAAGTGAGTGGCCTTTCTCACAAGAATTTTCCATCCACAATGTTTCTGCCTTGCCATGGGTCTAAAGTAAGGGAGCCAGCTAACAGAAATCTCTGGAAATGTGAAAATAAGCCCCTCCCCTTGTTTATCTTAAGGACTATGTCACAGTGAAGACAAATGACTAATGTGGGCCGAGTGGCCAGACCTGCTTCAAGAACAACAAGTCTTGGCAATGATCCCAACATTTGGGAGACTGAGGCAGGAGGATTAGAGTTTGAAGCCAGCCTGGGCTACCTGGTGAAAACCTGTCTCAAAAAAGTTAAACTGGTCAATTCATAGTAGAATCTGACAGAATGTTCTAGACAGTAGGAGTGTTCCAAGTAAGATAAGTTAAATGTTGACACATATTTGAATTTTTCATGTTAAAATATTATCAAAAATAAATACAGCAATAGATATGTTAGTAGGATTAATAAAGCTTCTCTTCTCTTCTCCATCTCTTCTCAAAAGGCAGGTTGGGATGCTGACTCTCAGGGACGTTCTGTCTGAGTCCTTTTATTTGCTGCAAGGATGCTCAGCAGGAAGTTTCCAGAAGTATTTTATACTCAGCTCTGATACTGTCAGGAATACTGCACAGAGAGGTTGAAGCAAGCCGTGTACACTGTGGGAGCTGAGACCTAATCAGAGAGCACAATGGGTGCTCCCATCCATTCAGATAAATGTGCCAGAAAGACACTAATCGGGCAACCACTATCTAATCTGTGAATGACAGACAGCTGCATCTGGCCTTGGTTCCTGAGCTCAATTGGCTGTTGGTGCTGACTATCAGTTGACCCTGGGGCCAAACAAGGATAAGTGCAGCTTCTACCTACAGGAAGTTTCTAGTTATTAAAAGACAGAAGAGGAGGAGCAAGAAGAGGAGGAGCAAGAAGAGGAGGAGCAAGAAGAGGAGGAGAAAGAAGAGGAGGAGCAAGAAGAGGAGGAGAAAGAAGAGGAGGAGCAGGAAGAAGGGAATAAAGGAACGTGTGCATCACTACACAATAAGCCTTTGTATCTCAAAGGTATCCTTTGTTCTAAAGTCCAGGCCATTCAGGAAATAGCCCAGTGAGTCAGAGGATCTAAACCACAGTACTCCTCCAGGTATAGACTCAAACCACAGCTGGATTCAGTGATAAAGGACCAAGGAACCAAAAAGGGACCATCTCTCTTGTTGGTGCTAGCTGAATGGGCAGAAGTAAATACAGCAGCTGGATGTGGTGGCACATACTCATAAATCTGACAGGAAGGTCACAAATTCTAGGTCATCTTGGGCCACATACCAAGACTGTCCCAAAAGCTAACCAAAACACGATAACTTGAACAAAAGACAGCCACCCCTAGAGATTACCACTCCAGCTCCCCGGGCCCTGGCTGACAGTGGCTCTGCATTAGGTTATACACACTCTGTCTCTCTTGATGGTGGAGGCTTTAGAGTGAACCTCAGAAACTCTCTCCAGATGAGATCCAGTCTGCCCCTCATCCAGATCCATGGGAACGCCTCACTGTGAAATCAATGCCACCTGCTTGTACTCCTGCATGAAGCTTAATGCATGATCTTCACTAGATGAATGTACAGAGGGAATGACAGAAGAGCATGTGGTTGCTTGGTGGGCACCTGAAGGCTATGGCCCAATTTCCATGTTCATAACCAAAGCTAGTCTCTAATGATGGGAAGTACTTGATGCTGTCCTCTAACATGGAAAATACACAGTAACATCTAAGGGCTGGAGAGGTGCCCAGTCTATGCTTGCTGTGTTCAGAGAGGGTCATAGTTTGATTCCCCAGAACCCATGTAAAAACCTGGGTGTGGTAGCACACTTAGAAATCCCAGTGCTGGGGCTGATGAGATGGCTCAGTTAAGAGCCATTGACTGTTAAGAGCATTGACTGTTCTTCCAGAGGTCCTGAGTTCAATTTCCAGCAACCACACGGTGGCTCACAACCATCTGTAATGGGATCTGATGCCCTCTTCTGGCCTGCAGATGTATATGCAGCAGAGCACTCGTACATTAAATAAATAAAATAAAGTAAGAAAATCTCAGTGGCTGAGGAGGCAGAGACAGGAGAGGATCCTAGTCAGTCAGTTAGTTGAATTGCTGAGTCTCAGAGCCCAATGAGAGTTCCTTTCAGGGCTGGAGAGGTGGATCAGCAGTTAAGAGCACTGACTGCTCTTCTGAAGGTCCTGAGTTCAATTCCCAGCAACCACACGGTGGCTCACAATCATCTGTAATGAGATCGGACTCATTCTTCTGGTGTGTCTGAAAACAGCTACAGTGTACTTACATATAATAAATAAATAAATTTAAATAAATAAATAATATTTTGCTCCTGAGAATCAAGTCCAAGGCTGAACTCTAGCCTGGACGTGCATGTGCATAAGTATGTATGTTCACCCACATATGCATGTGCACACACACAAGTAATAAATAAATAATAAATTCTCAGTGGATAACAGCAAATAGAGAAGATCTAGAAGATAGTATACAGAAAAAATATCTTTATGACCTTGGAGTAAGTAAGGATTTTTGTTGTTGTTATGATTGGAAAGAAGGTCTTACTCTATAGGCCAGGCTGGCTTGGAACTCATGTAGCCTAGGAGTGCCTCAAACTCATGGCAATCCTCCTGCCTCAGCCTCCTGAATAATAACATAACAAGGCATGAACCATCACATCTAACTAGGAAAAGACATTTATAAGTGAGACATTGAAAGGAAAGGTGATGAGCAGGACTATGGTAAAACTGAAATCCGTTTATGGAGAAACTCCGGTAATTAAGTGAATGGTTAGGTGAATCTTATTTTTTTTTTTTCGGTTTTTTAAGCCAGGGTTTCTCTGTGTAGCCCTGGCTGTCCTGGAACTCACTCTGTAGACCAGGCTGACCTCAAACTCAGAAATCCACCTGCCTCTGCCTCCCAAGTGCTGGGATTAAAGGCGTGCACCACCACTGCCCAGTGGTTAGGTGAATCTTTAATGGTAGATTCACCTGGCTTGTGCAAGGCTCCAGGCCTGGTATTACACACACACACACACACACACACACACACACACACACACACACGGGGGGGGGAGGGAAAGAGGGAGGAGGGGAAAAGAGAAAGAGAGAGAAGGAAAAGCCTCTGAATAGAAAACACAAGTATAATTCCTAAGTTCCCCGACAGCTTGTTTCCAGAACTGAATTTACAAAGTCCAGAATTTATAACCTCTAAGAAAGTTCTTCCAGAGCCCAATAGAACAAACTAAAAGCCCACAAGTCACAGAATGGTTAGTTATAAGATCTGAAGTCACTCTACACAACCTTACACTTCAATGGATTCTCATCTCACCTCGCTACATGGCTAAGGATAGCCAGCAGCAAACATCTCGATTCCATGCACATACAGCTTCAAGGAGTCAGATCACTGCATTAAACTCCACTGAGCAGCATGTATAATTGAAACTGTAACACTAAGCCAGAAAGTGAGCGGCCATGACTAAAGGGGAAGAAGCAAGCATCTAGAAGAGCTTTACATCTGGATATGGGTCTTGCAACACAACACATTTGTGCTTTATGGCTCAACTCTATGTTTACTGTGTACTGCCACACCTGCCTTTATGTCCCTATCAAAGCAAACTGGGTGGTGGGTTATGTTCTCACTACTTTGGCACTTAACCAGTGTGGGATCACTCTCTCCTTGGCACCCAAAGGATGTCTTTTAAATAAATAAATAAATAAATAAATAAAAAACAAAAATCCCAGGAATTTTATTTAATTTTCCTATTTTGTGGTGCTGGGCATGGAACCCAGGGCCTGTGTGTCTGGGTTAGAGAGTACCTCTGGCCTATGCCACAGCTCCAATATCATCTTGTTATAGGACAGTAAGAGTGTACAGCTCTGTTCACATCGTCGCTTTGTGTGGATGTCCCCTCTGCCTCGGAAGACACCGTGGCTATTGACAGTTTATCTACTACAAACAGTTACAGCAGCCTGAGCTATCTCAGTCTCTCAACCTCACTCCACTCCCCATAGCCAAACTCCCAGCACGTGACCTTGCTGTCTGCTTGCCAGGGAAAATGGGATCCATAATCTGAGAACACCTGCCTATCCCCCACCCCCGCCACTCTGATGAAAAACCTGCATCCTGCCACCCTTTCTCCTTCCCTGTCTGATCAGTTAAAACCTATTGTTTATTGGGTGCTTGCAGGCCAAATCAGACAACTCAAGATCAACCCTCCCAGAACCCATGGAAGGAGAGAACCAGTTCCCGAAAGTGTCCTCTGGTCTCCGCATAGTCTGTGGCCCACATTAACCATGTGCACACACACACACACACACACACACACACACACACACACACACACAC
>JADRCH010000042.1:3357288-3390131 GCA_019843965.1 Rhynchomys soricoides
CTGCACACACACCACTGCACACACACCACTGCACACACACCACTGCAGTTGATTTGTTTGCTTTGTTTTTATTTTAACAATCCAACTATTCACTCAGCAAAAGATAAAGAACAAACAGTTCAAAGCGTACAGACAACAGTGAGCATATTAGTAACCCCAGCACTTTGGAGGATTACTGACTGTGAGACCAGCCTGGCCACATAGCAAGACTGTCAGAAAGAGAAAATTAAAAAGAAAGTTCCAGCATGCTTTTTGTCCTGGTCTAGTTGCTGTTGCTGTGACAAACACCATGACCACAAGCAACTTGGAGAGGAAATGATTTATCCCATCATATATGTTACAGTCCGTCTCTGAGCCAAGTCAGGAGCTCAATGCAAAAACTGAAGGAGAGCCCACGGAGGAACACTGCTTTCTGGCTTGCTCCCAGGCTCACGTTGAGCTGCTTTTTTTAATACAGCCCAGGCCTACCTCCCAGGGATGGCATGGCCCACAGTAGACTGGACCGAACCACATTAATTAGCAATTAATTAAGAACATGTCTCACAGACAGGACCCCAGGCTAACCTGATGGAGGTAATCCCTCAAGTGAGATTCCCTCTTCCCAGGTACCTCCAGTTTGCTTTCTATTGCTGAAATAAACACCAAGACCTTTCCTTGAGGAGGAAAGGGTTTGTTTGGCTTACACTTCCATATCACAGAGCATCCTGGAGGGAGGTCAGGACAGGAACTCATGCAGGGACCTGGAGACAGGAACTGATGCAAAGGCCACAGAGAAATCCTACTTACTTACTAGTTTTGTTCCCCATGGTTTACTCAGCCTGCTTTCTTATACTACCCAGAATCACATGCTTAGGATGGCACTGGCCATAGTGAGCTCGACCCTTCCACATCAACTGTTAAATCAGGAAAATGGGCCACAGACTTGCCCCCAGGTCAGTCTGATGAAGGCAGTTCCTCAACTGAAAATCCTTCTTCCCATATGTCATAAGTTTGTATTGAATGGATGAAAAGTAATAATAACTAAAAAAATTAAAAACTAGTCCACACACTCTTCTGCTTAGTAAGCACATGGTCAGAGTAAAATAAGAGAAGGCAGGTTCTAACACTGCATCTTTCCATCAATTGCATATTTAATTTGCACACTGCATTGCTGCCTGCCCTGAATTCCCTCTAAAGTGTTTTCTCTACACTGCAAAGTGGACACTGTTGTTATCCTTATTTTGTAGAAGGAGTTAAAACAGAAATGTTAAGTAGCTTGTCCAGGTAACACAATTCAATTGGAAGGGTTGGGTTTGAACCTGAATAACCTTGCTCCAGAATCTATGCTTTGAACTACCATTAGAAACCACTTCCCTGAAGACTGCACTTCCCTGAGCAGTTCAAGAAAGTCCTATGATAGGCTGAATAATGGCCCCAAAGATATTAATATCTAATTTCCAGAACCTATAATTGTATGATTGTATGATCATATGCTAGCCAGTTGACCTTAAAAATAGGGAGATCCCTGTAGCAGCTGGGAGCTTCTAATGCAACCACAAGCAGCATGGAATGGGAAGGGTCAGAGAAGTGACAGGGTAAGAAGGGTCAGCTCAATATCGCTGGCTTTGAGCATGGGGTGATGGGCCCTGAACCAAGGAATGCAAGGGGCTTCTAGAATCTGACAAAGTAAATGAGCAGAATCTGACCCAAGGACTCCAGAAAGAACTCTGTTGAGGTGTGTGTGTGTTAGAGGGTATTCAAGTCATGTGTATGTGCCTATGTATGGTAAAGGGTGTGTGTATTAGGGTTCTCTAGAGTTACAGAACTTATGGGATGTCTTTGTATATTAAGGGAATTTGTTGGAATGACTTACAGTCTGCAGTCCAACTAACCCAACAATGGGCAGCTGTGAATGGGAAGTCCAAGAGTCTAGCAGTTGCTCAGTCCCACGAGGCTGGGTGTTTCAGCTGGTCTTCTGCATAAGCTGGAATCCTGACAAAGTAGGCTTCCAGTGGGTGTGCTGGCAAAATAAGTGCAAGCAGGTGAAGAATGAACCCTTCCTCCCATTGCCCTTATGCAGGCCTCCAGAAGAAGGTATGGCCCAGATTAAAGGTGTATATTTCCACTCCTGGACCTAAACTTTTCTTGTCTTGGACCTTGCTCTGTCCCAGACTAGCCTTGAACGCAAAGATCTGCTTGCCTCTGTCTCCTGGAATTAAAGGCATGTACCACCTTGCCTAGGCCTAAGAGTTTCAGGGCCTCTATGCCTCAAAGTCTGAATCAAAATCATGTGTCATGCAACACTTACAGGATCAAAAGCCTACGCCTTTTAGCCTCAAGATCTGGATCACAAGTTGCCCTCCATTTTTGGATTATAGTTCATTCCAGATATAGTCAAGTTGACAATCAGGAATAGCCATCACAATCCACTCCTTGTCACTTGACACAAATCATAACTCATGTCCAAACGAAAACAATAACCAATATCCCATTCTCTGATGTGCATATGTGTTATTTACTAATGAGTCCAAAGTGGTTGCTACCTTCAGCTCATTCTGTCCAGTCAGCATAATGTCATTAATATAGTGCACCAATGAGAAATTTTGTAGAAAAGACTGACAATCAAGATCCCTTCTAACTAAGTCATGACACAGGGCAGGAGAGTTAATATATCCTTGAGGCAAAATTGTAAAAGTATACTGCTGGCCTTGCCAACTGAAAGCAAACTGTTTCTGGTTGTCCTATAGACAGGTACTAAGAAAAGAGCATTTGCTGGGTCAATAGCTGCACACCAGGCACCAGGAGATGTGTTAATTTGCTCAAGTAAGGAAACTACATCTGGTACAGCAGCTGCAACTGGAGTTACTACCTGATTTAGTTTTCAGTAGTCAACTGTCATTCTCCATGATCCATCTGTCTTCTGCACTGGCCAGATAGAGTTAAAGGGAGATGTGGTGGGAATCTCCACCCCTGCACCTCTCAAGTCCTTGATAGTGGCAGTAGTTTCTGCCATTCCTCCAGGAATACGGTACTGTTTCTGATCCACTATTATCCCTGGCAGAGGCAACTCTAGCGGCTTCCCTTTGGCCTTTCCCACCATCATAGCCCTCACTCCACAGTCAGGGAACCAGTGTGAGAATTCTGCCAACTTCTAAGTATATCTGTCCCAATTACACATTCTGGAACTGGGGAAATAGCTACAAGATGAGTTAGGAGACCTACTGGACCTACTGTGAGTCATCAGACATCAGCCAAAACTCCATTAATCACCTGGCCTCCATAAGCCCCTACTTTAACTGGAGGGCTACAATGCTTCTTGGGATCTCCCGAAATCAGCATCAGTTCAGAACTAACATCCAATAGAGCCCAGAAAGTCTGATTATTTTCTTTCCCCCAGTATAGAGTTACCCTTGTAAAAGACCATAGGTTACTCTGGGGAAGAACAGGAGAAAGGTTAACAGCAAAAAAAGTCTTATCAAGGCCCTTCCTCAGGGGAACCTGGCCACCCCTTCATTCAAGGGTTTCTGGGTCTGCAAACTGGCTCAAGTCTGGAAATTTATTCACTAGCCAAGATCGCTTTTTGCCAGGATCCAATGTAGCCTTCCTTTCATTTGAGAATTTTTCTGCTTATACAGATAAACAGATAGGCAGTAGGCTTCCTATCTATTGCATGCCTGGAAACACCATGACGGATTAGCCAGTAACAAAGGTCTGAACAAGTCATGCCATTATAAAATTGACCTCCCCTGTGCTGACCATTATGACTTAGGTCATTATGAACGTTGTTTTGTCTATGCTGCTCATTATAATTACTATGATCAACTTGCCTTTGGAGATTCAGTGCTGCCACCTGGTTCCTGCTACTCTGGGGCCCAATTAAACCCATTGCATTTAATTCACCCAATTGAGCAGCAGTATCTCCAACCCTAAGGTCTGGCACAAGGAACTGGATGACAACAAAAACTCTTCAAATGTGCTGGTGCCCCTCTCACAATTTTGCATCTTAAAGGATTCAAGAAGGGCGTGTATTCTGGACATTCCCATGGTGGAGGATTAGGTTTTACACAGCATATCCGCTCTAGCATTGCAATTTCCCTGAGCTTTAAAATCCCCTCATCAACACCAAGCCAAGGCATATCAGGAATCTCCAACTTCTTTTCAGTAGGCCATCTTTTGATAAATGCTTCAGCTAACCATTCAAACAAACTTTGGATGCCTTTTTTAACTATGCAAGCTTCCATATTCAACTTAGAATCTCCACTCAGAGGACTTATATCAATAAACTCAGCCTGATCTAATTTTACGTTCCTTTCACCATTATCCCACACCCTTAAAATCTATTACCACACATGTTCCCCAGACTTCTGCTTGAATGAATTATCAAAGTCAATGTCGTACTTTGACTATGCTTGGCTCAGGAGGTGGCACCATTAGGAGGTGTAGCCCTTTTGGAGGAAGTGTCACTGTGGGGGTGGGCTTTGAGACCTTCTTCTTAGCTGCCTGGAAGACAATCCTATCCTGGCTGCCTTCAGATCAAGATGTAGAGGGCTGGAGAGATAGCTCAGGGGTTAAGAACACTGACTATTCCTCCAGAGGTCCTGAGTTCAATTCCTGGCAACTACATGGTGGCTTACAACCATCTGTAATGGGATTTTTTAAAAAGATTTATTTATTTATTTTTATATGAGTACACTTAGCTGTCTTCATACATACACCAGAAGAGTACATCAGATCGCACTTGAATCTTCTGAACCTGTAAGCCAGCCCCAATTAAATGTTGTCCTTTATAAGAGTTGCCTTGGTCATGGTGTCTCTTCACAGCAATGAAAACCCTAAGACACCAACCCACCCACTAAACTTTCAACCCAAAATCTGTCCTAAAATAAATGTAGGGATAGAGCAGAGACTGAAGGAAAGGCCAACCTATAACCAGCACAACTCAAAACCTATCCCATGGGCAAGCACCAGTCCCTGACTCTATTAATGATACTCTGCTATGCTTGCAAACAGGAGTCTAGCATGACTGTCTTCTGAGAGGCTCCACCCAGCAGCTGACTGAAACAGATGCAGAGACCCACAGCCAAACACTAAAAAGAGCTTGGATACTCTTATGGTAGAGTTGGGAGAAGAATTGAGGGCCCCGAAATGGACAGGAACTCCACAGGAAGACCGAAGAGTCAACTAACCTGAATCCTTGGGGGCTCTCAGAGACTGAGCCACCAACCAAAGACCATATAGGGGCTGGACCTAGGCCTCCCAGCACATATGTAGCAGATGTGCAGCTCAGTCTCTATGTGGGTTCCGAACAACTGGAATAGAGTCTGTCCCTAAAGATGTCGCCTGTCTGTGGAATCCATTCCCCAACTGGACTGCCTTATCTTGCCTCAGTGGGAGAGGATGCACCTAACCTTGCACAGACTTGATGAGCCAGGGTAGTGGGGTACGGGGGGACACCCTCTCAGAGGAGAAGGGGGACCCCGGGAAGGGGGTTAGCAATTGAGATGTTGAATGGATAAATAAATAAACAAACAAATGGAAAAAAGAGAAGGTGCTGCCAAATTAGAAAGCCTACTCCAGATACTTAAAAGATTCATCCTTATGCTTTGGCTCCTCTAGAACCACTCCAGGTGCCAACTTTTAGTCATGGTTCTCTGGAGTCACAGAACTTACAGAATGTCTATATATTAATTGGAATGACTTACATACTGTCTGCAGTCTGGGTATTTCAGCTAGTCTTCTGTATAAACTGTAACCCCGAAGAAGTAGGTTCCAACAGATGCGCTCGCTGGTTAGTAGGTGCAAGCAGGTGAAGAAGAATGAAGCCTTCCTTCTATTGTCCCTATGCAGGTCTCCAGCAGAAGGTGTGGCCCAGAGTAAAGGTGTGTACCATCACACCTGGAATGGACTTAAATTTTTCTTATCTTGAAAATTGGTCTTTCCCAGACTGGCCTTAAACTCAGAGAGATCTACTAGCCTCAGTCTCCTGGGATTAAAGGCATGTACCACCATGCCTGGGTCTAAGATTTTCATGGCCACTATGCCTCAAGATCCAGATCAATAGCATGTGTCATCCAACACTTACAGGATCAGAAGCCCGTGTCTTCCAGCCTCAAGTTCTGGATCACAGGTGTGCCCTCCATTTCTGGATTGTAGTTCATTCCAGATATAGTCAGGTTGATAACCAGGTATAGTCACCACAGTGTGTAAACTCTGGTGTGTCTGTGTATGCAACACTGCACAGGTCTGGAGGGATATGGAGAGGTCAACATCAGGAATCTTTTTTGGCTCTCCACCTTATGCTTTGAGGTAAGGTCTCTTATTAAATCTGAAGCTCACCCAGTGCCTAGACGGCTTCCCAGAGAGCCCAGGAATCTGCCTCCTCAGCCCTTCTCAGAGCTGGTGTTACAGGCAGGCACCACACAGCTGTTACAGGAAATCTGAGCTCAGATTCTCATGTTTGCACAGCAAGTCCCTTCCACATTGACCTAGTTCCTCCGTCATCCCCTGACACCTGGATTTGAGCTCAGTAAGGCCCATCTGGCACTTTGCGCTTCAGACCTCAAGTTGATAAGCATGTGTTGTTTTAGCTACCAAATCTGGGATAATTGGCTGCATCAACAATGCGAAACTAGCAAAACTCCTTTGGTGGCTCTGACTGGGGTATGGGTGTAGTTACATGATCCCTTATCAGCCACGGGGTCAGGAATAGTCAGAGCACCATCCATACTGTGCCACCTAATACTGGAACAAATCCCTCCAGAGACAATACTCTGTGATGGTCGTGTAGGTCTGTGTGGTGTAAGTGCAGAGACTCGAACAAATAAGAACCTTTAAGAATCCATGCTCTGAGGGCTGGGTATGATCAGTCAGTAAAGTGCTCTCTGCATGAGCTTGATCCTCTGTCTCCAGGGAAAAACAAAACAACACGAAAACTCTGGGCATGGTGATGTGATCTTATCGTCTCAGCTCTCAGGAGGCAGAGACGGGGGATCTTTGGGGTTTGCTCGGTCAGGCTAGCCTAACTGGTGAGCCACAGATCCCACTGAGACACTATCTCAAACAAACAAAGAAACAAAAACCAAGGTGGATGGTTCCTAAGAAAAGACTCCTGAATTTGATCCAAATGACTTCCGGAGTCCACATGCATAGGCACACACATGCACACACATTTGCAGTACACATGAACTTGTATATATACCAGAGAGGGAGGGAGGGAGAGAGGCAGAGGCAGAGGCAGAGGCAGAGAGAGAAAGAGAGAGAGAGAGAGGATTCCAGCACTGGAGGTGCATTGCTGCCCCACCCTATAAGCCCTGAGAAACTGAACCAACTATGTAATGCTACAGATAGGACACAAGTTTGTGGTTACAAGCCTGCTGGGAGCTTTCACTACATAATGCAGCTAATCTTCACCTTGCAACCCTATAGCTGAACCCCCTGAGTACAGAGATCACAAGTGTGTGCCACCAAGACTAGTTGCCTGTTTGACACGAGTGCAGAGCCGTGAACTCTGTCATTGCACAGTCACCCCCACGGTCAGTATCTCCTGCTTCTTTAGTGTATATTTACTATTTCCTGTGAGGTGGGTGAGGTAAGGAGTGTCTCCTTTTATGTGGAGGAGTTTAGAAGATAGGCTGTGCCAGGCATGTTGTCTACCCTCATGACTGTCTGCTGAGACAGGCCCCAGAACTGTCGAACAAAACAAAAAGAAGCGAAGCCCTAGCTTACTTTCTGTTGCTGTGATAAGCACCTCGGCCAAAGGCAACTTGGGGACGAGAGGGTTTGTTTGGCTTACATATCTTGGGTCATGGTCCACTGAGGGAAGCCAAGACAGAAGCTCAAGCATATGAAAGAAAACGTGGCATTTTGTCTCTCTTCCCCCTTCCCCTCTCACTTCCCTCCCCGTGTCTTTGACCATTCCTCCCCGTTACAGTTCCACTTCTATGCTCTGTCACCTTTATGTTTATAAAGTCTGGACTCCGTATATGCGAGAAAAAGTGCAACGATCGCATTTCTGTGTCTGGTTTTGCTTAGCACGATGATCTCCAGCTCCATCCACGAACCTGCAGATGTTATCCATCCCTTATGACTGAATAAAATTCCCCTTTCTTTCCTTCTATCATTTATTTTTACTTATGCACATCTGTCTGTGGTATGTGCACATAAGTGCAGGTTAAACCGGAGTCCAACCTGGAGCTGGGGTTCCAGGCATTGTGAGCTGTGCCACATGGGTGCTGGGAACCAAACATGACCCTGTGGCACAGCAGTACATGCTTGTGCCTGCAGCGTCCTCTCTCCAGTCCCCAAATTTCTCTCTTCATCTGTTGATGGGCATCAAGGTTGGCTCCATATTGTGGCTGTTGTGAGCAGGCAGTACTAACAGGACACGCTGGTGAACCTGTGGAATGTTGACTTTGAGCCTTCCTGCACATGCCAGCGTACAGCACACGGTAGTGCTGCTTCCAGGTTCTGGAGGAACAGCTGTGCTGATGCCCGTAGTGGCCGCACCAGCTTGCGCTCCCAACAGCGACCAGAGTTGCTCATCACCAGTATCTGTAGACACTTGCTTTATTCAATGGCGACCGATTTGACGGGTGAGATGGAATCTTAAATGAGTTTTTCCATTTCCTTCTAATGGCAGGATGTTGAACATTTACCTAATTATCTATTGGTCATCTCTATCTCTAGTTTGGCGGGCACCATACAGGAAGAGCTACAGTGGGCAAGTGAGCTCCCCAGAGACAGCCCACCATCCTGTTGGGCTACAGTGGGCCCACTCTGAAAGGGCATGGCCCCAGAGACTTCGTCCCAGGATTGCTTCCTGATACTGATGTGCTTTCTGATGTTTGACAGCCCACTCTGTTGGGCAAGTTTCCTGCAGATCAACATGAAGATGAAAGTTCTTGAGCTAATGCTGTTTAGATGAATTCATGATTTGATGGAATTCCTGATTTGACTTAAGGAGTTTTGGGGAGTTAGGGTACTTGATAGAAAGTTTAAAGTCAGAATCAAGAATAGACTGGCAAGAATAGACTGGCAAGAGAGGTATGAGTGAGAAAAAAGAGCACAGTGAGCGGTCATGCGTTACAAGCATGGAATTGAAGTAGCAGGAAAAATAGGCTTGAGACAAGTTAAGGATCAAAGAAGGCATTCACTGTGGGCTGGGCCTGAGTGCCTTGGTCTTGTGATCTAGGGATATCGGTGTGTACTGGGAAATAAGGAGGTTGTAAATCAGGCGTAAACAATTCTATTCTGAGTATAAAAACAGAGAACCCTCTAGCCAATTAAGACTTCAAAAATAAAGCCTAAGACAGATGACCTGTTCCTTAGTAAATACAGATTGTCCTTAGCCAAGCACAGGGAGAAACTTGTTCCTATAGACTCTGCCTGCTTAAATTTTGTTAATCTATGACAAGAGAATTACTGCTTTATGGTTACAATGGGCTTGTGGAGAGAAAGATGAGATTCGTTTAGTTAGATATAAATTTCAAAAAAAAAGGAATATATAATACTCCTGTTGTAATTTCCTTTTGTGTAATGATTTTAATCTGGTCTTGGAGAATTTTTTTGGTGGGGATTGTTTTTAGAAAATGTGCAACTTGTGCTTATGAAGTAATTTTCTTCCTAAATAGAAAAACTTTGTCTTAAGGACTATGTATTAAGGATTAAGAGAAAAAATAAAACACTGGAGCCTGCTTTTGCTTCAGCCACTCTGTGTGACTCCCATAAGCTGCTATCAGCAATGACCCCAATCATGGATGCCACACTTGGCAGCCTGACTCAGTTTACCCTATGGTGTCTATGGTGTCAGTTTACCTTTCGGCACTATTTTAGATAGCTGTCTGCTTAGTTCATGTTGCCTGTTCATTGATTGGATGATTGAGGCATTTGGTGTTTAATTTTTGTAGCTTTTTATATACTCTAGATACTAATCCCCAGTCATTTTCCCTATTCTTAAGGCTGTCTCTCTGATGGTTTTGCTTTGTAGAAGTTTCTCAGTTATGTACAGTTCCACACATTGACACCTGCTGTACATCCTGCACTGAGGGAGGGCTTTTTAAAAGGCCTGGCTGGCTCCTACCTAGAGTTTCATGCCTTACATTCAGGCCTTTGACCCATTTTCTTTTCTTTCTTTCTTTTTTTTTTAAGATTTATTTATTTATTTTAAGTATATAAGTACTTTGTAGCTGTCTTCAGACACACCAGAAGAGGGCATCAGATCCCACTACAGATGGTTGTGAGCCACCATGTGGTTGCTGGGATTTGAACTCAGACCACTGGAAGAGCAAGCAGCCAGTGATCTTAACCTCTGAGCCATCTCTCCAGCCCTTCACCCATTTTCAAACCAATTTTTGTGTAAGGTAATCAAGAGGAATCTTGTTTGACCGGGAAGTTCTTTTGGATTTTATGGGCATTATGGGATGCTGAGCAGCATCTCTGGTTTGTATCCAGTACATGCCAGGAGCATCTCCCAAGTTGTGAAAGCTAAAATAGTCCCTTAATTGTAGGCTCTTCATTGAGAAGCCATAGGTGCTCTGAGGCCTGCAAGGCCCCTTTCCCAGCAAGCGCAGCCCTGACCGTCTTTCCCCACCCAGGCAGGACCTTGTTCTTAGTCCTGATGCAACAGCACTCCCAGCTTTTCTGAGGAAGAGAAAACAAGGGTAAGTGCCAATCTAAGCTCTTATAGAGAAACAAGGAAAGGAAGGGCAACACTGAAAGACAGGCATTGTGTTTCATAGCCTAGGAAACGGAGAAAGGAGCAGGCAAACTCCCATCCAGCTCTGCCCTCCCCTGAGGCCCAGACAGGTCTGGAATTTATGGCCCCTTGCTGCTGTGAACAGGAATGATGATACCTGAGCTGTGGTGTTGCGTGACCAGAGATAGGCTCTAGGATGGGGAGGGGGTTGTAGATTCCAACCCTGAAAGACTATAGAGTTTTGGAGAGGGGATCGCTTCATGGCCTTGGGTGCTGTCTTAAGGATCAAAGTCCTACTGGGTAGGAAATGTTCTCACTGCCTTTAAAAGTGAGAAGGTTGTGGGTCCTAGAGGTGTAGCACACTGTCTGAAGTCACATAGGCGATGAGACAGCCTGGGACCCAGCTTGGCAGACCCACTGCTTCAGAAACAGGGAATTCTGGGGAAGCACAGAATGCAATTCAAGTAGGAATAGTTGCTGTACCCAAGGAAAGTGCTGGAAGAATCTAGAAAATCTCAGGTCTGGAAAGGAAAAGAAGCAAGAGGGGAGGAAAGACAGCTGCCTTCTGCTCTGAACCCTTGGGGCCATCCGTGTCCCTAGCCCCGCCCACCGCGGGCTCCTTTCTGCCCATTGCCTGCCAGGCACTGAGGGGGCCCACACATAAGCAAGTCTTTCATCACTGCAGGGGAGGTTGGCACAGCTTCTAAGTGATTCAGAGATGTCGGAGCTGGGAGTCTGCATCTTCACGGTGGGGACAGGAGCTGGACCACGGATGCTGGGAACCCAGAACTGTCTCCCTGAACCTGCCTGGACCCACAACACACAGTACAACTGTGACCTTAGTGACAAGTAGCTTGGGCGCAAAGTATGTTGTGTGTTGTCTTCATCCTCTCCTTTCATCCTCCTGGTCATAACCATCAGCCCATGGGTGAGAAACAAGGCACTGAGATGCAAAGTGAAGCCGGGTCAGGCCCTGGGTATGCCAGTCAAGGCCACAGGTGCTATTGGAATGCAGGACAGAAGGTCACCGCGTCTGTGCAGCCAGCTGTCTGTTCTGCTTTCCTCTCTTGTCTCTCTTTTCCTCCCTTTGAATGCCTTTTTCCCCACAAACACACTTTAGGTCATATTTGTGCTGGGACTTAGGACTCGGTAAAGTATGTGTTAGGCACCATCTATGTGACAGGTTCTAAGTTATGCCCCGGACATGCAGTAAGACATTTCAAATGTTTTGTTTTTTATTTTACACGCATGGGCCTGGATATATGCATATGCACATGTGTACCATGTGCGTGCTCACGTGAGCTCAGGAGAGCAATGGATCCTCTGGCACCAGTTATAAGATGACATGAGACACTGTTTGGTACTGGAAACTGAACCCAAGGCCTCTAGAAGAGTAGCCAGGGCTCTTAACCACTGAGCCATCTCTCTAGCCCCTCAATAAGACATTTAGTAGGTACCAGCTGTGTGCCAGACTCTGTGTTAGGCCCTAGAAGTTTAAGGGAACATTTATTATTTATCATCTGTGTGCCAGGTTCTACTTAGTGAGCTCTATCTGACTTTGAGGGCTCAGTAGAGCAAGTATCTGTTAGGCACTAGCTGTGTGCCAAGCTCAACACATTTAGGGAGGCAGCCTTCCTCCCATAGTCAGTAATTTCACCCCAGACCTTTGCCATCCCATGGCTGCCCAGAACCACCAAACGAAATGAGCTCCATTCAGTGCCCTTTGCACAGAGCACCATGATTATTTGAACCCAGCCTGCCTCAGAGGGCCAAGTGATGGGTGGGTCCTGTGATCCCCTTCCCAAAGCCCCTGCCAGCTCGTTTCCGGAGGGGTGGGGTGAGGGCGGCCAGTCCTGACAAAGGCTTTCTTTGCGAGCAGAACAGGCTGCCCTTGAGGTTGCCTAGTGGCCAGAGCACAAAAGGAAGCTCAGTCAAGCAGGGACAGCTCGCACCCTTCCCTTCTGGCCTCTTACAGAATGATTGTGCTAAGAGAGATGTGAAAATTTTCCACACCACAGTGCGAGAGCAAATAAAACGGAACCAGGAAAGCAAGCTAAATCAGAGCCACCTGCAGCAGACTGTATTCGCTCAGGTTTGGTTTTATTTTTTGGTCTCAGTTTGGCTCCTGTGTGTGCCTGCCAATGAGAGTCACATTCTTTACAATGAATGTGTGTTCCAAACTTTTCACAGGGGGTGGAAAAAAAGTGCTACCCACATCCCGTTACTCAAAGCTTAGTGCCTTCCTGTGTATGTTAGAGACACTCCCAACACGAAGTGTCAAATTTGATGCTTCTGCCAAGATGCTGGCAAGTTTCCCAGGAAGGAAAAAAACCACACACACACACATGCAGAGAAGCAGGAAGTGGGTCCCTTGCACCAGTAGAAAATGACAACTACCATCTAGTTATAAATTTTAACTATGGGCAAAAGACTCCCTGGGACATAGATGTATCTCTGTAAACCAACTGGGCAGACCTTAGAACCTCAGCGCACTGGCTCAGATCTCACCTGTTTCCTTTAGCTGGAGCAATAACTTCTCCCAGGCTGTTTCCCCATCTATAAAATGGGAATGACAGTCAGGTGTCCACCACAGTGAACAAGTGAGCTGTGTCACATGGATTGGAACAGGATACGTCCTTCAAATACAAGCAGTGGGAAGGAAAGAAAAGGGTGTGGACTTTGTGGCCAGTGGACCTGGATACTTGTGTGTGAATCTCATTTGCAACTCAGCATTACAAGGTCAGGTCTCTAGTAACCCCACTTAATAGGAAAGTGCCATTGGCAGATGACCTAACTAGGCCCCAGCCCACGTTTAACTCTTTGACTTCTACCCACCATGAGAAAGGAACCTTTGGCAGAAGCCCTGAAGTGACACCAAGCCTTGAGCTGTAGCCACTCATACCCTCCTTCCTGTGCCTCAGCAGGAACCTGCCACTTCATAGCCACAAGCTGGCCCTGTAAATGGCCTGGTCTAAGGAGGTTGCTGGTAGACCAGCCTAGCTAGGGGAAGAGGGTCCACTGCAAGGCCAGGAAAACTGAAAGGGCCTAGGGCTGCTGGAAGAAGGAGCTCACTAGCCTCTTGATGCTTGGAATAGAAAAGAGCTGAAGGAAGCTGGAGAAATGGCTCAGTGGTTAAGAGCACTGACTGCTCTTCCAGAGGTCCTGAGTTCAATTCCCAGCAACCACATGGTTGTTTACGATTTTCTGTAATGGGATCTGATGCCCTTTTCTAGTGTGCATGAAGACAGTATAGTCATATACATAAGATAAATAAATCTTAAAGAAAAAGGCTGATGGATAGAGTCATACCAGCTCATTAGGAAAAACCCACGGTTCTGGTGGTAAGAGAAGAACTTCAAAGCACGGCAGAGCAAGACAGTTTTTCCTAATGGGCCACAGGAGGTAAGAGATGGGGGCACAAGGGAACTAGAAGAGTCTTCTCCATCCACCAGGCATGAGGGAACTAGAAGAGTCTTCTCCATCCACCGGGCACGAGGGAACTAGAAGAGTCTTCTCCATCTACCTATCCCATTCAGGGTTGGCCCTGACCCAAAATACCAGAGAACAGAAGCCACGAGATCATCTATTTAACCCAGACATGTTCATTCAAATGTCAACATGGCATCTCTCACAGATGCACACAGATATCCAAAATTAGCAAGTACAGGCCAGAGATCAAGCTCTTTAGCAGAAGGCAGGTGCCTCTGACACTCCAGCCATGTCACTAACTGCTCACACCTGAAGGATGCCCAAAACATCCTTAAGTCACGTTCACCCACAAACCCAGCTATCTACTGTTTTATTCATCCATCTTTCCATGTGTCTATCTACCCAAGAATCCATCCATTTATCCAGCCATCTATGATCCATATATATCTCCAGCCAAACATCCAACAATCAATATCTGAGCATCTTGGTGTGCCAAGCACTATTTCTAAGAACCAAAGATGTCATAGCATACAACCATCCATCAAATAGTTGATGGTGTCTTTCTCAGTTCCCCAATCTATTCACCTGCAGTTCCATTTTCCTCTACTTCCAAAACATACCTTGAATCTCTTCGTGTTCTGAACTAACCACCTTCACTCACGTCCAGCCCAGAGCAAGGAGTTAATCTCTTCCTGCCTGCTGCTTCTTTAGATTCCTTTTGGTTTCTCCCTGTTATGGAAGCCAAAGAGGAATCTGAACACAAATCAAATCGCTGGCTTGCCTCTGTCCTTTCTTTGAAAGCTTGCTGTGAGCTCAGGGTCCTTGGCTTCCATTTCCTGTCTGATACGGTCTCACCCACAGTTTCACAAAGCCCTCCTCATTCTTTAGACACCAACAGACGTAGATCCCACCTGCCCTCTCCTGGCCTAGGCCTAAGTCAGGTCCCTTTTATATCAAATGTCATTTTGCTCACAGTTTAATGAAGCACATGGTTTGTAGAACTCGCCTGTAACCCTTGCCTCACAGCACTGTGAGCACCCGGAAGGCAGAGATAACTAGTCCGCCTTATCTTGTGCCCTCCATAAACACTAGTCTTCCAAACAAATATCCCAACAAGGGCAGCATTTGTCAATTGCAGAGTTCCAGAATCGTCATCAATCATTCTCCAGAGCTGCCCAGCACACAGCCACAGGGGCTAGATCTCAGCTTTTCCCCAGTTCTGTGTCACCTTGAGCAATGGCCTGAGGGGATGTCTGTTTACCCACCCTCCCTAGCAGCTGGGCAGTTGGAAGAGATCCAGGCTGTGCAGGTGTGCTGTGCAGGTAGGACACCGCTTTGCCTTGCTAATTAACAGCAGCAGCAGCAGCATAGCCTTCCAGATTCCCGAGACCAAGGCAGCTTACTCTTTCCTTATCTCGGGGGACTCTTCTCTGCCACACCTGAGGGCTGGGCCAGGCTGACCTCCAAATCCTCATCGGACAGATAAAGAACCTGAGGCTTCCGTCCCTCTAGGTTCCTGAATAGAAGAGCTGAGATCCCTGGCCTATGCTGTCAGCTGCTGACACCCCCAAACCACACTCTGTAGGCCAGGAGCAAAAGAAACTTCTCTGACTCCCATGAAGTTCACTGATGGGAGCTCGGCCAGAGTGGTTGCCCAGTCCTCAGACCAAAGTAGCTTCCCAGTTTAGACAGTGGGTGTCTCAGGAAGGAGGGATCTTACCTTCTTCAGGATGCAGGCCTTAGGGTCTCAGGGACTTCAGTCAGTGGCTGTGAGAAGGGAGACCCCTGGGATTTCCTGTCCTTTGCAGCAGAGAGCAGCAGAGGACAGCAGAGGCCCTGCCTCTTTGCCTGCTGCTGAGAAAGGTTCCACGCAGGTCAAACTCCAAACTCCAGCCTCGGCTACAGCAGCAGTTTAAAGGAAGCCTGGATGATCTCTCCAGAACCCTTGAACTCTGAGCAGGCCCCATGAGGAAAGGGGCCTGCCCTGCCCTCATTGGGCCCTGGCCAGCGCCCTTACCTGGCAGGGGGCCCATGGCCTGGAGAGGCAGAGGAGACTGGAGCCTGGGTCCTGAGCTGCCTCGCTCACTCACTCTCCCGCCTCCCCTCCACTCTGAGAGCAGGCAGCCTTAGGACAGCTGGAGGAGCAGAGAGAGAAGGGGGGTGCAGGAGATAAAAGATACATGCCCAGAAGGACAGCAGTCCCAGTGCAGCAGCAACTGTGCTTTGGCTCCTCAGATCAAGGCAGGACAGACGAGCAGCATCCAGACTAACTGTCAGGAGGAACTAAGCCCTGGACAGAACTCACAGAGCACACAGGACTCCAGGGAAGGCAGGGGAAGAGCTGCAAGACTTCCGGCTGCTCAGGGCTGCCAACAGTTTCACTCAATTATTAGCATTTGTGGGCTGCTATGCTGAAGTCACTGTCAGTGTTACTGGGTGAAAAGCCACTTAGGTGATACCTGACAGTGTGTCTGTCAGGATGTTTCCAGAGAGGTTTAACCAGGGGAACCTGGTTGTGGCAGCAGCATCCTATGGGATGGGTTAAACTATGCAAGCCCAAAACCTGAGTGTGGATCCCCAGCACCCTTGCAAAGAACTGGGCATCATGTGTATGTTTGTAACCCCAGCACTAAGGGTTTGAGGCCAGGAGGATGCCATCTACCCATCAATACACTTCAGTTTCAGTGACTGTCTCAAAAAATAAGATAGCAGAGGGGTTGTATTAGTCAGTGTTCTCTAGAGTCACAGAACTTAGGGGTAGTCTCTATATAGTAAGGGAATCTGTTGATGACTTACAGTCTGTAGTCCAACTCCCCAACAATGGTCAGTAGCAGCTGTGAATGGAAGTCCAAGGATCTAGCAGTTGCTCAGTCCCACAAGGCACGCAGGTGAAGAAGATCGAATCTTCCTCCTTCCAATGTCCTTATGTAGATCTCCAGCAGCAGGTGTGGCCCACATTAAAGGTGTGTACCACCACGCCTGTATCTGGGGCTTGCTTTCTCCAAGGCTAACCTTGAGCTCAGAGATCTCCTTGCCTCAATCTCCTGGGATTAAGGATTTGTACTACTTTGCCTGGGCCTAAGCTTTTCATGGCCACTATGACTCAAGATCTCCATGCCAAGATCCAGGTCAGAAACTTGTGTCTTCCAGCCTCAAGATCTGGCTCACAGGTGAGCCTTCTAATTCTGGACTGTAGTTCATTCCAGATATAGTCAAGTTGACAATCAGGAATAGCCACTACAGGGAGGTAGAGGCACATGCCTTTAATCCAAGTACTCCAGAGGCAGAGTTCTGTGAGTTTGAAGCTAGCCTGGTCTACATAGTGAGTTCCAATACAGTCAGAGCTAACAGTAAGATTCTATCTTAAAAATATCATCATTGTTGTCATCACCATCATAGTCATCATGTAGTAAATGAGAAAGAAAGGCTCCTGACTTCAACCTCTGGCCTCCACATATGTAAATGGGTAAGTATGTCCACACACATTGCATACACACACACACAGAGAGAGAAAGAGAGAGAGAGAGAAAGAGAGAGAGAGAGAGAGAGCAAGAGAGCGCTGAGCACTTTCATCCCTGCCTTGGTGCCTCATGCTGCTGCCGCTTTCTGTACCTGCTTCATCACCACAGCCTAACTTGCTTCAGTTTGAGACACCACTCAGAATTTCCCACTTTTCTAAAATAATATAAAGTTCGGGTCATAGACTCTGCATTGGTCCCAAGGTCAGAGCCTGCCAAAGAAAGGAATTTTCAAAAGAAGCAAGAGCAGTAACAGTAGATGAGGAGGAGGAGGAGGAGGAAGAGGAAGAGGAGGAGGATACTAGATTCAGGGCCTTGTGGTCTGTGGCTGGAGGACACAGCACCAGTAACAGAAGTAGGTTGTTGTGGATGACACATTGCAGCCCCAATCCAGTACTGATTTCTTTGGACACATCTTGGGGGGACCTGGGGCAGGTTCCAGGAGCTTTCAGAGGAAGCTTGTATACCTAGCAAAGCAGACAGGGGGAGCTGCCACCAATGGCAGGACAAGCACCCCTGTGGGAGAGACAGCCATGACCCAGCCCCAGTGGCGTCACAATGTAGGAGCCTTTTGAGTTCTACAGAGCTTTACAGAGCTCATGATGGTCATATGTGAGGGCTGGAGGTGGCCCACTCAGCTATGGCTGTCACCTTGACAGTTGCTCTAAGGGCCAGGCATCTCTACCTTTACCCAGGGTGGTAAAAAAATAGGTAAGGATGATGTAGCCATTTGGGAGAACTATGTGGGTTTGCAGGCTACACCCCGGTTTCTGTGGCTTTTCTAATTTTTCGTTCATTTTATATTTTCTAGTTTACAGCTTCCACTCACCACCCCTGTCATTCTCCCTGGTCTCCATCCACCATGCATGCTCACCCTTCCCCACACCCCTTACATATCTTCCTCTGTTTTAAAGAGTAGTGAAGGAAGCATAGAAAGTAATGGGCTTCACAGTGGCTTTTCATACCGGTGTCCTTTGACTGGAATAGCTCATCCTTCTTCACTCCCTCTGGTTGGTTCCCTCCCTTCCCCTAAACCCTCCCTGTTTGTAGTCCCAGGTGCTCTCTTGCCCTCTGTGTCTCCCCTGCCCCAATTAAGGTCTCTTCTCACACTGCCTCCTTTCCAGGTTCACCCACACACCACACACATAAATGTAAAGTTAAATCTATGTTCCACACAGGAGAAGTGTGTGTGTGTGTGTGTGTGTGTGTGTGTGTGTGATGTGTGCACCTGTCTTTCTTTGCCTTCTCCCCTTGCCTTTGTCCCTCCCGGCTGGAATGTGTCCCTCTACTCTCTTGTCATAGCCATAGGTCTATATATTTTTAAATCTGAATTCTGCGTATGAGAGAAAACATGTGCCATTTGTCTTTCTGAATTTGGCTTATTTGGCTTTGACAGTTATGGGGGGTAACCCCTAATGTACGTTTCTAACCGCTGACCTAGCTAACTCCCCAGGGCTACAACACAAATACTTGCTGCTCCTCCTGGCCATGTGCTCCCCTCACGAAGGCTTCCTTCTCTCTCCTCTTCCTCATTCTTCTTCCTCCCCTTTCCTTCTGCCACTCGAAACCTGGTAACTCAAAACTCTCCTACCTTTAATTTCTCCAGCAATTGGATGTGGCCTTTTTTATTTAACAAATAGTTTTAAATTAAGGAACAAGGTTTGCACAACAAAAGCTGGTAAAGTGAGAATTTCCCCTTAGACTGAGAACTTCCCGCATAGAATTTAGCATTGCAATACATAGCAGGGACCAAACCTCAATACCCTGCTAACATATCTCTATAGCAGGTGTCTACAGGTATGATAATGGTTAAAAAATGGTATGCAGGAAGAGCTAGCCGGCAGACAGGTGAGCTTGGTTCTCAGGCTCTCCGTGATTGGCCAGGAGCTGCCAGTAGCATTGAGAATTCCAAGCTTAGTTCTTTCCCTTTCGTGGCTTCAGAGACAGAGCACCACATTCTTTCCCCTGTGATTTTATTTTTTTTTAACCCAGACTTGTGCTGTTGGAATTTTTGGATCCCTGATAGGTCCATTCATTTGTGGTTGCTGTCGTTGCTATAGCTGATTTTCAGAGCCTGGATAATTTATAAAGCATAAAGGTTTACTGTGTTCATGGTTCTGGAGGTTAGGGTTTCAAGGTCTTCACAGACCAGGGTTGCCTTCATCTACTGCAACTGCAGGTGAATACGAAGGTTCAGAGCAAACATCTGAAGTGTCTAAGCACTGATTTCCTTGTTTGAAGTGCAGGATGATAACAGTACCTAGAGGGTTCATCAACCTTGAGATACTGCCTATAACATTTGTCCCAGCCCAGGGGTCATTTCCCTTTCCTTCTCTTTAGCTCAGAAGTGTTCTGTGGAGTTCTTCAGTGACAGACAGAGTGCAGAGCAGCCATGAGAATCCAGCTGTCTGCTATGAAGCCATAACTTAAAGAAATGCGCAGAGCCAGGCAGTGGTGGCGCATGCCTTTAATCCCAGCATTTGGGAGGCAGAGGCAGGTGGATTTCTGAGTTCGAGGCCAGCCTGGTCTACAGAGTGAGTTCCAGGACAGCCAGGGCTACACAGAGAAACCCTGTCTCGAAAAACCAAAAAAAAGAAGAAGAACAAGAAGAAGAACAAGAAGAAGAACAAGAAGAAGAACAAGAAGAAGAACAAGAAGAAGAACAAGAAGAAGAACAAGAACAAGAAAGAAATGCGCAGGGTCCACTGTTGTGCACTCTAGGGGATGCTGAGGCAGGCTGTTCAAAGCCAGCCTGGGCTCCATAATGACAGAAAAGAAAGAAAAAAAAGAAAAGAAAAGAAAGACTGCAAACACTAAGGACAGTGAACTGATTTGAACAGGGAAGTGGAACTGATTTCAATAAACATGCAGGGAGGGGGCGTTGTTATCTTAGGATCAGTAACTATTTAAAATGGTTTCCTAAGTGTCTAATAACTCTGGAAATACCCTACCTAATAGGAGTTCCTGCATGTAAGGGTAGCTCACGACCAGAACATTTGACTGCAAAAGCTTTCTGGAGTCTTTCAAAGTGAGGAGTCCCACCTCCCTAACCTGGTCCACGGCTGAGAGGTGTGAGAACCACTGCGCCTGTGCCTCTGCGCACATCCTGTAAACTCTCTGAAACACATCCTGCCTAAACCCAGAGCCATGGGGTATCTGTGAAAAGGTGGCAGGGCTCAGTCAGTGAAGTGCTTGCCCTGTGAGTACCAGAAAGAACCCAAGTTCAATCCCCAGCACCCACATAAAAGCCAGACACAGCAGTGTGCTGTGCCTATAATCCCAGGGCTGGAGGGTGGGACAGAGACTAATCGGCAAGCTTCAGGTTTAGTGAGAGACCCTGTCTCAAAGTGTAAGGTGGAAAGGAATCTAGGAAGACACCTGACACGGACCTCAGGGATTCACATGAGCACGCTCACACACACACACACACACACACACACACACACACACGTGCTGCATTAATGCAGGTGTTTGTATCTCAATAAACCAGAAAGAGCGTTGCATAGGAGGCTGTTAAAGCACACGACCTCTTTAACTTAATCACTAAGCACTTCAACCTCAGGGCTTGAGGTTAAAGATCAACTGAGGTCTGAAGTGGAATGTGACCACGCTGGAAGCTTATCAGAGTGGAACAGGGTCCGTGGAAGCCAAGCGCTGCGCTTTGTACCTGAACCTGTGGGCAACTTTATCCTCAGGGTCAGGATAATGGCATTTGGAGGTGAGACCTGGGAAAAAGTGATTAGGATTGAGGATGTCATTTCTGGATCAGTGGTTATCTCTTGAGTGTGTGTATTATAAAAGCACCCCTCCCCTTTCATTGCCCCCCCTTCCTTCAAAAGTTTTGTTTTCATGTGATCTAGAAACAAGAGTTACAACTAAGGAAGTGGTGGGGGAAACTATGTGTGATGATGCATAGGAAAACTGAATCGACATAACGGACTCCATTCAGTAACCTGTGAGCGGTGGAGCTGAGGCTGGGCTGTCACAAGTAACTTCTGTGTGCTGTGTTGAAAGGATGAATGGATGAGCGAAGGGTTCTTCCCCACCTCTAACTCCCAATGCTGCACAGAGATGCTGGACCGGACCAGTGGGAGGACTGTAGAGAGTACAGAAGAGGTCTCACGCTGTTCCCATGACTTTGGGACAGTCACAAGATGGCTTAACCTTTTGAGTGCTTGCCACTCTCACCGTGCTGTGTTCTGGGCTTCCTTAAGAATCTAGAGTTCCTAGGGGTTGGAGAGATGGCTCAGTGGTTAAGAGCACTGACTGCTCTTCTGAAGTCCTGAGTTCAATTCCCAGCAACCACATGGTGGCTCACAGCCATCTGTAATGGGATCTGATACCCTCTTCTGGTGTGTCTGAAGAGAGGGACAGTGTACTCATATACATAAAATAAACAAATGAATCTTTTTGAAAAAAGAATCTTAGAGTTTCATCCAGCAAAGTCTTTGCTAGATGTAAGCCTTCCATCATGGACTCCCAGCTTCAACCATGAGGAGATAAAACTTTCTGCAGAAACATTACTGGAGTTCTTTGCTGTGATAATCACTTCCTTGCTGAGATGTATCTCAAACGGCCCCCTGCTATCTGCAGGAGGAACTGCACGGGGCCACATGTGAGGTTGCTTTCCGGCAGGCTCACTCCGTCTCATCAATTGTACACAAAAGTGTACAATTCTACTTTTGAGTAGTATAAAAAGTTAATACATATCTAAGAGAAGAGTCTCTGGGTCTAGCAGTTTACTCTTTCAAAAAAAAAAAAAAGTTTTAGAAGAAACAAGCAAACCACTGTTTTGCCCACAGACAATGGGGCACTGCATCAGGGTCCTAGGTATCTTTGTTAGCACAGGCAAGCAAGGTCCTCAATTCAAACTAGTTGGAAGCAAAAAGGTTGGCTCACATGGCTCCGAATCCAAAGCTTAGGGTCTGACCTACTCCAGTCACTCAGATGTCGGCCTTGTAGCTTCTCAGGTAGGATTCATCTTGTCTTTACTCTCTAGCAAATGTTTTTCTCCATTACGATCTTGAAAAACTGAGCTGACGTCCTCAAGGGTTCAAAGTCAGAGGGAAGCAGAGATTCCTTAACAGATTTGACAGCAAGCCTTACTTCCATGGCTGGACTCTCTTTGGGTCCCATTTGGTCACATGCTCAACTATGCACCAATAGCCGTGAGGGACAGAATGAGTTTGTCCGAGCAACCACTTGTTCTGGAAGGAAAACTGGTTTGGAGTTTCTAGAAATGGGAAGATGTGCTGGACAAACAAGTCAACAGACCTCCTATATCTGTCTTGGGTGAGGATTAACTGGAAAGAGCATGGTCTGGTGTGACTGTGACCTGCTCCCTCTGTGTCTCCATGCAAACCCTAACATCAGATATCTTGAATCCCATCTGAGGCTCGGAGTACAGTTTATCCTTTGTAATCTTACCTTGACCCCTTTCCAATTGCACAACCCTGCCCTGAGACCAAATTGCACCTAGCAGCCCCCGAGATGTGCTTTCTTTAGAATGAATGTGTGGCTCATGCATGCTATCCACACACACACACACACGCGCGCGCGCGCACACACACACACACACACCAAATAAAAAATGGCACTCTAGTATCATCTCCATACACAAACTTCATTATCTGGTGGCTGAGCATTCCCATCTCTGGGTGCACTATGGTTTGACTGGTCCCCTCTAGGAGCAAGTACTGTTGGCCTCCTTCTTTGGGCAGCGCCCTCTCCTCCAGTAACAGAGGTGGCAACACGGCAATTACAAGGACATTAAGCCATAACCTCACTGTTTGTTCGAGATTTGCTGAGTGGAATGCACTCACCCTTGGTGTGGACCTTGGGAGCCAAGGCTGTACAGCACCCCAGTGACTCTCTCTCCCCTGGCTGTGGCAGGGGAGTGACAGTGTAATACTTTGGTCCCAGTAGATGAAGCAAACCCTTGAGGATGGCAGAGTCTTTTGTTCCCAAGGAGATTGAGTAAGGCCTCCATGGACCACTTACAGTGGCATCTAAGACAGATGGCAGCAGTCCAGTTCTCTGTGGTTGAGTCTACTCCTCTTGAAAACGTCAATGCTGACCTAATCCTGTGGTCCACAGCATCCTTTGGCCACATCCCAGACCTTGCAAATCAAGCTCTATATTTGAACAAAATCCCCTAGTGCAGTGGTTCTCACCCTCCCTAATGCTGAGACCCTTTAATACAGTTCCTCATGTTATGGTGACCCCCAACCATAAAATTATTTATTTTATTTTTAGATTTATTTATTTTATGTATATGAGTACACTTTGCTCTCTTCAGACATACCAGAAGAGGGCATCAGACCCCTTTACAGATGGTTGTGGGAATTGAACTCAGGACCTCTGGAAGAAAAGTCAGTGCTCTTAACTGCTGAGCCATCTTTCCAGCCTATAAAATTATTTTTGTTGCTACTTCATAACTATAATTTTGCAATTGTTATGAATCACATTTTTTGACAAATCTGTTTTTCAATGGTTTCAGATGACCCCAGAAAGGGTTGTTTGACCCCCTCACAAAGGGGTCATGACCCACAGGTTGAGAACAGCTACTCTGGTTGAGTCCATGGACATATAAAGTTTGAGAAGAGATGTTTCCAGATATTCATGAAGGGCGGTCACATCAGCAGTGAGGAGATGATCCATTTTCCTGGCCTAATGTCTCAGCTAGATCAGAGATGTGAAGCCACTGTGCTCTCAAGAAAGGAGATTTATAAGAGAATCATCAGTGATGTATCTGTGGCATAAATTTGGGATTTTAAATTTTAAGTGTGATTTTGTGGGAAAGCCAGCCCTTTTCTGAAGGAGGTTGCTAAATGTTTGGGGTTTTTGTTGTTGTTGTTGTTGTTGTTTGGGTTTTTGTTTTGTTTCTGTTTTTCCAGAAGACTATTTCTGTGCACCACCTTGTGGCTGCCTTCTCCAATTACATGTAAGGCGGGTCCCAGAGGTCCTTTAATCTTGGGAGAGCACAACTCACACCATGAGCAATCCGCATTCACAAGCACGTGTGCACACACATATATCAAGCAGCTAATACCTTTTCTCAAGGTAAAACAAAATAAAAAACAAGACCAGCAAAATGTCTCAATAAAGGCTCCTGCCACCAAACCTGGTGACCTGAGTTTGATCCTTCACCCCTACATAGAAGGAGAGGACTGATTTCCTCAAGCTGTCTCAACTCAGGTAGACACAATTAATCAACCAATCAATAAATTAATAAACATAAATAGAAAATAAAGATAGATAAATAAATTAGATAGGTTAATTAATTAAAGAGTCAAATGAAATAATAGATGGCGTTGTGGAAGCTGACAACCACACACATTGAAAATACAAGCCTGGCCAGGCAGTGGTGGTGCACACCTTTAATCCCAGCACTCGGGAGGCAGAGGCAGGCGGATTTCTGAGTTCGAGGCCAGCTTGGTCTACAGAGTGAGTTCCAGGACAGCCAGGGCTACCTTGTCTCGAAAAACACAGAGAAACCTTGTCTCGAAAAACAAAAAAACAAAACAAACAAACAAACAAAAGACTGGGGCAAAGAAAAGGTGGGAGAGCGAGTGGAGAGCAAGTGAAGGGCGAGCGGAGAGGGAGTAAGGTGTGTGGGACGAAGGGAGGTGTGCGTGAGCTGAGTGTGGAGAGAGCGTGAGAAGAGTGTGGAGGGTGAAAGGAGAGTGCATGTGGTGTGTGAGGTGTGCGGAGTGTGAGAGTGAAAGGGGAACGCACGGAGGTGTGTGGGAGTGTGGGAAATCGAGAAAAGCAGAGTGTGCAGGAGAATGCAGAGTGCGCGCAGCCTCAAGCTTTGAGCCAGCAATCGAGAGAGAAAGAGAGAGAGAGAGAGAGAGAGAGAGAGCAACTGTAATATTGCCTGTCAGTTTGTACCCGAAAAGTATTATGTGTCTGTTGATTATGTGCCTTCCGATATCCCTGCTTCCAGTTGAGAACTCTGATCCTATGTCGAGGCTAGACCCCAACAGGTATGTGTATGTATGTGTGTATATGTATGTGTGTGTGTTCATGTGCACTTTGTGACATAGCCTTGGCTTTCTGCCAGCTCTGTGTAGATAGCACTCTTTGCGGGTTATGACAATAACAGCTAACCCAGGTTATTTCTCAGGGACTTAAAGATCACTCTTGTCAAGGCCACTGATCCTTGACTTGGGCCTTCTGATGGTGACATTTTAACTTCCCAGGTCCCCAAACGCTATCCTTGGGATATGCTGACACTGCTACTTCCTAAGCAGGAATCCTATGAAGATCTATGGTGGGTGCTGCACGCAGAAGGCACAGAGCATCTCCAGGCAGCTTTGCCTGGGAACCTCCAGTCACCAGCTTCTGTATCCTGTATACACTGAGGGCTCATTCTGGGGAGATACACTGGAGAGGGGGTCTCCTGATTCCACACTTGGCCTCTTGGCCAACAAACGTTTGCAAAACCTGTTTGAGCTACTGGAATACTGCATAGCAGGAAAAATTAGCTGGCTCAAGTGGCATTATTACTGGAGGAAGGGCATCGTCTTCCTGCTCTTTAAGGACCACTGGTGGCACCTGGGGCAATGAAGCAAACACAGCCGTGTTTCCACCTGAGAAGTTTTGACCTGAGAACAGAATTTTTTTTATTTCATTTATTGACTAAAGAACTTTTATGTTGTGTGTCCAACATCTATAGGCATGCGTGCTGGGCCATGCTAAGTGTCCTCCCCTACAGAGCAGGGTTTCTCTATTTCTTCTTTTCCTTTTATAATTTATTTTTCATTTTATATGCATTGATGTTTTGTCTGCATGTGTGTCTGCGTGAGAGTGTCAGATCCTCTAGTACTGGAGTTACAGACAGGTGTGAGCTGCCATCTGGGTTCTGGGAATTGAACCTGTCTCCTCTGGAAGAGCAGCCAGGGCAGTGCTCTTAACTGCTAAACCATCTCTCCAGCCCTGAGGGTTTCTCACTGAACTTGGAATTTGATGTTTTCGGCCAGGCTGGTGGCCACTGAGTCCAGTGAGCCTCCTGTCTCCATCCCCTGTAGCTTTGGGGTTACAGCTGCATGTGGCCACACCTGGCTTTGTTTACACAGGTGCTGGGGGTTTGAACTCAGATCCTCATGCATGCACTGCAAGCTCTGGTCCTCACTTTGCCATCTCCTACTCCCCAGACAGAACATTTTACAAGAAAAATAAAGCCTATGAATAAGGTTCCCTTAGTTAGGGTTTACTGCTGTGAGCAGACACCATGACCAAGGCAACTCTTACAAAAGACAACATTTACTTGGGGCTGGCTTACAGGTTCAAAGGTTCAGTCTATTACCATCAAGGCGGAAGCATGGCAGCATCCAGGCAGGCATGGTGTAGGAGGAGCTGAGAGTTCTACATCTTCATCTGAAGGCTGCTAGGAGAAGATTGGCTCCCATGTGGTTAGGAGGAGGGTCTTATTACCCACCCCCACAGTGACACACTTCCTCCAACAAGGCCACACCTCCTAATAGTGCCACTTCCTGGGCCAAACATAGTCAAACCACCACAAAGGTTGAGTCATGGTTCAGCAACAGACATGTACAAGGCCCTGAGTGCCTTCCTCAGCACCTAAATAAATAACAATAAAGCCTTTACATAGACTCCACCCTGTCAATTTTGTACTGCATGGGTTTAACACAAATTTACCAAAAAGTCTTTTAGTGTTCAGAGCTTTAGAATGGTAGACAAGTAGTCTCATGACAATATCTCCATCTGAGGAAGCAGAGAGACTTGGATGGTCAATGAGATGCCCATCACAACCTCACATACATCACAATGCTGTGCCTCCATTGCAATTGTGGGTACTGGGTTATAGGGAGAAGGATTCACTCACACTTCTCTTGGACAGCTGAGACTTCACACAAAACACAGAAGCTCTGTCCTTGACAGCCCCAGAGGGGAAGGCCCTGCAATGCTAACACAGAGGAAGGGATGGACAGTACGCTCTAGACTGTCAGAGGAGTGCTATTAAGAGATGAAAAAGAACAAGGTTCTGATCCACGCTGTAACCTGGAAGAATTTCAAAACCATGCAGGCAGACCCAGCAGCCTACATATTGGCCAGCTCCAGGTATAGAAACATCCAGAATAGACAGGTGGAGTGAGCCGCCATTTCTGACTGCATTCAGTAGGCAGAGGCAGGAAAACCAAGAATTACAAACTACGGGGCTGGAGAGTTGGCTCAGCAGTTAAGAGCACTGACTGCTCTTCCAGAGGTCCTGAGTTCAAATCCCAGCAACCACATGGTGGCTCACAACCATCTGTAATGGGATCCAATGCCCTCTACCGGTGTGTCTGAAGACAGCTACAGTATACTCATATACATAAAATAAATAAATAACTCTAAAAAAAAAAAAGAGTTACAAACTAGCCCAGGATACACAATGACACCGTTGTTTGTTGGGGTGGCTCAGTGCTGGAGCATTTACTGAGCTGCATGCTCATGACCTGATGGGGTAGGGTTCTACTCCAGCCCAAGACCCAGACAACTGGTGGTTGCCTAGAGCCGGGAAGGACAGTTTGTGGAGGAAATGGGGGAAATCTAGCAAACAGTTGTGAGCCCGTCAGTGGGGCCCGCTGGACTCTGAGCACACTCAATGCTTTGGTTTTATGGTGCTGGCAATCTAATAGAACCTGGCACCACTGAGCACAATTGGCCACCGCCTCTGACCCATGAATTAATTATGGCATGAGAACTCTGTCAATGAAGTGGTTAGGCTCTTTCTAATAAATAAATGCTCTTGGAGTAGGGTGCTAGGCTTTGTTGGTTTGCTTGTTGTTTGTTTTTGAGACAGAGTTCCTCTGTGTAGCCCTGGCTGTCCTGGAACTCACTCTGTAGACCAGGCTGGCCTCAAACTCACAGAGACCCACCTGCCTCTGCCTCCTGAGTACTGGGATTAAAGGCGTGCACCGCCACTGCCTGGCTGGGCGGCTGCTGCGGCTGCTGCGGCTGCTTCTTCTTCTTCTTCTTCTTCTTCTTCTTCTTCTTCTTCTTCTTCTTCTTCTTCTTCTTCTTCTATCTTTTTGTAAGCTTGTATTGATTGATTTTTTTTTTTGTTAAATCTCTCTCTCTCTTGCGCGCGCGCGTGTGTGTGTGTGTGTGTGTGTGTGTGTGTGTTAGAGAGAGAGGGGAGGGAGAGAGAGAAAGAGCGAGAGAGAGAGAGAGGGAGAGGGAGAGGAAGATGCCTTCGTGTTTGACTTTGAGGAACCAGCTGGTGTGTGTAAAATTTGCCGGTGGACTATGGGCTGGCTGAAGATTCTGAAAAAGCTGAAAGCTACGCCTTCACTGGCCATCTATTACTGAAGTCCTCAGCGCTGAGGGAGGTCACTATTTTGTTTCGTTGAATCTCCAACTGATTTCGTGTGACCCCACGCACATTCAGTTTTAAATGTTCATCAGACCCAAGCATAGCCTCATAGAAACATCCAGAATAATAATAATCATATATTTGCAATTCACCCGACCTGACACACAAAATTAGCCTTGGAAGATTCTCATTGATGTCGAAACTCCTCTTCCTTGACAAGAAGCTTCTTGCTTCCACCTCCTCCCCGCGACTTCTGCCTACCAGAACTCCCTTTTGGCCTTTCCCACCTGAGGCCCTCTACTACTCTTGGGGTGTAAACTGAATGGTCTAGCCGCTTCTTTCACAGGCACGCATGCACATTGGTGTAGCTCCTGACCCCGCCTCATTCCCCACCTCCTTCTCCCATTGGCTTCCAGCCTAGCTTCCTTATGCAGCTCCGCCCCTGAGCTCAGGACAGAAGCAAAGGCTTTCCTGAGGTTGTGTGACTTCCTCAGCCTCCCAGCTCTTCTAGCCCACCCTGGCCCTGCTTGCCTGCTGCGTCAGTCTTCTTTCTGTTGCTGTCACAAAATATCTGAAGCTGTATAACTTATTGAAATAAATAGCGGGTTATTTAGCTCACGGTTCTGGAGGCTGGGAATTCCAAGAACATGGTTTTGGCATGTTTGGCATCTGGCAAGGGTCTTCTTCTTTTTCGAGACAGGGTTTTTCTGTGTAGCCTTGGCTGTCCTGAAACTCACTCTGTAGACTAGGCTGGCCTCAAACTCAGAAATCCGCCTGCCTCTGCCTCCCAAGTGCTGGGATTAAAGGCGTGCGCCACCACTGCCCGGCTGCAAGGGTCTTCTTGCTGTGTCATAACAAGAGCAGAGCAAGCTTTCAGCAGAGAGCTTTCATTTATTCACAGCCCCATCCCATACCCATTAACCCAATGGGCCATGGATGGGTTGATTTTTTTCACCTTCCAAAGGCTCCAATACTATTAACATGTGAGAGTGAGGATCAACTTTCTAGCATGTGAATTGTAATGAATGGGAGGACAGAGCCAGGCCGCCACAGCAGATGCTCATTGTTTTATACCCAGTGCATAAAGCATAGTCTCTACCCAGAGCAGTGGTGCATACCTGTAACCCCAGCACCGAAGAAGCTGAAGCCAGAGGATTAATTGTGTGTTTGAAGTTAGCCTGGGCTACACAGCGAGAACCTATCTCAAAAGTATAAAAGGGGTTTGGGGGAGTCCCTGATCATATCCCAGACAGCTGGTGAGTGCTGGACTGGTGTTGCGGTCAATATTGGGCTGTTTGGTAGGCTGCCGGGTGCCGGGTGCCGGGTGCATGCTAAGTTTAACAGCATTCACATTCTCTTTGTTGGTAGGGAACGGAGCTTATGGCTCTCTCCATTAACAGGGTCTATAGATGTGGCCACATTGCCCCAGTATTGGTGGGGACAAATTTGCCCTAGTTGAGAGGGGCACTGCACTTAGAAAAGGTTCCCTAAAGTAGGACCTGCAGCAGGGTCAGGAGGCAACCAGCCACACATCTGGGATTCAAGTGGTGTAAGCAAGAGCAAATATCCTGAGGGAGAAGACAGGAGACAAGCTTGCAGTCCTGGCTCCTAAGATGGGGTGTGGAGACTGGCTCTTCCCAGTTGTTGAAGAATGTCAGTGGAGGGTTGTAATCACAGCAGTGATTGGATTGAGCAGAGGAATGAAAGTCAGATTTCCTTTTGACTTCGGTGGTGGCTCTGTGGGCTGGTGAGCAAGAAGACTCTGAAGCCATGTTCTTAGCTCTGGCAACTCACTGTAGGAAAAGTGTCTGTTTACGAAAATGCAAGGAGCTGAATGGTAGTCAGAAACAGAGAGATGCTGAGGCAGAGAGGATGTGGTGGGGTGGACGTGGTGGGATGCTGACATGGCCCTGTCAGAAACTCTTGAGAGGAAAACAGGTGAGCTGGATGTTACACAAGGGCCAGCGAGGGGCAAGTGGCCTGCTGAGACTTTCACCCTAGGTAGCTCCAATTCCAAGGCCCCCCTAACCAGGAACGAGAGGAAGCTTCCAAAGTCAGAAACTGTCAAGTAGAAGAGCTCTGCCCTGATCTGCTCCCTCATCCTTGGACACTCACAGTTTCACCTAGGAGCCTTTACCTATTTTTAAAGATATGCTGTTATTTATGGGTGTGACTGGCTGCGTGTATATATGAGCACTGTGTGCTTGCCTGTTTCCCTGGGACTGTAGTTCCAGCTAGTAAAAGCTGCCATGTGAGGGAATTGAACTTGGGTCCTCTGAAAGAGCAGCTAGTTCTCTTAACTGCTGAGCCATTACTTCAGCCCTACTTAAGAGATTTCTAAAATTTGGTTCACTTCAAAATCAAGACTGGATTTAAGAATATTTATTTGGGGGCTGAAGAGATGGCTCAGTGCTTAAGAGCACTGGCTGCTCTTCCAGAGGACCAGGGTTCTCAGCACCCACAAGGCAGCTCACTACCACCTGTAACTCTAGTCCTAGAGACTTGACTCTCTCTTCTGGCTTCCTTGGGCACTGCTTGCCTGTGGAACACATACATACATTCAGACAAAACACACATACACATACATTTAAAAGGGAAATATTTTTATTTTCTCCTAGTGCTTTGAGCATGCTAGGCAAGTGATCTACTTCTCAACTGCATCCCTGCTAGGGTGGTGTGTGGTATGTGCATATGAGTGTGTGTATGAGTGTGTGCATGAGTGTGTGTGTGCACATGAGTGTGTGTGATATGAGTGTATATGACAGTGTATGCATGAGTGTATGTGTGTGCATGAGTGTGTGTGTGCATGAGAGTGTGTGCATGAGTGTGAGTGTGTGCACATGAGTGTGTGATGAGTGTGTGTATGACAGTGTGTGCATGAGTGTGTGTGAGTGTGTGCACATGAGTGTGTGTGATGAGTGTGTGTATGACAGGGTGTGCATGAGTGTATGTGAGTGTGTGCATATGAGTGTATGTGTGCATATGAGTGTGCGTGAGAGTGTGTGCATGAGTGTGTGTATGTGCATATGAGTGTGAGTGTGTGCACATGAGTGTGTGATATGAATGTGTGTATGACTGTGTGCATGAGTGTGTGTGCATATGAGTGTGTGTGCATATGAGTGTGTACAGGAGAGTGTGTGCATGAGTGTGAGTGATTGTGTGCATATGAGTGTGCGTGAGTGTGTGCATATGAGTGTGTATATGTGCATGAGTGTGTGCATGAAAGTGTGCATGAGTGTGTGCATATGAGTGTATATTAGTGTGTACATGAGTGTGAGCATAAGTGTGTGTGCATATGAGTATGTGTGATTGTGTGCATGAGTGTGTGTGATTGTGTGCATATGTGTGTGATTGTTTGCATGAGTGTGTGTATGAGTGTGTGCATGAAAGTGTATGCATGAGTGTGTGAGTGTGTGCATATGACTGTGTGTGATTGTGTGCATATTAGTGAGTGTGTGCATATGAGTGTGTGTATGAGTGTGTGCATGAGAGTGTGTGCACATGGGTAGGTATGATTGTGTGCACATGAGTGTGTGGTTGTGTGCATGAGTGTGTGTGATTGTGTGCATATGAGTGTGTGTGATTCTGTGCATATGAGTGTGACTGTGTGCATGAGTGTGTGCATATGAGTGTGTGTGATGGTGTGCATGTGAGTGTGTGTGATTGTGTACATGAGTGTGATTGTGTGCATGAGTGTGTGCATGAGTGTGTGATTGTGTGCATATGAGTGTGTGTGATTGTGTGCATATGTGTGATTGTGTGTGTATGTGTGTGATTTTGTGCATGTGTGTGACTATGTGCATATGAGTGTGTGATTGTATGCATGAGTGGGTGCATGAGTGTGTGTGATGGTATGCATATGTGTGCATGAGTGTGGTGTGTGATTGTGTGCATGAGTGTG
>JADRCH010000042.1:3390141-3482384 GCA_019843965.1 Rhynchomys soricoides
GTGCATGAGTGTGGTGTGTGATTGTGTGCATGAGTGTGTGCATGAGTATGTGCATATGAGTGTGTGATTGTGTGCATATGAATGTGTATGAGTGTGTGCACCTGAGTGTGAGTGTGCATATGAGTAGGGGGGGTTCTGTTGAGCCAGGGCAATTGTTGGCTCCTTCTTTCACTATCTACTTCTTTTTTGTTTGTTTAAAGATTAATTTATTTTATGTATGAGTATACTATTACTCAGACACATCAGAAGAGGACATCAGATCCTATTACAGATGGTTGTGAGCCACCATGTGGTTGCTGGGAATTGAACTCAGGACCTCTGGAAGAGCAGTCAGTGCTCTTAACCGCTGAGCCACCCTCCAGCCCCCCTACCTTACTTCTTTTATCTCTGTGTGTGTGTGTTTGTGTGTGTGGTGTGTGTGTGTGTGTGTGTGTGTGTGTGTGTGTGTGTGTGTGTGTTGGGGGTGGAGGTACTTGAGTGGAGATTAGGGAACTATTTGTGGCCCTGGATACCTCCTTACTCCTTTATGTGACCTTCAAAGATTGAATATGTCGGGCCATCAGCTTTTGAAGCAAGTTCCCCCCTCACCCCCTCATGAGCCATTTTGCCAGCCCCTTCACCTTACTTCTTGAGACAGTGTCTCGAGCTGAGCCCAAGCTCTCTAATTATGCTACTGGATGACTAGACAAGTCCCCAGGATCCGGTCTGTGCCACTCAGTGCTAGGATTACTGGAGCATACTGCCCAACTCGCTTCTTAGGTGAGTACTGGGGAACTGCTGGGGTCTTCATGCTCATACAACAAGCAGTTTGGCCCCTAAGCCATCTCCTCATCCCCTAGTTTACATTTTGTAACTGAAACTACTTTTCTTTATATCTGCAGATCCAAACGTAGCCGTAAGATATAAAGGGAAACTCATGGATTCCCAAGTTTTTATTGATGGTCACTATACAACTAGAAGTTGCATCTAGCGACTCCACTGCCCGCAGCCAGTCACAGGTGTGTGTGTGTGTGTGTGTGTGTGTGAGTTGATGTGACCATATTGTTGGTGTACACTGCATTATTGACTAAAGCAGTCAAGACACCAGGCATTCTATTGCCGCCAGGATCTGTCGTGGAGCCAACAATCCGGCTGCTCATGGATGCCAGTAACGTGGGAAATAAGGCTGGGCCTGGGGCTACACCTTGCAGGAGGCGCCAGATGAAAAGATGGAACCCAGGTGATGGCTCCACACTTGCTGCAGAAGTACTAAGGCCCTGAAACCTTGGGCCCTATGAAATGAGACACGGATCAGGGCATAGGTGGTCCTCCTAGGCAGGCAGGACTGAGAAGCACGGCTCCTGCCTAAGAGCCCTGTTCCGCCCTACTCCAGCCAGCTTCCTTGTTCCCTTGCTCCCATCTGAACATTCCGGAGGCCCTCCAAGTCCACCTCACTCTCAGATGTTTTTGTCCATGTGTGACTGCTGCAATGCTATCTGTGTATCTGCTCAGAGCCCAAACCCTTAACAAGGGAATGTGCCTTTCTCTCTCTCCAGGATTTTTCTATATAAGGGAATGATGCCAGCTTTCCTTTGCAAGGAAGTTAGGTTTTTCAAAGATTTCTATTTTATGTGAGTACACTGTAGCTCTCTTCAGACACACCAGAAGAGGGCATCAGATCCCATTACAGATGGTTGTGAGCCACCATGTGGTTGCTGGGAATTGAACTCAAGACCTCTGGAAGAGCAGTCAGTGATCTTAACCACTCTCTCTAGCCCTTTTGTTTTTAAACAAACTCTTTAAAACCTAAGTGACTGGGACTGGAGCCATGGCTCAAAAGCTAGGAACACCGACTGTTCTTGCAGAGGACCTGGGTTCAATCCCCAACACCCACACGGAGATTCATAATCACATGTAACTCCAGTTCCAGGGGATCACTCTCTCCTAGCCTCCACAGGCATGGTAAACAAATACATAGGCAAAACACCCATACACACAAAATAATAAATTTTAACACACACACACCTGAATAAAAAAGATGACTTGGGGAAACAACCCAGAGACCTACACAGTGCATGCACTTTGGTCCAGAGGTCATCTTGATAAGGTTCTAAGTTCTCTTTTACTGCCCTAAGTCCAGCTTCACCTGGACTTCCTGCCAGGGGATCAGTTCCCCTAGCCAAAACAAAACATCCTGGGCTTGGGCAAGGATGCAAGCTCAAGGTTGTCAGCCCTAGACAGTTAGCCGTAACTCCCTCCCTGCAATCTGGCAAATATTTTCTACCTCATCTGCCCCTGACCCCCACCCCGGCTTCTTGACAGGGTTTCTCTGCGTAACCCTCGCTGTCCTAGAACTTGCTCTGTAGACCAAGGTGGTCTCAACTCAGAGATCTGCCTGCGTCTGCACTGGGATTAAAGGGATGCTCTATAAGCTACAGTCAGCTTCTTTAAGTGAGGCTTGCAGGTCCTGGCAAGAGACTGTCCAAGAGACAGTGCGAGCATGAGGTGGAGAGCAGCGAACACACCCAATGTCTTCCTCTAGCATAGCTGTAAGCTAGAAGATGGAGAGATGTCTTAGAGATTAAGAGCACTGGCTGCTTGCTCTTCCAAAGGTCCTGAGTTCAATTCCCAGCAACCACATGAGATCTGATGCCCTCTTCTGGTGTGTCTGAAGAGAGCAACAGTGTACTCATATACATTAAAAAAAAAAAAAAAAAATCTTAAAAAACATAAAAGCTTAACAACTGTCTGTGGAGCTAAGGCCCCCAGAAAGTGGCTTACAGTCTTCTTCCTTTAACTGGAGAGATTTGGGGGGTGAGGAGTTGAGGCACGCAACTCTATGGAGCTGTTTCATGCAAATGCTATCCAGAGCCATTTTGGCCCAAACTCTAGTCACGTCAGGGGCTTTTGGGTTTACTGGAGTTCTGGCTCCAAAAATCACCCTCTGTAACACCCCAGATCTGGGGATCGGCGAACACTGCTGAGCGGCTGTGTCTGAGGACAAGACAGGTTCAGGAAGATCTGCCATGGAGGGAAGAGAGACTGCAGGGCAGCTCATGGCAGAAGTGAGAACCTGGCTGAAGTGGAAGCAGGAGCACACTGTACTAGGCCTGAGCCACTGCCAGTTTAGGCTACCTCCCAAAGGCCCCAAGCAGTTGGAGGTCTGTCAGACACAGGCCTGTGGGAAGGGACAGCTAAGAATGAGGTACTGATGATGATAACTGGGAGGGATGTGGAGACTCAATCAGGATCAGGAAGTAGCAGCTATTAAGAATAAGACAAATATCAGAACCACTTAAATATAGTTTTTAAATCAAACACTTTATTTCCACATAACAAGCGCAGGAAACTCCCAAACCCTTTTAACAATACAATTGACGACGTCATGAAGTCAGTTATACACTACTCAGAGCCCCAAACGGTCACTCAGCTTAATGTTCCAAACATCTCCACACATGGTTTTTCGAAGCTACCTTTGGTTTTTGGAAAAACCAGTATGGACGTCAACACACACCGAATGCATTAAACATTTGCTTAGGTTACGGTGTCCAACATTAGCTTACATCTGGCAAGTGGAGCGTGATTTGAAGTCATACAGGTTCTGCGCCCAGAGCTCCTGCAGTGAGGAGGGGCGAAGGGCACGGGAAGAGAGGCCAGTCCAGGCGGTGGCATCCCCACTGTGTGAGGTATGAGAGGTTAACGCTAGGACGCTGTCAAGTCATAAGCTTCATGTTCCGAATGGCCCGGCTGAGGCTTGAGATGGGCACAGATGGTGGGGAAGGTGAAGCCAGAGAAGAGCTTTGAGCAACAAGCTCCCAAAGATGCTCAGGGGAGGAGGGAGCAAGCTACAGTTCCACTGTTCTCACATTATCTCAGGGTGACTGCGGAGAAGTTCAGGTAAATCGTTCAAATATTTGCTTAGATTTCTAATCTGCTGCTCTATGAGAAGAACTCTCACGGGCAGCAACTTTGTAACTTTCATTATAAAAGAGCCTACAAATAAATCCACAAAAAAGAGACAATTAATGTTGAGCAGCCAAAAAGTCATGGTTTATTATCTGAAGATTTCATAATTCAAACACAACCAAACTGTACATTTACAATCACATCCTATTTGTAAACAGTTAAAAGCCACTGACCTCTTTTGCATCTTAGGACACAAACAGTTAGAATCAAGGCAATGAAATGATGGCATATTCTGTACTGTTAAAAGTTTACCCTTGTTTAGTCTCTCTTTGACTAAGCAAGCATTATAATACCATTTGTGGGCAAAATAACAGGGGCTAGGGAGGAAAGAAATTTTAAAATGGTGTAACTCGTTAGTTTGCAACAACATTTAAAATTTTTTATACAACAAACAACTCTGTAAGCCCAATGTCTTGGTTACAGTATGCATAGTTACTGATCTCGGCTTTAAGGTACAACAGTTAAACATGAACACAGTCACAAGAGAGCAGAGACATGAGAGCCACTGATGGGGTTACAAAAGTCACCTAGTGATTAGCAAACCATCATCACTCACTACTAAAGGACAGCATCTGAAAGCAGACGGCAATTCCAGCTCGAAGCGCGTTTTTTTCTTTTCTTTTTCTTTTTTTTTTTTTTTTCTTTTTTGGCAGAGAAAATCTTGAACAGAGCAATACGTAGTATCAGTGCTAAAAGTTGGGTTTTCTTCTTTCCTATAAGAAACTACAAGATTTTTTTGACCGGGGAACTGGTTTCCTGAGAACCATGCTCTTTGATTTAGGACAGGAATAGAAAACAGAAGAACATGGCCAAATGCTGCTCTTTTTCCCAGAGATAGAAAGCATCGTTTAAACCACCCTCCTCTTTTTTTTTTTTTTTTTTTTTTGTCTTTTAATTTTTTTTTTTTTAAATGATGGAAGAGTAAACATTTTTTTTTTCTCAAAAAACAAACAAAAAATCTGTAAACAAGAAGGTTCACCGTGGGAACCTTCAAAACAACATGGAAAGCCTGTTCAAAGTGCAGGGCCCGTCCTGGGCAGCAGGCGGGCTGCAGGTCACAGCGGTGGCCACAGTTTCTCAAACTGTAGAGCGAAATTCTTTAGTTTTACAACATGAAAAAACTGGTGCAATACTTTCATTAAGAATCCTACGTCAGTATCTTAACTTGATCTTTTAAACTCCACGGTACCACACTAAGGTAGGCAACATGAGGCATAGTAGAGAGCGCACGCCTTTAAGAACATCCTTGAGTAAACATTTACACTGGAACAGCTGCCCCCCCCATATTGCCGATTAGACGGAGAGAACATCACTCAGTGCAAAGGTAAAAGCTCATACATCAGCCCAAAAACGGTTTGCAAAAAAATACAAATAAAAATAAAAGGTGGGGGTGGGGGATGGAAATGAAGGAAAGAAGGAACCCGAAGGCTAAACATGATGAACACACACGTGAGCTCATTCCACACGGTAGCTGTATGGCGCTAGTTGGGAGTGTAAATAGATAGATACCCTTTCACATTATAATATTGGCCTGCATGATTCAAGTATTCAAACTGATATGTTTTGGGGAAAACAAAGTGGAAAATGTGCAGAAAACAGCTGTTCCCACAGGTGGCCCTGGCTGCAGGCGGCGAGCCCAACTTAGTGCTCCTTCCCTTCTCTTTTTGAGGTCACAGTTTACATCTATACCTATGCAATTACATGGACTCTCCACCCCCACCCAGGTGGTCAACAGAAAGAAAAGCATTAATGGGGGATGGGCTGCTAATTCCCCGGGGGTCGCTGCTGCTTGGGGGACCCCACAGGCTTGTGGAATAATGTGGGGTCCCCCAGAGGGAAGTGCCGTGAAGGTCTCCACAGTTAGTTCCCGACAGCCCAGCACCATTCCAGTGATTGAGATCAGTCCGGCTGGAGAATGAGTGGGAACAGTCGAGGGAGCCCAGCCGGCTCTGGCTGGACCCGAGAGACTGCCAGCCAGGAGAAGGGGTCAGAGACTGACTTTGTGCAAAGAAGCGACTGATCTCCTCTTCACTGGCAAACTCAGCGAGAATAGTAGTGTTCCCCAGCACACACCTAGAGGAGAGGGCACAACATGAGATCTTCTAGCTGCTTGGCTTCACAAGCTCAACTAGCAGTGGGACTTGCTCTGAGAGAAAACCAAGGAGGTGCAGAGGGAGCCTGGCCTGTTCCATGCCCAGAGTGAGTGTCCCAGAAGGGGTCATGGGGTATCTAGACCAGGTCTGCCTACCACAGGTAATGCAAGGGCGTCTCCAGGATCTAAGGTCTTGTTACGGTTCCTGAAGCAGCCTTCAACTCCTAGGTTCAGGTTATCCCTCTGCCTAAGTCTCTCCAGGTCCACACTGACCAGGTCCACACAGAGGTCTTAGGTTGGGCTTTACTCCCAGCTTCCCCAGACCCTCCCCATCAGTAGTCTTGGGGCAACTTACATGTGCAGAGACTTTTGTGCCTTCACTACCTCTTCTTTTGAACTGTAACGGACCAGAGCATTTCCATGTGGGAGGTTCAGATGGAATGTAATCAGTGGGCCATGCTGCATGCACAGGGTGCGCAGAGTTGAGCCATCAATCTAGACAGAACAGGCTGCGGTTAGGGGCTCTACTGTAAGAGCTACTGGAAGGTACCTCCTTCTCATGCCAGGTTCAGTGACCCTTCCTTATGTGCAGTGGGCCTGGAGCTAGGCGATGAGTCATCACCTCAGGCGTGGCTTCATGTCCTTTCCTCCCCTACTCCAGGTCAGAACCTTAAGACACTGCTCCCTAGGAGTGGGAGAGTAGCCCAGGGACTAAGAAAATGCTTAGATAGGAAAGAGTAGGCCAAGGTTCCTGGAGGGGCAATATAATCTCACAAAGACATGTCTGCAAAGCCCAGCACCACTCACTCAGTACTGGGATGAGACATACGTATTTGTGCAAAGCCCAGCACCACGCACTCAGTACTGGGATGAGACATACGTATTTGCATTATTGTGCTGCCCTAAATATAACAGTATGAGAACCACTAGATCGGACCAGAGGCAGCGGAGTGTCACCCTCTGTGTAGCCTTGATGACCAATGACAGGCCTGTTTGGAACACTGAGCACTCCCCAGCCCACTGTGTGCACTGAGCAGGCCCCTCCTTACCTGAGGTGTGAGGTTCTTCAGAACAAGCCAATTGGTTATTCTCCCTGAGCTGCTCTCACCCCAGCTGGAGCCTAAACAAAGAAAAAGCAGTCAGCATTCTACATCTCTGCTTGAATGACTGTTTAAGATAAATACAGCCAATCAAATGACAGTTAAATTTCAGTCATCAGGAATCTGGGCTTCTTTCTCTTTTGCCTATTTTCCCCTTGTGTAACCAAAGACCTGTGACACCAACTTGCTTCAGCTTGGAGCAGGTGCTGATCCCTACCCTTCAGGTGCCTCTGTTCCATGGCATCTTTTCATTTAGGGCTAACTACTTCCAAATGGTGCTCCAAAGGGCAGGCCTCAGGTAAGCCTCTCTGCATGTGTCCCTAAGACAAGAACCTTTAAGGGCACTGAACTGTTTGGCATCATCTAGCCATCTTTTGATTCCAAGCGAGTTCCTCATTGAGCCTTCCCTGCATGGCCCCAAGGCCATCCCTTTCCTTCTAGAAAGTAACATTTAAACACAATTGAGAACCACCTACCCCCAGGGATCCTTACAGGTGTTTCACAGTATGTCAAGTAGGCCTAAGTCTGCTTGACCTTAAGGGTCAATAGCACCCACTTCCACTCCTCTCAAATATCTGCTTAAACAGTAAGTTTCATGGTCATTCTTGGGATAGGCCAAGCTATTACCCAAACAAGCCCAATCTCCATATACTCTCTCCAGCTTAATTTTCTACTTAACAGTCTTACTCTGAAAGCCAGCTTCGAGTTAGGAAACCAACAGACCTTTTAAGATGCACCCCCTCAGGGATGAGGGGGTGCACACCTTTAATCCCAGCACTTGAGGCAGAGGATGGTGGATCTCAGCGAGTTTCATGCCAGCCTGGTCTACAGAGCTACACAGAGAAATCCTTTCTCCAAAACCAAAACAAACCAAACAAGCAAACAACGAAAGAATAAATACAACAACAGACAAACAACAACCAACCAAACAAACAAAAAGCAAGCATTCCCAAGGAGCTTCTGAGAAGAGACCACCACCCCACTAGCATTGCTTTGGGCAAGTATTCTTATTTATTTATTAGACAGGGTCTCCAGGGTCGAACGTACAGACAACACCAATGTCCTCATACTTACTGTTCCTGCCCTCACTCCCCGTGCTAGGATTTTAGGCATGCACTACCACACAGGTTTGGCTAAACATTCTTAAGGAAATTAGTCAAAACTCCTAAAGATAAGAAAATTGTAAAAGGTAGTGATGAACTAGAATTCTGTTCAAGTTCACTCTGCATTTGCAGAGTGTGATCCCATAGCTGACGGTGTTGGTCCGTGTTAAATTGGAGAGCTGGTAATAAATAACCAATATTCAACAAACAGCCCATAATCAAGCACCAGCTACGGACAGTGTCCTACCTGGGGTATATCTGGCGTCAGAATTTCCCCATCCTCCACCTACACGAAGGGGAGAATTATCCCACGTAGACAAGGGTGGCTTCTGACCAGTCAGCCCCGGAGGTGGGCGGGACGGAGCAGTGATGTTTTTAGGTGGCAAAGGGACTTTCCACAGCTCATGAGCCAGAGAGGTGTTTGTAACTGAACCAGGAGACCACGTCAATTTGGAATCACTATTTCTGGCTACTCAAAGGAGAAGGGGGGAAAAAGAAAATTAGAAAAATTGAAGAAGGTGGGATAATGTAAGAAAGAGAAAATTCACACAATAATATTCACTGTCCCATGAAAAGTGAGTAAAAAACTATCAAAAACCCTAAATCCAATTAAAGGCCTACAGGAGAAAAACAAATAGCCCAAAGCTGGCAATCCTCCCTCAGGACCTGGGCCCTCATCTGTTACTGTCTTGAGACTGTACAAGCAGAGAATTGCTCTCTGAGACTACAATATAAGATATACATGTGAACTCCTGGCCAGTTGGTCCACTCAAGAGAGACAAAGGCCACAGATACGTTCAGGCTCATTTACTCACAGGAGAAAGGCTACAGCAGTTACTCCAAGTTAGCAAGGCGGTATGGCAAATGCTCACTGGGAGAAAGGCAACTATGTCAAACATAGTGCTAAAAGACAGGAGGAGTAGGAAGCTCTTCAGAAAGTCCTGAGCATTCAGACCTGAGTTGTATACATGGCCATGAGGCCAAGGCTGCTCCAGGGTGGCTGCAGAAAGCCTGCCCACAGCAGAGTTCACTTGAGCTGCAGCAGATGCGCACTGAAAACCCAGGGCTATAGCCATCCAGCTCAGTGCAGAGGCACCCATTCTTACAGTACCTCGAAATTCCCACATTGGATACAACTATCAGTCTGTGAAGGATTGAAAATAAATAATAAATACAAATGGCTTTCAGAAGGCTTTGGATTAAATGGTGCTTAATCACAGGGCTGACGTGGCTTAGATGGCACAGAGCTGTGTGGTAGATGTAGACTGTTTTTCAAAGGGAGAAATGACGTTTGCAACACTTTGGTAGAATCACAAACCCTCCCCAACAACCTGAGAAGCCAGCAGAGGAAAAGGCACAGGTAGGCAGTTTCCGAGAGGGCCCACCTGAAGTGCTTTGTGCTGTACTGCTGAGGGGAACATTGTAGTTGGAGGCACGAATGGATGACCAGGCACTAGTTGAAGGCAGCGTGGTGTTCAAGGATGAGGATGACCCTGCAGAAGAGAGTCAATTAGCAGAGCAGGGTATGGTGCCTGGGAAGTTGCAGGGTCACAGCACGCCCCAAGATAGGACTTGAGAACATTTGAATTAAAGATGGAGCCTAAGACAGCAGCTTCCTTCCTGCGGATTGTTTTTGTCCTGGCTCAGAACCGCCATTTCCTTCTTGATCCCTGAGAGTGTGCAGTGGCTGGATGAGCCAGGCTCTCCTTCCAGCACTGGCCACTGAAGAGGCTGTTCTTGCTGTTCCCAGCTCTTGTACTGGCAAACCAGATCATCAAGGCAGCCTGTCACAGACAGTACCCAAGAGACAGGCCTTCAGCCTTCTCCATATCTGGGCTCTATGGTCAACATATTCTCTTCCGTTAGTTTTGGCCTAGACCTAAGCATCACCCGGGCACCAAGCCAGTCCTACAGTCCATTCTGCACTCCATTGACATACACTGACCCTTCCACTCAAAACTTTTAGTCGAAGCTTTTTAATACAAAATATAATCTTTTGACTTTCAGATCATTCTTCTCACAAAGAAACAGTTTCTATAAGCAACTAATTCTTCTATAACTCCCTTTAAGCCTGGTCTTGTGCCTCACTATCTTCTGTTGAATTGGCTTTAATGACCTCTACACAGCTATTTGGTAGATCCTGCCATTTTAGAACGACAGGATTCTTCACTTAGCACTATGATATGACAAACACGTGCTACCTTAATAAACTATGTATCAGTAAAGACTGTTAGCTCTTTTACATTCTTTGTAAATTACTAAAAGGGATAGAATGGAGAATATATTTTATACAGAAAAATTCAATTATTTTAGTATTTCAGTAACTCTTTTCATTAATCTTTCTTCTAGGACAAAACAATGGACAGACTATTTACATAAAAAAGAACCTTGAAATCGCAGGCAGGTAGACTGTTTGTCCTGAGGGAAGCACACCAACATTCCAAGTACAAATGAACTATACAACTGCCAAAAGCTGACAGCATTATTGGAAATAAATGTTTGCATTTCCTTGACATTCACTTACTCAAGCCACAAATCCAAATCATCTTAAAGTAGCCAGTTAATGTATTTTCATGCCACAACTCCTGGGGCGTAAGGAAAGGGATCTTGCCTAACAACTGAGCCATCCTGACCTGTTATCACCCCATGCTGCCGCGCACCATTCTGACACCAACTCATGCCCCTACGTACCACTGTTCCTGTCCCTGAGGTGGTCAACTTCCCGCACAGTATTAATTGAAAGACTGTTTATGACACTGCCAGGAGTGACGTAAGGGTCAGTTTCAGGGTCAATGTTTGGATAACCTTTCCATGGTTCACCAGGGCGAAATTCTGCAAATAACAAATTCAAAATTAGTGTACAGCTTTAAAATCCAAATTAAATATCCAAACATCCATTTCTAAATTCTGTGTGACAATACCCTAAAAGGCCAGTATTACACATCCCTAATCCTAACTTGCTTATTTATACAACTGAAATAATTTCTCTGAGTTTATATCTTTACAGCACTGTAGCAACTCAAGCAGGCCAGAGATGCACCTCTGGTGATTCTCAGTGTCAAATGAGTCCTTTGACACAGAGAAGAACCACCGACTAGAGGTTTCTGAGAGACTCCTCACACCAGATGATGGATCCATCCACCATCACTGCTTGGAGAAGAAAACTGGAGCACCCAAGCTCAAGCTGGCCTCTCCATTGCATCGCATCAGTACTTCTGATCACAGAACCAGGCTGCCAGGGCTGAGACCAGACACGGAGAGGCTGTAAACATCTTACCTGGTGGCCAGTTAACACTGCTAGAGCCGTTAGGCGATTTGGCACGTGGCCAGCCATCTCCTATTGAACCTGGAGGACTGGCTGGTGAAGTACTGCTATTCATAAAGTCATAGGGAACAAATGGAGACTCTTCCAGCCTAAAACCACTTGAAATAGCACCTACAAAGAACAATACAACGGTGAAATGTGAGTAAGCTACACCATCAGTCGCTTCTACAGTAAAGCTTATCAGGGAAATGAATGACAAACTGTCCAGTACATTATATGAAGATTCAAGAGAAAAGGAGCACCCTGCTCTCTGATAAGACAGCAAGCAAGGATTTGGACATATCACACAAAGAACGGGTGGAAAGAACTAGTGACTCCAGGATTCCTGTTGCTTCTTTTCTCTGTGCCTCTCTGCTTATAACTTCATTCTGATGAAGACAGACCCTTTGCCCAAGTGCCAAATCTCTATCTCTACTAATTGTTTTTAGTATGTGTGTTTGTCTGTGTGTCTGTCTGTCTGTATACGTGTACATTCATGGAAGGCAGAGAGAGTGTCTGATTTCCTTGGGCTGTGAGTTATCCAACATTGGTGCTAGAAGGTAAACTGTGGGCTTCTTTCAAGTGGAGAGCTGGTATTAACCATGTGTACTGTCTCTCCAGCCCCACCATTACAGCCTAAAAGTTTTATTACTCTGTATTTATTACTCTTGTCTTCTGCCTCCTTTCTGGCTCAGATGCAGATGTCATCACACTGTTTGGTTTGAGTAGGTCTTCCTACAGCTGGGAGTTGGTAAGTTTAAGACTTTAGGATTGAGTATCTTTACACAGCCTCTTGAGACTCTGTACACCCAGGCATTCCTGTGGAACACTGTCTCAGATTCTAACACAACTCTATGTGCTACATGTTAAGAGCACTTACTATACTGTACCATGGGTGTCCACATTTACCTCTGCTAACCAGAGAGCTTTTCTAGGGCAAGTGTGTGCAGAAATATCTACGGTATACAAGTTTAACTATGTGCCCATAAGTACTTATTTATCTGTGCATTCTAGGAGTCTAGAATCCTCCTACGAAGACAGGAAATGCCATCAACTTTTGAAAACAAGTAAAAATCCAAGTTAAATATATTTCTAAAAGAAATTGAGGTAACTGCTGAAAAGTTAATTATCAGATCTATGATGATGATGATGATGATGATGTGTGTGTGTGTGTGTGTGTGTGTGTGTGAGAGAGAGAGAGAGAGAGAGAGAGAGGAGAGAGAGAGAGAGAAAGAAAGGGGGGGGATAGAGAGATAGATAAATATATATGCTGGCCAGATATGTTAGTATACACCTATAATCCCAGCACCAGCAAAGCCAAGGTAGGAAGATTCTGAGTTCAAAACCATCCTGGGCTACATAGTAAAATCAAACAGAAAATTGCTGTATAATTTAATTTCGAGATGAACAAACCAAGTTAAATTGAGAGAACGTTAAAAAATAGAATATAAAATAAAATCACTTGGGATACCTCCTAAACGACCAGCAAGAAGGGAATTAATGCCAGGTACAGCCAGGACAGCAGGTCCAGAGAGCTAGACCCTGTGTGTACTAGGGGCATGAGGGCTTGAGACTATGGTTCTGGAAATGGATACAGAAATAAATCCATTCCTATTGACATATCAGTAGATCAGTGCATTGCTCAACCTTTCTGCAGTAGTTAGTGATTAACACAAGAGTCCCATGACTGGTCAATGTGCCAAAAGTAAGACACATCTAAGTGCACAGCCAGCCCTCTGGGATGTCTATATTTCATTCTTCACCTCAAGGCTCAGAATATATGCAGAAGAAGGGGTGGAAAGATTTTAGGAGACAAGAGATGGTATTTTCTAGATACAACAAGGCAGAGGCACATGAGAGCTTACAGAGCTCATGAGAGCATGCCAAGATTTGTATAAATTCCAGCCAGACAAAATCCCAGCATCCAGGGAGGGACAGGGACACAAAGTCTTACTCCTAGATGAGGAGCCATTGGCACTGACTGTGGCCAGGAGGGGAAAGTTAGTTTTTTTCAATGGAGTAACACTCAAGGACAGGTCACAGGGACAGGAGACAATACAAACTGGCCTCCATAGTTGTTGCTGGTGGTTTAAAAACAACCAACCAACCAAACAAAAAAAAACCACCCACAAACACACCCACACATGTTATATGACAATACATATTGTCAAAGAATAAATAAATAAATACATTATTTTACTATGTCTCCGTAACACAGCATAATTGAAGTCAATTTGTTTTCTACTTGGAAGTTTCTGGAAAAGCAGTAAGTGCTCTTAACTCCTGAGCCATCTCTTTAGCTCTTGTTTTGTTTTTGAAATCACAGTGTGTGTGGAGTGTGTGGGAAGGGTCAGATGACGAGTTGGGGAGGTGGCTGTCTTCATATCATGTGGGGTCTTAAACACTCAACTATGGTTGTCCAGCTTGGTGGCAGACACTCCCGTTAAGCAGTCTCCTCCACACCCATCCCAGATTTGTTTTTAGACAAGTCTAAGACTATAGTTGATACCATGTTTGCTGGAGTTTTGATCCAACGGCGTGTTCACAGACATGCTGTCCACTGTGGTCCACTTCCTTAGTCGTGACTGTGGCTCTTTAATACTGTTCATGTCCATATTTACATTCAAGTTTGAGTTCAAGCCTTGAAAACACAATTTAAATCTTACAAAACAGCATCTTTTCCTTCCACTACCAAACATCTTTTTCCTCCTGTTTTCAATAGTAGAACAAAAGTTTTAAGGGGACCATGAAAGTTTGTCACTGCACCCTGAGTTTAGCCATTTTCCCAGAATGCCATGTATAATATGTGATCTCTCTCAATTGTCATTCCTTGATTGCAAACTGATGAATTTCCAGATGGCTCACTAACCAAAGGATGCTATTTAAAAGTACAGCTCCTAGCTCCAACAGTAACATCTGAGAAAAAGACTCCAGTATCTGAAGGCACAATTTGTCAGAAATTCAGTGGTTTCAAATTCTAATATTAGACCTGTAGTATGAATTTTCTGAAGTCATTCCAAGTTCCATTTTTGTAGAAAGCAATCAAATTTGTGCTCTTAGACCTATGAATTAGACCAAGAATTTGCAAATATTTTGCATAAAGGTTCAAAAGGTAGCCTGAAGAATGTATGGGCTATACAGCCTTCCATTTGTCACTATGCAAAAACACCCACAGATAATGTTAAAACAAACAAACAAAAAACATAGCTCTGTTCCAGTAAAACTTTCTTTGTGAAATTAAGACAGTGGGCCAAATTTTGCTCACAGGCTATAGAGTGATGTCTGTGTGAATGAAGCAGAAGGGACAGGCTGCCAGGAGAAGCAGCTCCCCTTCATCATCAGTGGCTTTTGTACTGTCTAGCACAGTTGTAACTGACATGGAAACTGTTTCTGCTAACCATCTCAAGGACTTATGTCCTAGCTGAGAGTCTATTATGTAATACCAAAAGAACCAAATAAGAAACCTCCCAATCAGAGAATCACCAGCAGAAGCACATACCCCAAGCACTGTCTACAGTCCACAATATGCTAGGAGAACTAATGGTCTGCAACAGAACTGGGGTAGTAACCAACTACTCCTGCTAACAACTCATTTATGGGAAACTGTTGTTCCGGTCGGGGAGGGATAGAAGACCAAAGAGATGTGGTCAACCAAGAATCAAAACATAATCAGGAACTCGGGAAAGAGAAAACACACAAGCCTTAAAATTCCTCAGTGAATAAAAAGCCTGGTTATCCAGTGGAGAAAATGAAAGACAGATTCTCTTCACACCCGTTGTTCTCCTAAGACAAGTGACAACATAATGGGACTATTCCCAGTATTTTCCAGACAGCAGTGCCTGCATACCACCTCTCTTCCTAACAATACTGTCATGAGTCTTCCTGCCCCTGCACATCCTATAGAGTCTGAAATGAGTGTGTCCTTTAGTCTGTTCCTTCCGATAGGTAGAACAGTCTGAAATACTGTGATACCACCCTGAAACATGAAGATGAGCTTAATCTCGAAGAAAGTACGTTACTCTCCAATAGTGGTGTCTAAACCCAGTGCTGAGCTGAAGGACAGAGCTGCAAAGGCAGTGGAGGCACATGTGTCTAGTGGGCAAGCAGAAACTCACCTATAGGAAAGTTGCTGAAAGCATTTACTGGCGATGGCCCTTTCTGCAGCTCAGGTGTAGTGTGGGGCATGACATTGTCAAGGAAGGACTTCATGGCTGGCTGATGGAGCGGCTGCTGAGAAGGCGGAGTCTGCTGCTTCACCAGCAGGCTTGGATCAAGTTGACGAGACTGTTGCATCATCTGCTGCTGCACACTAAGAGGTCGACCCTTCAAACAACAAAATGATGCAGGAAAATTGTGGGGGAGGGGGTGTCTTTATAGGGACACACTCTTCACTTCTGAACTCACCTCCTTCTCAGGAGGAAGGTCACCAATTAAAGTTCTATAGCTACAGTGACTTCTGGACAAAGCAGACTAAAAAGCACACTTGGTTATATTTTAATAAAATTCTTTCATTGACAAGTGGAGAGTGTTGATCTACCTGCTGGTCTTGCTGCTGTCGGTTGGCAGAAGGCACGCTTCTCTGACTCTGTGCCCTCTGCTGCTGCGCTAACAATCGCTGAAAGAGAACAGAAAAGCGCTGTCATTGTTCAGCTGTTACTAATTACACTGCTTAAGGCTGACTACGTTCAACGGACCTGGTAGAACTACGTTACACACCTCACATAGTAACATCCTTCCATGGAATATTTCTACTAGATTCCAGAAATGGAAAAACAAAAACAAAGAACACAACACCGCCACTTTTGCAGTACTGTGAATAGAGCCAAGGGCTCTGAATATGTTAAACTCAACCAATAAAGCACCCCTTCAAGGAAGCACCCTTCACCCCAGCTCACACCTTAATAGGATTGATTGTTTTCCTAATCATTCTTCCCTTCCTGTATCTCCCCTGAAAAAGTCTTGCACTTCATCTTTTCTGACACACTGTCAACTCTATGCAGGCTCTAATTGTGCTACCTCTGTTTACTGCAGTGCCTGATACAGAACTCACACTGCATGCCAAGCACACAGTAAGTACTTACCTGTAACTGGGAGATCTGAGAAAGCTGGTTTAGTTGGGATAGCTGGTTCAGCATGGCTACCTGTTGAGGGCCAAAGAGCGGATTCAGGCCACCGTTGTTTGGTGCATACTTCAGCAATGAAACTGGAACCTTAGGATCATAATGGTAAGTTAATAATGTTGCTGTAATACCCAGACTAGCTAAATACACTGTGCAACTTGACTATCAACAGGGCAGTTAAAGTAGTGGCTGTTCATGAGGAGTTAGTCACTCAAAGTGTGTTCTCACATATACGCTTTCTCATGGTAACTAAAAATGACAAGGATAACTCCTAACCTATTTGACCTCACTGTTGCTCTCCCGACAACGTTTCACAATGAAAAGGGTACAATTTAAAATAAGCACTAATTTTCTTTATCCTTCACAAACACTTTTGCAACAACAGCTGATCAGCACGTGCAGCACCCCAAAGATGTCAAAAATTATTACGATGCCCAGTGGTCATCTCAAACATAAAATTTAAAATTTAACTTATTTTTATGTGAATGGATGTTTTGCTTTAAAGTATGTCAGTGAATCACATGCATTCCTGATGCCCAAAGAGGCCAGGGGAGGGCATCAGACTCCCCAGGAATAGAGTTACAGTTGGGAGCTGCCATGAGGATGAGAATCAAACTGGATCCTCTGGAAGAACAGGCAGGACTCCTGCTCCCAAACATACACTTATTCAAGATTCTTCCCAGGAAGGTGGAGGACAGGACCAGAAGCTTGTTCACCTGAGGGGAGAGTAATGGAGGAGGCACTTGAGCACGAAGATTAGGCTGAGATGAACTGAGAGGTTGTGCTGGAGGCTGCTGCATGCCCCGGGGTTGTGCTGCTGTGTTTCCAACACCAAACATACTGGGATTGCCATTCTAGAAAACAAACAACAAAATAACAAAGTGATTCTTCAGAGAAAGACACTCATATGATACTACTGTTTAAACACAGTAACTACATACAAGAGAGACGTCACTACTAAGACAGATCATTCAAGAGAAAGCCTATAATGCACATCTGGACTTACCTGTCTAACAGAATTCAAGTTTTGCGTACCCAGCCCTGCTATGGAGCCAAGGGCCTGGTTAGGTAGTGCACTATTTGAAGGGGGAAGCTTCATGCTTTGACTGGACATAAACTGCATGTTTTGGGATTCATCTGCTACAATGCCATCCTGATTGGACAGACAGAAAGATGTGTAACACCAGCCAAGCAAACAAGTAGGAGGGAGAAATCATTGCAGGAACAGAAGAGAGGTCACATGACATTCCAGCACCAACAGGAAACAGGTAGAAAACAGAAGAGATCAGATTAGTGTTAATTCTAGAACACATAAAAAGAGCCAAACACATATTTCATGGGATTAAGAAGAAAATATAAACACAAGGTCTTTGCTAAACCGAGATATAAATGCAACAATAAACTAAAACTCCATTAATAGGAAAGTCACTTGATTATACTTTTTACATTATATACATTTCCCCCAAACATTATGTTATTAAGGGTATGGTTGATTATTCTGATTTTAAAAAAAAGAAAAGAAAAGAAAAATAGAAGGAGAGATTATACCTTATCGAAATAAGGACTGCGCTCCATGGAAGACTCTTTGGAAATCTGAGGCCGAGGCCCAGGGCCTTTCCCGACCGTTCGATTGTAATCACCAATATTCAGGCTATGCTTATCAATCTCCATCCGCTTGTCTTGTAACATTCCTAATAAATGCAAAAGACTATCACCAGTAGGAAGAGAACCAATGTTTTTTTTTTTTTTTGTTTAAAAAAAAGTTCACTTTCCAAAATGAAACAATTTCTGCTTTAACAAGAATGTGTAAAAACTACATTTCCATTACAGAAGTTCTGCGTCTTACAGGTAACGTTCATCTCTTAATTCTCCACATTTTCTCAATCCTAAAATCTAACCCATTTATTCACTGCAAATATTCTGAGACGTATTATCACCATCAAAATACCAACAAGAGGGAAAATTTCTTTAAACAAACACTTTTTAAAATGACATTAATTTCTTAAGATACATCAAGTATTTGAACAGTCTACCTTCTAGCACCTGAAAAACCCTCCCCAGATCATCAACAATCTCAAACACCACCCCTCCTCAGTTCTTTCCCAGAGATTCTCGAGGAGCTGAGCAGAGCTCTGCCCACCAGTGAGGCATGAGGAAGTGTGTCAGCCATGCTCCTTAAGCCATGCTCCCCTCCCCTCACTGTTCTAGGACCATCTTCTGTGCCGAGTGGCAAAATAAAACAGGTGATAGATCTAGATATGTTTACATAGAGCAGTCCAAAAAAGTGAATTTAGAACGAAGAGACATGCAAGTAGCTGGTCATTACTAACAGTGCTGTAATCATAGCAAAACAAGGAAAGAGTCCAAGGTGTCTGTCTGCCTTGAATGTAAGAGTTTCTATGTGGATACTGCTCAAAGTATAGGTTTTTAGATTCTAGATGTTCAATCGGTGCTTTGTGCAAATACTATCAAATCCAAAATGTCAGCATTTGAAATGCGTCTGGTCCTACCTGAAACCATCTGCAGTGTATCTTGTTTTGACTGGATGTTACATTTGTGTTCACTTCTATGGGCCAATCATTTTCCTTGTTTTTCCCACTTTGCTTTATTCAAAAGTTAACTCTAATTTAGTCTTTAGGTAAGAAACTTGCTGAACTGAGGGTGGTCATTTCCTCAGTGACACAATGGGGACTGTGCATTTCACCTTCCTCCTAAGAAAGCAAGCTGCTGTGTAGTGAGTCAGACATGAGTATGGAGTCATTTCACCACTGTGCTCAATTTCAGTGTACACAGTAGAATGCCTACGAAAGGTGAGGTGTCAAGGGTTAGGGGACACAGTACCAATTACTGTCTCATTTACTGCCCCTCATAAGCAACATTTTGGGCTGGCTCTGTAAGGGGAAAAATGCATTTCTGTCCTTTATACTATTGTTCTCTTTGCTAGTTCGCAACAAAGCTGTGTGGGTAAAGAGTACAGGACAGATGCTGCAAGAAAGGCCTGGCCTCCCAGTTCTGGTGTTTCTTCTGTAGCCCCAGGCTCCAGGGCTCCCCTCATCAGAAGCCACAGCACACCTGCCTGGTACAAAGCCAGGATCTCAATACAAGGTGCCCTTTCTAGACACCATCTCAGTCTCCCTGATTTTATTTCTTTTTTAAACAGGCAATCTACTGATACTCCAATTCCTTGTTAGTCAATAATGTCTAATTTATGATTACCTTTCCTTATCCATCCTGATGCACTCTCTTCTGATTGGACTACCATCTAAGAAGCTATGAAGGCAAAGCAGACTCACAATTCAACATACAAGCTCCTATGCCTTCCACAACCAACTGTTTATAGAAGCAATAATTAACCAACTTCTCTTGAACCCGATCCTACTCTCCACTTAATTAATAATAACAAAGTCATTCCATTTTCTGTTTCAGTTTGGAGTTTTGAAACTATCAAGTAGTCATTGCAACAAGTCTCTCTCTGGTTCTTCCCACCTGGTGTATCGTCTGGCCTATTCTCTGCTGTGTGTGAATGCATGCACGTGAGTATGAGCACGTGAGTGTGTGCACGTGAGTGTGTATGGGTGTGGAAAGGACCAGCAGGGAGGGTAAAAAAACAGAAACAGAAAAAGGTTGATATTTATTGAAAACACATTTATAAAAAAACCCAACCCCCCCCCCAAATCCCTTTAATCCCCTATTACAGAATGACACCCCCCACCTAGTTATCTGGCCAGCACCTCACTTTGGCCTGCCCCGCCCTCCTTCACTACTCTCAGACTTCTTGCCCTAGTCAAGGACTGCTTGGAATTTCTGACTATGGTTTGAGATGTCTTTGTCATTTACCAAAGTCTTTATTATGCAGTCCTCTGATCCAAATGCCTACATCCTGTACCTTGATGGAGCTTTGAGAGCACAGACAGACACCAGCACCACATGAAATGTCACAGTGACGTGTCCGTGTCCCTTAAAGGGATGTCACAATCACTTTACTCAGCCGTGCTCACACAGTGCAGCACCAAGGAGTCTGTGATAGGAGCCAGGGCTGCTCTCTTCCACGGAGTAAGGGCTCTTTCAGACAAACCAGGACACAAGCAGGACTGTTCACCAGTGATAAACACAGGTCAGAATAACTGACTCTTCTCTCACCTCCAGAAAGATCCATCTTATTGCTCTGTACGTTTTCTTCTGGTGAGTCTCTCTGAAGTAGGAAAAGGCAATGTGTTAGCAGACTTTACCAAGCAAAACAAAAAGTGAAGAACTTTCCTTATTTCCTCATCTAAAATGCAAGCAGATCATGAAGTTTCTCTTTTTTAAATTTGTCTGTATTTTTGTGTGTTTGGCACAGATGTGCAAGTGCATGCAGAGGCCAGAACTGAACTTCAAACATCCCGGAGCTAGAGTAAACATGGGCGTGAATCCCCTCCATAAGAAATGGAGACAAATCCTGCTCCTCTGAAGAGGAGCAAGTCCTCTCAACCATGGAGCTGACTCTCCAGCCCTATTTTTTAAAAAATATTATTATTATATTTTAAAGTATTTTTAAGATGTGCTCAAAATTTATAAAATTTAGGAATTAAATTTTACTCTAATCGACTCATATTTTAAAGACTTAAAGATGAGAAATGTTTTTTAATGATGTATTATTAGTTTTATGTAAACACACTGTTGCTGACTTCAGACACACCAGAAGAGGGCATCGGATCCCATTACAGATGGTTGTGAGCCACCATGTGGGTGCTGGGAATTGAACTCAGGACCTCTAGAAGAGCAGTCAGTGCTCTTAACTGCTGAGTCATCTCTCCAGCCCAAGAAATATCTTTTTAAAAAGATTTATTTATGTATATGAGTATACTTGTAGCTTTTTTCAGACACATCAGAAGTGGGCACTGGATCCCATTACAGATGGTTGTGAGCCACCATGTGGTTGCTGGGAATCGAACTCAGGACCTCTGGAAAAGCAGTTGGTGGTCTTAACTACTGAGCCATCTCTCCAGTCCCCCAAGAAATAATTTTTAATAAAATAAAACTGGGATATATTATGAACCAGTACTAAAAAGGGTATTATTGGCTGCTAAGAAAATATACTTACCGAAAAACTGATGTTCGAAAACTGTTTAACGAACGGGTTTATCCACGTGTCCTCTTGTTTGTTTCCGCCTTTCATCATCCCCTTTGTAAATAAAAGAGTAGAGAAGATGCCATGGCTGTCTCTAATTATGTGGACATTGTGATGGACTAGTAAAACTTCAAGACAATTCCCAACTCTCATTTTTAGCCAACATTTTCTCCTTCAATCAACTCTTATCAGAGGTGTTAACAATTAAATAAATAATCTCATTTGATTTTTCAACTTCCTTTGCTCCAGGCCTCTGGTATAGCTGTAATGTACAGAGAGATCTCTAAAGGCAGTCAGTCAGAAGGAAAAGACAAAAGCAATGGAGGACAATGGGACATTCCCACCTCACAGATGGACTGGGCTCCCAGATGTGTATCATCATTTGGGTTTTTGGAATTCTCACACCATACCAAAGTAAAAATTAGTACCTAGACTCTCAGCTTAGTCCTAACAAACCAATTTAATCCATAATTTAATCATGATATGAAGGAATACTTTACTAAAAATACCCAACATCTCTCCCAACCACCCACTAAATATTTCCACATGATAGTGTCTTTAAAGGTTTCCATTTGTGTTTCGAAGAACACAATATCCTGAGCAGCTGTCGAGCTGCTGTGGTGGGCTGAGCAGTAGAGAAAGTACACTGAGAACTGGCAGCAGTCACAAAGCGAGGCTGGAAGCCACAGGGCCACCTCAGTGTATTAATGTCCTCTTCCAATGCTATTACCTGTTCCTTCTGACTGTGAAACAGCACAGCTTAACTCCCACAGAGGGAGATCTCTAAAGCAAGCACCTAACCCTCTCCAAAGATTCTGAAGGCACCTCTGATTCCTGTCTCCCCTTTCCACTTCCTCCCATGGTCTGAACCAGTGCCAGGCTCTGCCCCTTGTACTTGTAAATGCATTTCTACCTGTTCTCCTTTCCACCTGGGATGATGTGGCAGCCCTAGAGACCCCTGCCTCTGGTGGCCTGTCCCCCAGCTGCTATGTTGTGCCGGCAGGAGGCCACTCAAGTTGCTTTCGTGTAAATGTCACTGGCTCCAGACTTTGTCAGTGATAAAGTAGTTCCGATTTATCTTTCCTCTAACTACACAGCCAGCTCTCTTTGTCATTGTTTTAGAAATCTTTCAGTTCTATCAGACCACCCCAGGCATCTTCTATACCCCAGCACACTTGTGCTCGCCTGATGCCCCACCAGAGACTAGGAGCCCCTGAAGGGGCTGCTCTTCAGTGTATTCAAACCCCAGCACCAAGCACAGTACCTGGCACACAGCAGAAGCTAAATAAGAGTCTGCAGCTGCTCTCTAAAGGTTTACTAGTAGAGACAAAGGAGAAAGAGTAAAAAGGCTACACACCCTTTCCCTTCTCCTTTTTTTGCCACTCAGACCCTGTAAGGAAAGACAAAGTCACAAAACAGCATGGTCCAGTGGGAAGAACAGGTGTTGAATTGCAAGACCTAAAAGCTGAATCCTTGCTCTGTCACTTACTATTTATGCAACTTTGGGCCAGTCACCACCTTTTCCAGTCTCAACTTCCTCCTCAGTATCCTATCTCAGGTTAGGAGGATTGAATGATTCATGTAAAACATGTACAAGCATGTCATAAGCTACATGGCCAGGCATCAACAGGCAAATCCAGCCAAATGAAAAAATTATAAAATGAAAATGGCAGGTCCTAAGACTTTGAATCCCAGGATTAAAACAGACCAACCTTGGCCTTGAGTTAGACCAGGTACCCACCAAATACATGACTTTTCAAGGTCCTCAAAAGGTTCTCAAATAAGGTGATGACATTTTAGAGTCACTTATGAGACTGAGCACCAAGTTTGAAAGATGTCCCCAGGAGAATCTACTTCCAGCCCCCAGTCCCCAGTATGACTACTTCCCAGGACCCAGTGGTTCCTAATCTGGCTCAACCTCAGACATATTTGTGGAGCTGGTACAATTTCCAAAACTTGAGACGACCTTAGGGTATGGCAGATTATGTTTAGAACAAATGCAACCCATTTCTCATGTAAAGCCAGCTATGGAAATTCTTCCTAGGGATTTTCATCACAGGACCTTGGGGATGAGAAAGGGACAATGATGGTTAGTGAATAAACAGAATGGTGACCCTGGGGAAAGGGAAGGAGGTGGGACTCTGGTGAGGAGGTGAATGAGATGAAGGTGAACTGGCAATGAAATGGAGAGTCAACATGGATTTGCCCTTCTCTTCATCCTCACCACTGCTGGTACCATGTGGGGCTTGTTGCCCCAGGCAGTACTGGTGGAGCTGAGGAGGAGAGAAATCCCGAGCTGTAGCAGTGGGGAGAAAGGAAGTTCCCATGGTCTTATGTTTTTCTAGGTAGCTGCCCATTCAAGAGGCTACACCTAAGTTGGGGGCTGCCTGGACTGTACTGACTGCCATAAATGGGCAGATAGATTAATTTTCTGTGGGTAAACTACCTTTGAGCTTTGCTCTTGAAATGTTTACCTTTGATGACATTTTCTTGGTATATGGTGGCCAATTTAAAGAAGAGTTAAGCTCTTGAGATGAGTTGCTGCTCCACATTCCAATCTCGACATCCTCCTCCTCTTCCCAGCCAGTGGGGCGACTTCCAGGCAACGGCATACCATCACCACACCAGCCATCTTGCATAGATTTGGGCCCTGATTTGTAGATGTATGGTACAAAGATAAACAGAATTTAAGGAAAACATTCTCCAAGATGTAAAGCATGTTTCAAAGTACAGAGACATGTGAGCTAAACCAAGCACGCCTTTACTTCTCAAATACATCTAATAGAAAAGCTCTATTTTGACTACATTGAAAGTCACTGGAGAGCCTGAGAGTGTTAGATCCCCTAGTAGAGGAGAATGCCCAGGAGGGAAGACGAGAGTGGGTGGGTGGGTGGATGGGGGAATACCTCAATAGAGGCAGGGGAGGGGGGAGGGAATAGGGAGGTTCCAAAGGGGAGATCTGGAAAGGGGAAAACATTTGAAATGTAAATAAAGTAGGAAAAAACAAAAAGTCACTGGAAAGAACTTATTTTTATTAAAACATCCAATGAAACTTTCCATGTCTTCACAAATCTTAGGGTTTCTAATCATGGGTAATAGTGGTTTCTTATGCATATCTATTTGGTCTTTAAAATGATACAAACAACAGAGGGCAAATGAGATGGCAAAGACAATTTTCTCTACTATATTCTCTGTAAGGCTGTTCAAAGGATACTGAAGCCACAGTAGAGCAAGTATCTATCCCCACACACAAAGCCCTTGGGGCTCCTACAACATGTCGTGAGCCCAACATGGTAGAAAAACAATATTCATGTACATTCCAGGGCCCTTCCCATGTAAGATTTAATGTGTGGACGTGTGTCTCACATTATACTGTTTAGTCTCTCAAGCTGAATGGCATGAAAGCTGCTAAATTCAGTTTTAAATACATTAGTAGTGACAATTTAGGAGCACTAGCCCATTATTTAAATGTAGTTCATGAGTTTATCATCAGCACCATTACAAAATGGCTGCTAAAGATCACAGATGACTTACCAGATTTGCTTAATGATTGTGAACCAACAGAGCTGGAGCCCCATGTGGATGCATTGGATGCTGCTGTAATGGGTTCCCCCCAGCTGGGACCACTGTCTATGGGCTTGCCCCAAGCTGAAGTACCATTATCCACAGTCGTGGCTGGAGTAGAAGGCTCTGCCCAAGGCTCACCCCAGCCTTTAGAAAGTACAGGAAAAGAAGTCATCAGCATAGATATTAGGAAGCACTTCAAATAAAAGACAAGGAAGACGACTTGGGAAACAAGATGAAGAATTTCACATCATACACTGAAAAATGATGCTGTGACAAGCAAGAGGTATATTTTGTGAAGAACACAAATTATTCTGCACTAATATAATTGTATAGCCGGACAGTGGTGGCGCAGGCCTTTAATCCCACCACTCGCGAGGCAGGCGGATTTCTGAGTTTGAGGCCAGTCTGGTCTACAGAGTGAGTTCCAGGACAGCCAGGGCTACACAGAGAAACCCTGTCTCGAAAAACAAACAAACGAACAAACAAATATATATGTGTGTGTGTGTGTGTGTGTGTCTGTGTGTATGTATGTATGTATGTATGTATAGTGTTTTAATCTTTTCTTTCAAAACTGCCTTCTGGTGTTAGGGCAGACTCTTTTGAATAATTTAATTATAGCAAATCATCTTCCTAAAAATGTTAGGTTCTTCTGAAGCAAAGCTTGAGAGCTGAGGCAGGTGCAGTGTAAAGTTACACTAATTACATTTTCCAGAAAGGACATGCTTCCCACAGCACCGCAGTGGAGAACAACTGACTTTGACTACCATCAGGGATGCAGCCAGCATACCTTATACACACTGGAAAAAAGGTCTGCACTTTCCCTAAGAGTTAAACATAAATCAATAGACTAGGTTTATATTTCAAAACAAAGCAAAAATCCCACACAATTAGACACTAAAAGATGAATTCATGAAAACATTACTAGCTCTCTAACCAATGGAATATTACTCAATAAAACTCTCATTAACAAAGGCATTCTAAGTCTGTCACATTTAGAAAATGTTGCCTTATCAATTTACAGAGAAAAGACTGCTCAGTACAGGAGAGGAAAGGTCAGAGTATACTAGAAAGCAGTGCAATGCTTCAGATGCGCACACTGTATTCAGTTATCTGAGCAGATGCTGACTCCATGTCTCGGTACGTCAATAGTGAAACCACATGGTTAAGGCTTGACTACGAATACCTAAATAAGTACGTAACTTTACCACTTCACCCCTTCTATTACATTCCTAACAGAATAGAGCAACACTGCTCAAGACAGAGCTGTTGCCAGGTGAATGTCACCTCTAGGTCACAGCTGAAAGGCCTTGATGTGCATATCCAAGAACTGTCTTACGCAAATCTTATGATAGCGTGTCAATACAAAGCTTGCTTCTACAATACCACTGCACTCCACACAGGAACGCTTACCAGAGCCACTGCTGGTCTCCTTGCTTGAGACGGCACTTGCAGCTGGCAACAGCCGGTGCATCTGTGCTTGCTGGTCTGAGCGGCTGCTGCCTTCTGGGATGTTTTTATTCCACATGTTCACATTTTTGTAGTTGTATTTGCTTGGATCTCCCCAAGCTGAAGTTCCATCATCGATCTCCATTTTTCGTCGTATAGATTCTGGGGATGGCTCCTCCCAGCCTGTGGGTTCTTCTTCCTTTGTTGGAGCAGGAATAGGTCCCCCAAGCCAGCCTGTACCAGGAGGCTTGCTGGTGGCTGGTGGGATTCCCCATGATCCAACAATGTCTTGTTGCTTGTTCCAATCTGGAGAACTAACTGGTTTTGATGAATCTCCCCAACCTAGAGACTGATTACACTTTGGAGGGTCTCCCCATCCCTGGGAAGAATTAGGTTTAGAAGATTCATCCCATCCTGATGAGTTATTTGGATTTATATTATTTCCCCAAGTAAAAGAACTAGTTTTACCAAGTTCATTCCAACCAGAAATGGACCTGTCACTGTCACTGCCTCCTGAGCTGGATTTCTTATTAGCCTCACCCCAATGGTTACTCCTGGAAGATTCTCCCCAGTTATCACTGGCAGAAACGGACCAACCTTGGCTTGACTTCTGTCCATCACCCCAGCCTTGTTTGTTCTTTTGCGAATCATTCCATGCAGACTTGTCTTCTTTGCAATTCCCCCACTGATTGCTCTTGATTATTCCTGTAGCAGCAGAATCATCTTCCCACCCCCCCTGGCAGTTTGAGCCTTTGGAATCTCCCCACCTCAGAGTAGGTTTGGGGTCACCCCACCCTGATACAGATGAGGTATCATTACTATTAGGGCTAGTCTTATCTGTACATGCCCCTGAGTTAAAAGTCTGTGTTGCAGAGCTTCCCCAGGCCTCTGTCCCATTGTCAGTCTTTCGCTCCCCTCTTGGTGATGTCTCTGTATCCCAGGCAGTATTCTGCTTAATAGGAGTCTGTCCCCACCCAGAGTTGGATAGGACACGTGGATCTAAGTCAGTTCTGTTTACAATGCTTTGGAGTAATGTGTGCTGATCAATTTTTCTTCTCTCTCTACTCTGACTTTCTCCGGTTACTTTTTCGTCAAGGCGTCCAGCGCTCTCTGCACTACCATCACTCTCCACTGTGCCCCCTGCTTTGGCCCACACACTGTTTTGCTCACTCGTCTGAGATGCGGCAGAACCCTGATCGTCTTCTTCAGTAGATTTCCATCCGTTTGTAAGCTTTTTACCATTGCCGTTTGCACTGTCACTGGAATGCTGGTTGCTAGGCAGTTTGCTCCACTCAACACTGGACAGACTAGTGCCAGTGTTCTGTGCAGGACTTCCCCATCCTCTTCGACTTCCTCCTGAATTTGCACCATTTCCACTTCCCCATGGTGAACTCTGGGAATTCACTGTCCCAGGCTCCCATACACCTCCCCCTTTATTTGTATTAACTTGAAAGTTAGTGCCCATAGGCCCATTTATGCCAGGCTGCATTAGAGTTGCATTCACAGTGTCACCATTGGCTTGGCCATTAGGGCCTGCACATTTGTCGCCAGAGTAATTAGAACCATAGGCACCCCATGTAGTACCGTAGGAGCCTCCAGTTTTTGACTCTCCATTACTAAGGTGAGAAAGGGAAGTGCCATTCATAACTGACGGAGCCTGTATCTGAGGATGATTCATTGTGCTCACACGCCAGGCCCCTGGATTACTTGTAGGCAGTTCATTATTTTGTACTGAACCGGAGTTTGGTAAACTAGAGGTCATAAAGTTAGTAGTGTTATTTGGTCCAGTCGTTTCAGTGGTGATATTCTGAGGTTGACCACTGAATGAAACCTTCTGTGTACCACTTACTTCAGGCTCACAAGTTTCCTGAAGGCTACCCCAGGTACCATGGGTAGAAGAGCCACTGACTTTAGAGCTGATACTCTGATTGTTAGGCATCTGGCCTATGGTACTACACTGAATATTGATGCCAGAACTCCCACTCCCTACAGGCCCTTTTAGGGCAAGTCCATTGTTTTCTAATACTGGCCAGGCACCATGGTTGCTAGCTGAATTCAAAGTGCTTGGATTTAACCCTCCATTTGATGAAGAACTTACAGTGCCCCAAGCATTCATTCTACTGTTACTACTTTCTGGTTTGCTTTCAGGAGCATCCACAGAGACCTGACATGTGCTTATTATGGCTCCATGGGGAAAGCCCCATGGCCCAGTACTACTTCCATGGCCCACATTATTGCTGCTGCTACCAACCACAAATTTGCTTTGAGAACCGAGTCCAGTGCTGTTCCGAAGGCCATCTTTCTCACCACCTGTATTCCCTGAAGCCATGACAGTGATGTTTCTCTCTGACTCAGAATTGGAGGCAGAATCAGCATCTATACATTCTGAAGCCAACTCAGGATCACTGCCAGGGGCTGAGGGCCATGCTTCTTTTTCCAACAAGTCGTTTACAGCATTCTTACAGCTTGTGCTACAGTCACTTGTAGAAGACACAGGTCCCCGCTGGCAATTTTCATAATGGGATCCTGAAGTATTATGATTTATATCTAGAATAAAGGAGAAGTATATCTATTTATAAGGGTTAACAATTTCCAAAATGATATTATGTAGGCTGAGAAAAATGATGATCCATTACAAACACAGGTAGCTCCTCAACATTAGCAAGATGCTCCGCAGAATGGCTTTGAGGCACTGATTATCTTTCAGCCACCAATTCTCCATGTTCAGTAATTTCACAGGCAGAACTCTGCTGCTTTGTTCAATACCCTACAGTACATCATGGAACAGAAAGTCCCACAGGGATACCTGCTAAATATATGAACGGGTAACATCCAACAAATGCAGAATTCTGGAGCAAGGAAGACTGGGTGGTAATGATGAATTAGGACAATCTAGGCTTAGGACTTGACGTGGGAGAAAACAGACTAGGATGCAGAAAGGTAAGTAAGTGTAAGCAGCCCAAAATGATTCAGTTTCCTAAAATAGCTTTCCACACAACTCCTTTGGGTTAGAACAATTCTGTAAGAATCCCCAAACCTTTGCACTGTATTTCTATTTGATCAGTGTATACATTTAAATACCATGCTATACACAAGGAAGAACATCAATTTTAAACAATTTTCTAATTTACTTTCATAGCCATGCTTAGTAAGAGACAACAGGGAAAAATTGGTATGTTGAACATCACCAAATTATGAACAGTAATTCAGCATCTGACACTGAAGACCGTAAGGGACCAATCATATGAGCAAATCTTAGACTGCTATCTAACTACCATCTGGTTTTATTTCTATTCTTTCCCACAGACATCATCACTAAGTGGTTTTGTTGTTTCTCAGTCTTTCTCATTTAAAGGTCTAGTGGGTAGAAATGCATCTGCAACATTAGCTACATAAAACATTTGCACTTAGGCTGTCTTGAAGGGTGGCTTATGCTATAGTTCCCAGGATGAAGGTAGAAATAAATCAAAGTTACACCATTAGTGGGGTTTGCTAGTATGGAAAAATGATACTGCTTGTACCACTTTCTCAAAGTACAAATGCTAAGAAACAAATGATGAAGAGCTCTAAGAATGACAAGAATAGCAACTAGAGATCAACCTGTACTTGACTATCCAGTGAACATAATTTAAGTAAGTGCTGCAAAGTGTACCAACTACTGCTCCCTTTACAATCACTTCATCACAGTGTGAGTAACTGATTATGGTCACATCGTTAATCTAAGCCCTCAGGAGGCAGATCTGTGATTCAGAGGCAAGCAAGGACTAATTAGTAGAACCCCATCCATCCGTTCATCCATTCCCCCAAAGAGTAGTCAATGATATTTGTCTTCTCTATTGCTCATGTAGAATCCATATGATAAAAGGAACCAAAAAAATCAGTCTTCAACCCATGGCCAGCACTCACTACTACAGCAGCAGGTCTGCAAACCCCTGCACCAAGTGCCTGCAACCACTATAGAGTACAAGTGTTGCCCTCACTTTGTATGTGAGAAACCAAGGATAGAGGTTAACTTGTAGTAACTGAGTGAGAGAAGCAAGATGTGCTGGACAGTTTTAAGTTAACTTCAAACAAGCTAAAGTCATGAGAGGAGGAAACCTCAATCAAGAAATTGGCTCCAAGCTACACATGGAGGTGCATGGGGAAACAGAAACAGATCTGAGTTCGAGGCCAGCCTGGTCTATAGAACAAGTTCCAGGACAGCCAGGACCACACACAGACACCCTGTCTCAAAAAAGCAAACTAAAACCAAACCAAAGACAAACCAAAAACAAACCAAAAACAAAACCCAATCAAAACAAAACAAAATAAAGCAAAAAACTGATGAGGCTGTTGTTAGCAAGCCTATAGGGTATTTTCTTAATTAATGATTGATGGGGGAGTCCCAGCCCACTGTGGGTGGTGCCATCCCTAGACAAGTGGTCCTGGATTCTGTAAGAAAGCAGGCTGGGTAAGCAGCACTCCTCCATGGATTCTGCATAAGCTCCTGCTTCCAGGTTCCTGCCCTATTTGAGTTCCCACACTGACCTCCTTTGATGATAAACAGTGATGTGGAACCTTAAGCCAAATAAACCCTTTCCTTCCAAAGCTGCATTTTGGTCGTGGTGTTTTATCACAGCAACAGAACACACAAGATACACAAGATAATTACAGTTCTCCATATAGCAAAGTAGCTAAAAAAAGAACAAGGGCTGACACACTAGCAACAACAGGTCACAAGCTTGGATCCTTCATAGATGCTAGAGGACAAGAACCTGTGAAATGAGGTCATGTTATTTTCATCTGGGGGTCAGGAGTGCTAGGGACTGAACCCTTTACATGCTTGGCAAGTATTTTAACACTGCACTTTATCCCTGGTCCTTTGATTTTTGAGATGGGTCTCACTGTGTAGCCCAGGCTAGTCTTGAATTTGTGAACAATCTTTCATCATTAGCCACAGGAATGTTGAGATTATGATTACAACCATGTCCCAGCATATCCAGCAAAAGGAGGACGGGGTAACTTTTTAATAAACTTGGTTGTTCAATTAACCATTAATTACCTAAGAAACACATTTAGTAGCTGCTGTCAGGAAGGGAGAATTCCATGAAAGGTCAGGCATGATGGCACACACCTTTAATCCCAGCACTTGGGAGGCAGAGGCAGGTGGATTTCTGTGGGTTCTAGACCATCCTGGTCTACACACTAAGTTCCAGAACAGCCAAGGCTATGTAGAGAGACTCTGTCTCAAAACAAAACCAACAACAAACCAAGAGACATTTTATACCACTTATACAGTCTCTGAGACCAAAGGAAAGACCTTTTTTCTTTGTCTGTTTTAGATTCCGTATCTAGATAGCAGGGACTACTCTCATATGACTGCTACAAGAATTAAATGATTACCTAAAGGAGCTGTATCTGGTCCATGTATGCACCAATAAAGGGCACCACCATCATTAATGAATGCACACCCATGATTATCATTCTTCCACTCACCTCCCAAACACGTTTTCACTTACAACCCACATGAAGAACAAAAATCACAGCTAGTGTGTAAGGTGTCTGATTTACTATTGTAAACACAATGTCAACTACTCATGCCCCTGTGACACCTCCTTCTAGAAAACTTGGGGTGAAGCATAAAACTTCTTTAAAATTTTCCCTTAACTTGGTATTTCTATTTTTTTTTTTGCAAATTATTTTTATTTACACATATATCTATATATTTGTGTGACTGTCCCATGACATGTCTGTGTGTGTCTATGTGTGTGTGTGTGTGTGTATGTTCCTGAAGGTCAGAAAGGAGAACTGGATTCTCTATAGTTGGAGTCATAGGCAATTTCAAGCCATATGATGTGGATGTTGGGATGACACTTGGTCTTTTCAAAGGGCGCAAGACATCTAGCTGTGTTGTTTTCTAACACCTAAGCCTTAGCCTTTATTCTTCCCTGTGTACAATAAAGCTAAACACCACCGCTTCCCTCCACATCTAGGGTAGCCAGTTTTCATCGCTGTCACCCACTGGACCACTGCAATTTGTCTCCACATGCCTGTGTTGACAACTCCATAAGGGCAAGAATAAGAAAAAAACTGGGCATCTACATCTACAGCAAAACTACTCACCTTAAAATAACAGAGTTTAACTATGAACAACACAAAGTACCCCTACTGCAACATGAAAGACAGGAACACACATCAACACACTTACTCAATCCTATGCTGAAAGGACTGCCTGACAAGTTATAAGTCACAGGTAAGAAAAATAACAAGGACACAAAATGATCAACATAAAAAACCATATGGCTAGTTATATAGCTTAGCCAGTGGGGCGCTTGCTTGCCTACCATACATGAAGCCCGGGATTCAGTCCCCAGCATTGCAGAAAGTGGGTGTTGGTAATAAACGTCTGTAATTCTAGGGATTGAGGAAGGAGGTGGAGAAGAGATCAAGGTCATACTCAGCTACAAATGAGATAGAGGCTAGACTGAGCTATACAACACGCAGGCAGAACACTATGTACATAATAAATAAATCAATCTTAAAGGGCCAGTAAATATCTTCAACAAAATTATAGAAGAAAACATCCCTAACCTAAAGAAAGAGACGCCCATGAACAAACAAGAAGCTTACAGAACTCCAAATAGACTGGACCAGAAAAGAAATTCCTCCTGTCACATAATAGTCAAAACACCAAATGCACTAAACAAAGGAAGCATATTAAAAGCAGTAAGAGAAAAAAGGTCAAGTAACACATAAAAACTCTCAATTACCATAGATGGAGAAAACAAGATATTCCATGACAAAACCAAATTTACATAATGTTTCCACAAACCCAGCCCTACAAAGGGTAATAGATGGAAAACACCAACTCAAGGAGGGAAACTACACCCTAGAAAAAGCAAGAAAGTAATCTTTTAACAAACCTAAAAGAAGATAGCCACACAAACATAATTCCATCTCTAACAACAAAAATAACAGAAAGCAACAATCACTTTTCCTTAATATCTCTTAACATCAGTGGACTCAATTCCCCAATAAAAAGCCATAGACTAATGGACTGGATATGTAAACAGGACCCAGCATTTTGCTGCATACGAGAAATGAACCTCAGTAACAAAGACAGGCACTACTTCAGAGTAAAAGTTTGGAAACAATTTCCAAGCAAATGGTCTCAAGAAACAAGCTGGAGTAGCCATTCTAATATTGAATAAAATCAACTTTCAACCAAAAATTATCAATAAAGATAAGGAAGGACACTTCATTCTGGTCAAATAGAAATATTTAAGGGGTAACTTCAGCTAGTGTTACAGGTATCTGATGAATCGCAGTGTAATGGCCTTGGGAAACACAAAGGAAGGTTGCTCTTTGCTCAGAGTGAAGCTAACATATCTTCAAGGGAGAACGTTGGAGGTATTTGAATTTTATGTTCACATTAGGGAGGTGAGCTCTGTATACTTTAGAAGACTAGTATTTATTTTCTTTGAATTTAGTCAGAAGTTGTCAACTTATTTCTAGTTGAGTGTGACAGTAGTAAGGTTTGCAAAGCCTACTGAAAACAGGTAACACTAAATGTGTGATTTATGAGATTAGGTTGTGTGCTATTTTGGCTGAAGTCAACTTTCCTTGGTCATTTCAAAGGAGAAAAAAAATGAATGGCCTATAAAACTGTAAGAGTTGATCTGTCAGAAATAATTACCAATTGCATAATGTTTTTACAAAGTGATTTAGTTTGTTTTAATCATATTTATAATGTGATAGCATAAGATGATAATATTGACTTCTAAAGTTTTAGCCAAAAATATCATTTTAATTATTATAGAAATGTCTACAAGTAATTTCATAACTTATTAATTCTATAATTTTGACATGTTTCTCATAACTCACCATTGTATATACAATACTGTGATAGATATCCCACAGTACACACATATTTTTGTCAACATAAATTCCTACAAATAAGTTTACTAGATAAAATTTTATGCACAATTTATACTTTGGTACTTGTTGGTGAAGTGTTCATTAGAAGTACTGTATTGATTTGTACTGTTATGTGGAACATTTCTCTAAAATTCTCTAACAATTAAATTTTATTATTAAAAGGAAAAAAAAAAGCTGGAGAAGAGACTACTGTTAGTCTCAGGGCATTAAACATGAAGCAAGCGCCACGAGGTTCATCACCTCACTTTCAAATGGCTTAACCATAATGCACGTGTGCACGTGTGCATGCATGTGCGATAGGAATAAAAACAAACCATAGTGAGTCAACTAAGAATGCGTCACCCCTTGGGTTGGAAGGGAAGGCATTCAGCATTCCAGTCCCTAACTGTACTGCAGGGATTGTGTCACATGGATAAAGAAGAGATCAGAGCATTTTGCCCATAATAGTATTCTGTCAGGGCTGAGTATTATTACCTCCACTAGAGTCTCCCAACTCGGGCTGCTTGAATAAGAGCAGGATCTGCCCTGGCTTTAGAGTCAAGTGCAAAAAAGCAGTCTGCAACTCTGTGTGTTTCCTGTGTGCACTGTGTGTTTCTTGTGTGTGTGTGTGTGCGCGCGCAGCATACCTGAGTGCCAGAGGTCAGACAACTCTGTGGTCTTGGTTCTCAAGACTGACCTCAGCCCATTAGGTTTGCACACATGGTACATACATACTCATGCAAGATCACAAGTACACATATTTTAAAAGGTTTAAAAAGTAAACCTATAAAGACAAAAGTACCAATCTTGTCCCTCAGAGTGTTTCAGTTTCATAGCCTACATTCCCTAATGGCTTTAGGATTTAATGTCTCCAAATAAATGTGGCACCCTGCTTGCTAAGCTCTCCTAGACACAGGCAGAGGATCTTTTTCCTCACTTTCTTTGGAGGCTTTTACCTATGTTCACACGTGAGAACTTTTCATCAAAATGCACATCTATAAAACTTGATTCCTCTCACACTCATTTTGTGTACATGTACATGATTGTGCATGTGTGCAGAGGACAGAGGCTGATGCTGGGTGTCTTCATTCTTGGGGTGTTTGTTTGTTTGTTTGTTTGCCTAGACTGGCTTGCCAACAAGTCCCAAAGATCCTCTCTTACCTTATCTTCCCAGTGCTAAGATTACAAATATGCATCACTCCCTTTGGCCTTTTTTAAAAAATAGGGGTGCTGAACATCTGAACTCGGCCCTCATGCTTGCATAGTAGACACTTTACTGACTGAACCATCAATCCAGTCCCACACTTATTTTTGAGATACATGACTCTTATTACACTACTGTTGTTTCCATTTTTAAAACAGCTTTGTTCATTCCTTTCTCAAATGGAAGAGACATACATAAAATTTCATAAATATACTACATCACATCACTTTCTGTTTATCATATACCATGGGACCTGGCTCATCATAGGTATTCAGGCATTTGATGGATAACTAATACTCTTCCAAGACTTTACTAACAGATTGCTTATGCTGCTGAGCAATACACTGTCTTCCAATCTGGCTTCCCAAATGAAATTCAACTTCTTAATTACCTATAACCTGGCCCATGTACAATGTTAAACTCATTTTGAAAAGTGTAGGTCTTTGAGTAAAAGTAGTAGTAGTGTGTGCTGGCTAGTCTCATGTCAACCTGACACAAGCTAAGTTATCTGAAAGGAGGAAACCTCAATTGAGCAAATGCCTCCATAAGATCCAGTTAAAGGGCGTTTTCTTAATTAGTGATTGATGGGAGAGAGCACAGTCCACTGTGGGTGGAGCCATCCCTGGGCAAGTGGTCCTGGATTCTGTAAGAGAGCAGGCTGAGCAAGCCATAAGGAGTAAGCCAGTAAGCAGCACTCCTCTATAGCCTCAGCATCAGCTGTTGCCTCCAGGTTCCTGCCCTGACTCTTGACTTCCTTCGATGATGAACAGCAATATGGAAGTATAAACCAAAAAAAAAAAAACAAACAAACAAACCAACAACCAAAACCTCCTGCCCCAGCTCACCCCCACCTTTCTTTTGGTATTTCATTTCTGCAACAGAAGACCTAACCACCACATAGGGATAAGAAATGTATTCAGCACTTAAACATCAGCGCTGAGCTGACAGTTTCAATGTCTCATACAATTTAGACTTCAAAGCACCTTATAAGGTTGGATCCTGTTGTTTATATTGTAAATTAAGAAAGGTCCCTGATAGGTATGGAGGCACACACCTTTTAATCCCAGCACTTGAAAGGCTGAGGCAGATGAATTTCTCAGAGTTCACGGCCACCTAGAGTTCCAAGGTGAGACTCTTAAAACAATTAAAAACCAAAAGAAAGGTCTCATGAATTAGTTTCTTGATCAATCTCACACAGGTAGCAAATAGGAGCACAGGAAGTACATCTATGTCCTTCTAATAATGTGCTGCTCTCGAGACCTAGCTTAGAAATGTCTTCCTGTCCCTTTCCTATCACATCCAATGTACTGCCAGAGAGCACCATGGTGTTTATTATGAGCATGGCTCTGGAGTCAGACTCATGGACTTGAATCCAACTGAATCCAAATATGCTATTCACTAACTGTGAAATATCATCCTGTGTCTTAAGACAAAGAGTAGTGCTTGGCATACACAAAAGAGCATTCAGGCAGCGAGTGACCAGTTACCAGGGATGGTCAGGGATAAAGACGATGGCTACCCTTGTGTAGGGTGGCTGAGGAGGACATGTGTGTAACTGAATAACACAAGGAGTGGGGAGGGCTCAATTTTAACTACAAACTTCTTAAAAGTATGAGAGCTGAAAGAAGACAAAAGCAATCACCATATTCACTTTCTAAGTAAGACAGGTATGTACCTAACAGTAAAGAATTCTCCACGAAAGTTCCCTATTCAGGATTCTAGAATCAAAGCCCAGCTCTGCTACCTGAAACATATCACCAACAACTATAAATTTTAACATTCCTATACTGCCAGTGAGCACTGTAAGAAACATCTTTACTCACCTGACTGGCTTTTGCTGTTCTGCACCTCTCCGTTATTTTGTGGCTGTTGATTTGATACAGCACTGCTTTCTGATTGGCTGTTTAACACCTTAACAGCAGATCCCAAGTTTGCTGCTATGACAGGAAAATGCTGACCCCTCTTTAGAAGCTGTTTGTGTTCCTGGTGGCGAAATCGTGGAGGTACTTCACGAGGATACCGAGGCAAGGCTTGTGGCTGCTGCTGCTGCTGCTGCTGCTGCTCTTGCTGCTGCTGCTGTTGCTGCGGCGGCGGCTGCTGATTGCTGGCTGTAGCTCGCTTGGCATTATTATTAGTGCTGGTTGCTGTGGAAGTGCCGTTATCAGAGTTGGCAGGCTGAGGCTGGCTTACACTAGGCTTTATCTGTTCTGGCACTAATTCCAACAAAAGAAAAGAGTTGAAAAAAGATTAGCCAGTGAAGTATACTTTACCTTCAAACTCAAAGGCACCAAGAAAACAACCTGAACAGAAGCTTTAGGCTTCAGAACACCCTCATTCAGAGGTGCAAGTTTCTGAAGAGATACCACTACCTGGAGTCAAAGTTTCTAAACAAGCTACTAAAGTGTCCACAATAATAGCCATTCTTGACCAGGATGATGCTCATGGTCATCTCTCTTTACCGTATTACACTTGGCCAGAGAACAAATATTTGTTATTTAAAATACACAACAAAAGAAAAAATGAGACAACTGACTGATGGCCTAAAGCAGGGTTTCTCAACTTTGGGCTGCCTATCAGATACGGACATTACGATTCTTAACAGCAGCAGACAGAATTACAGTACTGAAGTAGCAACAAAACAATTTCATGGTTGGGGTCACCACAACATGAGGAACTGTATTAACGGGTCACAGTACTAGGGAGGGTGAGAACCACTATCCTAAAGGAACCATCAATTCTCTGCCAACTGTTCTTGTTCCACCTTATTTTTATATTCTTAATTTGTTTTAAAAAATTAAGCATTTGCATGGGTGTTCTTCCTCCAAGTGTATCCTCTGTATACTACGTGTGTACAGAGCCAGTGGAATCCAGAGGCGCCGGATGCCCTGGGGCTAAAGTTCCAGAGAGCTGTGAGCCACCCTCGGTACAGGGGATCTAACCCAGGTCTCCAGATGAGTCAGTGCTTTGTTTCCCTTTTATCATCTGAGATGATCTCACGGTGTGACCTGGGTTGCTCTAGTAACCCATTATATAACTCAGGTTGCCTCAGACGTGCAATCCTCCTGGCCTATCATCCTAAAAGTGTAGGGCTTATTAATGGATACAACCGTGTTGGGCTTAATTCCTATTTTAAGTTTTTAGAAGATACAGGTGGAAAACCCTTCATTTTCATATAAAAGGGCAATGTTAACAGTTTTCCACTGGCAAATATAATGTCTGAGCAAAGGACTAGCTTAGAATAGGAAACAAATGCAGGTGATAGGATCGAACCTGTGTGCCTGCCAAGAAAGAGGAAATACCTGGACAGCACCTGAGACAAACCTAAGAAACTACTTGTCTGGTGTATGTGTTAACTGGAAAGTGACAGGTAAATATGACGGTTTAGCGTGAATATCTGTAAATAACCTGATTAAAGTACCTTAAAATGCCAAGATTAGACCTCATCTCTGAAACAACTGGCATGGTGTCTGAGAATTGGCTTCAACTCAATCCTGCTGTCTCCTCTGTTAAGACTTTCTAGTGCCAAAGGCACTAGTTATTACAAAGCACAGAAAATAAATAAGCCTGTTTAAGTACTGGCTGCTCTATAATGACTGATACACTATTGTACCTGCAATAGTCCACTAAAGAACAAAACAGAATTCTGGTAGTGGAGAGAATACTTGAGAAAATACCCTGAGCTGGACTGAGAAAGCTCTTGTTTATCTCTCTTCTATAAATCAACACCCAACACACTGGAACAATAAATAATAATAAATAAATAAATGCTTCTGTTGTAACAAGAGCTATTTATCAGCTGCTTTTACTGTAAGATGCTGTGACTGAGGTTTTGGTCATTGTGTTTTTAGAGTATTCAACCTAGCTTCCTCCTACATGGTCAGCTCGAGGTTGCCTGTCACTCAACAATCAAAACCAACCTTCCTTCTATACACATTTCCTGAGTTATCTCTCACATTAATATTTTCTCTATACAATCCTGGACTTTATTCCAGTATAACTTCATTTTTTAAAGCAGTACTCACGCAAACTGTAGTCAAGAGAACTTACAGTGAAAACTAACATTCTCTTGTTTGGAACTCTTTCACTCTTTATTATTACTATATTTATTTACTGTGTATGTTGACTAATTTTATGCCAACTTGACATAAGCTTAGAGTCAAAGCAAAGAGAGCCTTAATTGAGAAAATACCTCCATGAAACTGGACTGTAGGCTGACGGGAGAGGGCCCAGCCCACTGTGGGTGGGGCCACTCCTGACTTGGCTATCCTGGGTTTTGTCAGAAATGAGGCTGGGCAAGCCATGAGATTCAAGCTAGGCAGCAGCCCTCCTTTGTGGCACCTCTGCATCAGCCCCTACCTCCAGGTTCCTGGCCCGCATAAGTTCCTACCCTTACTGCTTTTGATATTAAATTGTGAGTAAAATAAACCCTTTCCTTCTCAAGTTGCCTTTCATCACAGTGTTCCATTGACTAAGGCAGTGTGTTTGAATGTGGGAGCACCTGTTGGGCCAGGTGACAACTTACAGAGTCAGATCCAGGTGATTGTGTGGATCGTGAGGACCAACCAACCCTTAGCTTGTCAGGTTTGCCACAAGCCATCTCACTGGCCCCATCATTCATCCTTTAAAAATATGTTTAAGTGTTTGCCTGCATGTATGTATAAGTGTGAGAGTTAGATTCCCTGGAACTAGAGTTACAGACGGTTGTGAGCTATTTTGTGGGTGCTGTAAACTTAACCAGGTTCAGGTTCCTCTGGAAAAGTTTTCTTAACCATGGAGCCATCTCTCCAGGCCCATCCTTTTCTTTTAGTAATAATTTGGGCTAAGCATTTGTTCTCTTAACATAATGCTCCCAATAGGTAGCATCGATGTATATTCCTTTGTGCATCTCACACAATAATAAGGAAAGGCTGTGATTTGAAATACATTTTATGGATGTCCAGGATAAAAGGCAATTCATATTAATAAAAGAAAATGTATGCAAAGCTAAAATTTTACATAAGCTGAACATCACAGTACCAAAACATATACGAAACGAAGAAAGAAAAAAATAACATTAAAAAAGTTGACAGTGGTAATAACATTAAGGTGGGGTGTGGTGCTGTGAAATCCTGTCCTCTAGACACATGAACTCACAGCAACTGTCACTACTGCACACACCTTCATAAAAATCAAGCCATTCCATCATAGACGGACTAAATGATAGAGCTCCAAGCCGAGCCCTAACTGAGCAGCTATTGGATACTGGGTAGTTGCTGGGGGAAGAACTGGACTTAGTTAAAAAAAGAGACATGATCTTCACATGTATGTTGGGGGTCGACATAGGGGGAGTTAGAGGAAAATGGGGGTTACACGTATAAAATGATCAGAAATTTTTAAAAAACCTTAAAATGCAATTGTTCAATGAGGCCTAATTTAAGAAAACACTGACCATAAGCACTTAGCTTACTTAGAACTAGGAGTCCAAAGCTAATGTTATAAAAACTACCTAACTCTGTGTTCCCCTCTGAGCATCTATTTCCCTTTTCTGGGTCTGTGTGCCCACGGGGCCTGGTGCTCCATCTCCATCTGTGGAGTGACTTCAAATATGGCTGGTTCTTGACACAGAGTATCAAGACTTCTCAGACTATAAACCTTTACAATGTAGGAAATACAACAAATACCAACTAAACAATAATAAGCCTATACAGCTAGCTCATTTGAATTACTAACAAAAATTCAAGGCTAAACAAGCAAACAAGAATGGGCAAATCATCAATAACCAGCTCAGTAAATATTAGTAAAAGTGAGAAAACTCCAATTTTAACCTACCAATCTTAAAAGACTTACTCTCTTACTTTGTGTTTGTATGTGTGTGATGCATGGCCCCAAAGGCCAGTAGAGGATATCAGACCACCTGGAGCTGGAGTTTCAGGCAGTATGGTTACTGGAAAATGAATTCCAGATCTCTGCAAGAGTAGTCAGCATTCTTATCCTAACCATCTCTCAACCTACCTTGATACTCCCTCATCCAAGCTTCAAAGATGATACAACTCATGTCTTAAGGTAGACACAATGTACTGTTATTTCTCCTTTACCACTTTGGGCTCCATTTTTTGGAAGGAAAAAGCCAATCACTATCTGGATGAAGACCCTGAAGTTCTGTAGAAACTCCTAGCATGTTATTTCAAAGCACAAAAGGTGGCCAGGATATTGCAAAAACAGAGTGGTAGAAATGTAAACGTGAACGTCCTGTGTCATGCAATGTGTGTGTGATCTCTTCGTCATAATCCTGTACCATTGAGGTATTACCATTTTACAGATAAAGTGACGGAGACACAGAGGAAAGCTGTTCAAGCAGAGCATCTAGTAAACAGCAGACCTAAAAGGTAAAATCAGTGTGATCTCAAATGTCCTTCACAGTGTAAATTTGAAATTAAGAGTAAAAACCTCTCTAACACTAGGGGAATGGTTAATAATGGCTTAAACACTTAAAAAGGTATTTTATGCCTGTTAAAGTCAGACACGAATGTGAGCTCAATGAGTTAACACTGATGAAGCAGGAAGGGAATAACCAAGCTCTGTTCACGTCTGACAGGAACAGGCGCAGCTGTAGATTTTAGCTCAAAGTGCTCTCTCTGAAAACTCAACATTTCTACCCACATACTTGAGTACACAACGCCTACCCAACTTCTGCCTGCCAGCCCCAAGCTTCTAATGCAATACCTTTTTCATTCTACAACACAGACATGGGCTGGATTAGCGCCCCTCTGAGTACTGGTATGGATGCTGGAAAATGAATTCCAGTGAAGACACTTGCCCAAAACCACAGATATGAAGACTGCAAAGATGATAGTCAACCCCAGTCATCATCTTTAGCAATGACTCAAAGCTCTCAGCCTCTGGCCGTCCTGCCAGCATGGTCCTTAAGACACAGCAGAACAAAGGCTCTCGTCCAGAGTGCATTCTGAAACCTAGGTAATACTTTGATCAGAATTAAAGGACCAAAAAAGGGTCCAGTATTAAACACAGGTGAAATGTTTTAGTGTGTACTGTCTTTTTGGAGGACTTTTAAGTGATGTTATCCGATTCTGATTTCATCAATTCTTTTCTAAAGCTTAAAAGAGAAGGTTCCTGTATTGATCATTTTTAAACTCAAGTCTTAATTATTGCTTTTGTAGATTCTCAGGACACATAACTCTGGGATTCACACCCCAAAACTATCTGCTCTTCTGCTTAATTTCTGACCATAGTTATTGATTACAGTTCACTGCTAAACTGCTTTTCGACTACCTCCTGTTTCCTTGGTCCTTCACATAATCTTTCATTTATTTAAACAATTTATTGGTGGCTGTGTTCTTAAAACAAACTGGGGTCTTTAGCATTTTCTGTGAATTTACTGTGTACATTAATCTAATCTTACGCATGTAAATCCTCTTTCCTCATAGGAAAGGAAAAATGGTGATTCTATTAACCAAACAAAATTGTTCTCTTAACTATTTTCAGTGAAAGTAGGTTGCTATTTTCCCATCTTGTTAGCAAAGTCTTATTTGTCACACAACTCAAAGACAGCTCTCACAGGAAAAAAAGAATCTGGCATGAGGAGGAGGAGGAGGAGGAGGAGGAGGAGGAGGAGGAGGTGGTAGTGGTGGTGGTGGTGGTGGTGGTGGTAGTGCCGCCGCCGCTGCTGCTGCTGCTGCTTCTTTCTTCTTTTAAGAATGATTTATTTTATGTATGAGCAGACTGTCACTGTCCTTAGACACACCAGAAGAGGGCATCAGATCCCATTACAGGTGGTTGTGAGCCACCATGTTGTAGCTGGGAACTGAACTCTTAACCACTGAGCCATCTCTCCAGCCCCCATTAGGAGGTTCTTAATCAGCAATCATCTCTGTTTAGTTTCAAACATCAGCACACATTGGGTTCCAAATCAGCTCACAATGCAGAACCATGGTGACACACTGAATAAGCCAGACTAACGTCAACACCACCGTAACTCTCCTGGTGACTAATCTACCAGTGTGACAGAATGAGCTTTGAGCATGCACCAGAGAACATAGGTACCAGATTCTCTTGGGTGCCACTGCCTCTTAAGCACACCCAACAATCTCAATCAGTGTATTATACTACATGCTTGAAGTCACAGCTTTCTCAGTCTCAGTTTTCTACTCTGAAGTTCTATGAAGCCACTTAAGTTCTTGAATTTTGTTCAACAGGAGGTTTCATCATTGAGAAATTGAAGAGCTAACAATGCCTCAGAAATGAAAACTGTTTCATATGACCTAGCAGCACTTCCTCAGGAACACACTCCAAAGAAAAGCATGCAACATTTTCAAGTATCTTGTAGGATGATACAGACTCCAAGTCCATAGCAGAATTATTCACAATAGGAAAGATGTGTCAAAACTTGAATGTCCCAGTAGATAAAGAAAATATGGCATATACCTATGTATGAGCACACACATGAAAGATAGAGACATCGTGGAGACACACACACAGATACAGATAAATGGAGAGAGATAGACAGACAGACACACTCCAGAATGTTCCTCAGCGTCAAAAAAAAGGGTGTCTTGACATTGGGAATGACAGAGAGAAATCTGAAGACTATGCTAAGTGAAATAAGCCAAAATACTACATAATCTCACTTAAATGTAGAATTTAAAAATAATAATAGAGACTTTAGCTCTAGCCAGGTGATAAAGTTCTTGCTTAGCATATGTAAGGCTCTTGGCACAATCCCCAATGCTATCAAAACAAACAAAACCCCAAATTCCTCAGAACTGACTAGTTATCACTACGAACAGAGATAAGCAGCAATGGATTAAAGGGCACAAAGTTGCAGTTACTTAAACTGAATTTTTTTTTTAAGATTTATTTATTATTTATTATTATATGTAAGTACACTGTAGCTGTCTTCAGACATACCAGAAGAGGGCATCAGATCTCATTACAGATGGTTGTAAGGCACCATGTGGTTGCTGGGATTTGAACTCAGGACCTTCCGAAAGAGCAGTTAGTGCGGTTGTGAGCCACCATGTTGTAGCTGGGAACTGAACTCTTAACCACTGAGTCATCTCTCCAGCCCTTGAGTAAGTACTGAGACTTACTACACCTTAGAACTCTAGTTAAAACTGTACTGCCAACTAAAACAGAATGGAAGGTGGATTCAGGTTCTGTTGCTACCAAAAATCAGAGCAAAATAAAACAAGACAAACTGTCTAGGGTGATGGGTGCATCACTTCAATCAACAGTAGTGCTTACCCAATTCTGTGTATCAGAATAATTACACAGGCCAAACCCGGCCATGCAACACTCAAATTTGTAATTTCTACCCCATTGTAAGCTTCAAACCATAAACATAACAGAAAAATTAAATACATGTTTATAAGTAAAATAACTGGAAGCAGTTGTGAAGGGAGCTGCCAGTAAATGAAGGATGAAGTGAAACAGAAGGAAACAGCACACTGCATCTCAAGTAACTTCCTACAGTCAGTGAACATGCTCAGCCTGTGGAAGATCTAAAAGCCAGGAGGCAGTGTAAGCAAGCAAGTAAAAGGATGATTGAGATCTGGAAAAGATATTAAACAGCAGGTACCCAAAGGTCACACTGAAGAGGAAATATTTGTGGGCCAATCAACGATCTAAGACAGGATATAATCAAGTGTCCAAAATTAGAAATGTAATAAAATTCTGAAAAACTGGAGAGGGTAGAGATCAAGAATGTCTAGAGCAATCTACTGGAAGTAAGGCTGAAGGCTCCACGAGACAGCTGTGCTCAAAAACCTGGCCCAAAAACTAACAGGAAAGACCTGGAAAACAGGTAGTGCACAAGTGCACAATCGTGGGCTGGCTGGAGCATAAGAGGTCAGACTGAAAGGAACCCAGAAGAGCAGAAGAGAAAGTCAAAACAAACAAAAATTAACCAAAATCCAAACCAAAACAAAGATGAACAACTCCAGGCCACTGGGGGCATGCATTCTTCTAAATGCTGGTGGAGTAAGTGCAGATACAGTTTTAAGATGCTGTGTATACTCTGCATCACAGTAATCCTGATTCAGTCATAATCTTACTTTCAACACCTCTTCTGACTACAGGATCTTCCAATGTAGCCCTGGCTGGCCTCAAACTCACTATTTAGACCAAAAGCTGGCCTTATCTTAGAGGTCTCCCTGTCTCTGTCTCTAGCATTGTGTGCCAACACACAGCAGCCCTCGCCTATTATACCTGGCATCTCGTGTCTTATGTATGTTTTCTTTCTCTTCCCTCTCTGGTCTTGCTTCTCCAGGATCACTAAGTCTCTAGGTTTTTATATGGTCAACCATACCCATATGCGGAAACAAATGTTCCATTCTTACTACCTATTCCATCTACCTGCCTCCTCTGTCCAGAAATGTATCTCTTAAATCCCCACTCATGTTTCAGCCGGTTTTCAATGAACAGAGGTTAACAACTACAAAACATGAAAAAAGCTGGATACGGTAGCACATGCCTACTATCAGAGCTCCTAGTTCCATCCTAGTCTGGGATACAGAGGCAACTCTGTCTCAAAACAAATAAACCATGCCACTCCTTTGCATAAGCTCTTCATTAGTGGCTCCTAGCTGCCAATACAAATCCAAGCTCCTTAGTATGCTCATATATGAACATATAACATTTACATAAATCTACAGAAAGCTCCTTAGACCTGATTCCCACCTGTTTCTTCAGCCTCAGCTCTCTCTATCCGACTGTTGAAGGCTTTGCTCCTGTCAGGTGAAGTAGCACCCCTCTATGCTTAAGGACAACTTAATGACTCAGTCGAACTACATTGTACTGTACTCTGTTTAAGTGTGCCTCCAGTTTCCACTATATAATAGGAGTCTTAGGAATTACAGGTTCCTTTTTTATTCATGCAGCCAGTGGGCCCTTCTGCCAGGTGTGTGTGTGTGTGTGTGTGTGTGTGTGTGTGTGTGTATAAATCCCAGAAAAACCATTTTGTGTGGCATCTTCAGGAATACCATCCATCTCCTTCGAGAGAGAGTCTCACAGTGGCCTGGAGCTCACAAATTTGGTGTGACTAGCAGCTGGCAATAAAGCTCCAGGTATCCTATGCCCATCCATCTCCCCAGTACTGGGATTGTAATAGCATGCTACCATGCTTAATACTTTTCCATGGGTTCTTGTTGTTAAATTCAGATCTAACTTATCTCCCTGAACCAGAGATGATAATTTATCCAGAAAATACCAGGTTGGGTAAGGACAGGCCACTCATGGGAGCCCTGAAGCTGAGCAGATGACTCTTTCTCAGGTGGTTTGTAACCTGTACTCACAGCTAAATCTATATATGCATAGTTCTTGCTGTCTGCTGAATCTTTCCAATAAATTATAACACTGGTATGGGTAAAGTAGAGAGAGACTGAGAATTTCTCTCCAGCTCTGGTTAAACTAAATAAATCCATTTACATCCTCAAATTCTTATCACTCAGTTTTTCCTTAAGTTCATGTAAAACATTTCTTCAGTGAAATATAGGTTAACTATTCTTATATACTCTTATACAAGAGAGTCTAATAGATGTTGCCGTAATTAGTATGAATCTCATAATCATAGGTTGTACTGTGAATACATAAAATGCGATGAGGAGCATACTTCTGATACAGCTGAAACCCCCACTTGGTATTTGGAGCTGAGTAAGCTCAGCCTCTGAGCTGTACAACTTTCACTACTAAGTAGTCAGGTGGAAGCTGAAGGACTCTTGACTCAGGATCTGTGAGGGATTAGGCTCTAAATCTTCAGTCCACAGTGCTTAGGTAACCCGGCTCAACGACCCCAGAGTTAGCAATGTACTATTTAAGTGGTAATACAGAAATAGGAGTCACTGCCATGCCTTTATAAAGGACAGAGAACAAGGAGTGAGGCAGGCAGAAACTAACTGGCACCACCCCTGTGTAAGAGTTTAGAACGGAAGACTGAAGTGAAGGCATGTGCCCAAGACTCACATTGGACAGCATTAGAAAGTGGGATCTACTCAAAAGACAGCCTTAAGACAGCATCGTCTCCATTATGGTGATATACACATAAAAAACTCAAAGGAAAACATCAATGTGACTTCACTGAAACAGCCTGTTCCCACCCAATACCTTCACACATTTCTCTCCCATCCTGAAGGTGAATAAAAATGCACATAAACAACTTGATTTTAAAGGGAAAAAAAAGAAGAAATAGCTTTAAACAACGTACCTTTGATTTTTTGTTCAGTGGCCTAAAATGAAAACAAACAAACAAAAAACAATGTAAATATGAAACTGAAAGAAATGAATTGTTATGATAAAATGTTCATATATCACTATAAGATATAAATTTTTATTAAAGAAATTATCATTTAGATGAACTATACAGGAAAAGACATGCAAGCATTCTTTTCCCACAGATGTGCCCCATTGTTCTTGATACGTTTCCTAATAAAAATTTCTGTACTAATTCTTTAGACATAAAGCATAGAAAACATTTTATGGAGGCTTCTAATTTTATAAATGGGAAGGAATATAACATGTTTCTCATGTTACATTTTAAATGATTTTATAATTATCACCTTTGCATAGTTTTGTAACAAATTTTGCATGTTTGAATGGCTTCAAATGATCAAAGAATTACACTTTCTATACGAAAAGTTATACAAAATCACTCTGGCCAAATTTGCAATAAATTTAATTTCTGGAGATCAAGTTGATGTTTTCATTAATATCTGTTTTCAGTATCTGTTATGTGGAAAAAAAATCAAACTAATTTGTTTCTGACACATGTGAAAAAACAAAAATGAATAATGGGCAGCAAGGTGAGCTGATAAACCTACTTTCCAAGGCCTGTGCCTATGTTTCCTAGCTCTGACATCAAACCTAACCTGAGGAGAAAGCTGGAGGACAGTGGGGCTGACGTAGGCAAGCAGCTCAAACTGCAAGGGCCTCCACAAGAACTATTTTAAAAAAACAGACCAGCAAGAGAAGACCCCAAGCAAAATCACCTTCTCAGATATGGAGACCTAAATGAAAAATATTCAAGAACATTCAGGATGACCAGAAAAGGTGGAATAATAACTGAATAAGAATTATTTCTAAATTAAGACAAAGATTTTTCTAGGGCATGGTAATTCAATTTGATTAGTCAAATAAAAATATTAAGGTATCAAAAAATTTTATGTTATATCATTATAAATGTATAATAAAAACTACAACAAGTATTCTACTTTAGAAGCCACACCAAATGTTCAGCTTTCACTATGATGCTTTGTCCAGTTTTAGAGCATTAGGGATACACAAAATAATGGAGGCCCATCTTGTATTTTATGATCAAAATTAAAAGAGAAACAGTGATGGAAAGATAATGCTAAAAAGACCTGTCAACTAGCCAAACAATAGTTATTTATTTTAGGGAAAAGTAATTTTGTTTTGTTTTGTTTTGTTTTTAAGACAGGGCTTCTGTGTGCAGCCCTGGCTGTCCTGGAACTCACTCTGTAGACCAGGCTGGCCTTGAACTCAGAAATCTGCCTGCCTCTGCCTCCCCAAGTGCTGGCATTAAAGGCATTCAATAACACCACCTGGCTATAATTTTTAAAATCAGATAATAGAAAAAAATAATTCTTAGAATTTAGAACTCTGTGAAGCACCTTGTTATATGTTAAGAAATCTCACGACTTACGCCGAAGTTTCAGCATAAGAATTACTTTGTAAGGCCCACAAAAAAAAAAAAAAAACAACAACAACAACAAAAAAAAAAACCTTATAGCTCTCTCAAAGATAAACTGCAAGACACAGAAATTATGACATTATTAAAACCAAAAGCAGACAGTGATACTTCTCTAGGTTTTAAAAGACTGTGTTGGGTGTGGGAAAGCAGTTTTATGATGTTCTAAAGCAGTGGTTTTCAAACTCCCTAATATTATTACCCTTATGTTGTGGTAATCCCCAACCATAAAATTATTTTCATTGCTATTTCATAACTCTAATTTTGCTAGTTATGAATCATTATGTAAGTCTGTGTTTTCCAATGGCCACAGACGACCCCATTGAAAGGGTCATTTGATCCCTAAAGGGGTTTGAGACCAACTGTTCTAGAACAATGGCCAGCCTCACCCAGTATTCTGTCACCAGCAGAGAATGGCCCCAAGAGGTAATACAAGGTATTAACAGGGTGAAGTAATGAATCTCGTAGAAATCCAGTGCTCATTACAATTGATGAGGAGGAAATGGAAGTGGCAGAATTTTGCTTCTTGAAGCAGGCTTTTGTAGGCTGGCCCAAGAATGCAGTATAATTAAATTATTATGAGAATTTCCAAGTGGGCCCAGTATTTTAATAGTAATTGTCTCCTCGACTGCCCCAAATTGTAGCCAGTAGTCATACGTATGATTACTGATCACCAAAATGAGGCCAGTTTAAATGGAGATCTGCAAAATATATACCAGATTTCTAATACTGAGTAATTTTCAATGACTTCATTAACAATATTCTGTAAGGAATGTGTGTTAAAACAGCAATATTTGTGGCTGGAGAAAAGGTTCAGCAGTTAAGGTTGTCCGTAAGTTCAATTCCCAGCAACCACACGGTGGCTCCCAACCATCTGTAATGGGATCTGATGTCCTCTTCTGGGTGTCTGAAGACAGCGACAGTGTGCTCATACACATAATATAAATCATTTTAAAAAAAAAAAAAAAGAAAAGAAAAGAAAAAAGAGCGGTATTTTGGGCTCTACTGAATTACATAAATATTAAAAATTGTCCTTAATGTTTTCTTTTGTTGTTTCTGAAGCAGGATCTCACTGTGTAGGCTAGCTGGTCTTGAACTAACTGAAATGAAACTATCCTGCTCATATTTCAGAGCTATTGTAAGGATTAAATAAAACATGACAAACTGGGGTATAAGGAAAATATACACTTTTAAAAGTAAGGTGTCCTACACAAGACAATTACAGAGTTCTAGCAAATCAAGCATAGAAGTAAACAGTTGGTATTTTAAATACCTTAATAGTTAACATTTTTTTCACCTTCAAACAATCTTTAAAACAATTCTACAAACGGAGATATCAGATAACAGCAGATAGAACAAAGGGTGTTTCATTTGTAACAGTTCTGCAGTACCTGTCCTACCTACCTCTCTAAGTGTCTAAGCAAATTTTTGGAGCCCAAGTTCTGAATCCCAGCTTTATTTTTGACAATGTGTGACCTTTGTCAAATTAGTTAATTTTTCTAAATTAGGTAACTTCCTTCCTCATCTTCAAATGTGGTCAGTCCTCTCAGCATTGTCCTGAGGCTCAGGACCCCCAGGTTGGCTCAGAAGGCACAGAACAGTGGGGAGCAGTCAGCAGGTTATGGGTTCCTACTGCTTGCTCTTGGTTCTGACTCTCACATGTGCAAATGAGCTGATATCCATCCTCAGTTCTGTCCTTCTCCTTTCTGATCACCGACAACACCTTCCAGTTATAAACTATGGTGGTTTGAATGACCCCTACAGGCTCCAATGTTCAAATACTTGATTCCCAGTTGGCTGACTGGGAAGAATCAGAAGGTGTGACCTTGGAGGAAGTATATCATTGGGGATGAGCTTTAAGGTTTCAAAAGCCCACACCATTCCCAGTTAGCTCTCTGTGCCTCATGCTTAATCAAGATGTAAACTCCCAGCTATTGCCCCAATGCCATGCCCGACTCTATGCTACAATGCTTCCCACCATGGTGGTCATCTGGAACTGTGAGCTCCAATAAACCCTTCTGCAAGTAGCCTTTGTCAGTGTCTCTTCGCACAGAAAATCAAGACACAAAGGAATAAAGAATTAATTTAGTTCAACTCACTTTTTAAAACTCAGACACTAATTACTCAAACGTCTTTCCTATGAGTCAGCAAATGGTCCTTCGTCTAGAACCCTGCCCTGGTGAATACTAAGGGAAGAGTAAGGAGTGTGGGAAGAAGGGCTGTAAGAGAAGAGCATCTCACTGCCCTCAACAAGCACCTCCTCGGTCTGGTCATGTTACCATCAATGTTTCAGAGAAATAATGCTCTGGTGAGACTCAGATCCAAGGGAGGGAGGAAGTCAGTCATTTCTACAGCCCACGTCTCTCTTAGGCTTCAGTAACTTACATCCATAAAATCCCTTCAATTCAAACAGTAACAGCAACACCTAAAATAACATGAAATCTGCTGAAATCTATCTTATCAGAAAATTCCAGTTTATATCACTGCTGTCCCACCACTTCACTACCACATACTTTCTAGGTACTAAGTTGCATGGTTAAGTGAAAGATGGTCTGCGTTATCCCTTCTAATTGACCTATTTCTCAATCTCCCTGGTCTTCACTGCAACTCCCTTAAGATCCCTTTTGAACGTTTTCTTATAAAACTGGAACCTTGGGGGAAGCTCATGCTCATGCCCCTTAGCCCCTCTTCAAGGCTGAAGCTGTGTGTCTGTGTTCCATCAAACTCTTTTTTACGTCTAAGAACCAGGAGATTCCTAATCATATAAAAAGTATTGCACATGCATGGCCAACTTATTAGGATAAGGTTTTTAGGACAGAAAAAAAAAACATTTAAAATGAAGTTATAAACTCAATGAGTATCAGGATCATTTACTAGGGTGGAAAATAGTGTTTTTGAAAAGTACCTAATTTTTATATAGAATTTCTTAGATGCCTAATAAGCTATCAAGAGGGAGAGGCACAGGAATCTGGTTCAATGTAGAGCTAGTTTAATAGCATGCTCAACACTCTGTGTTTAATATCTAACACTTAAAGAAATTGTGTTATCTGGTTTTTCATTTGAAGCAGGAAATAGCTCATGGCATAAAGTTCGATTCCAAAAGCACAGGTGTTGTTAGGGAGTTAAGTCTATATGTGTTCTGTATTCATAGCATGGAAACCTACACTTTATATCGAATGATAAAATGTTCCTTGTAGATGATTCCTCAATTTAAAACTTTCCCTGTATAAGGTAAAAAAATAAAGAAGGGCGAAGTAACACTCTGTATGGAAAACAGAGTGCTGAGGTAGAACTGTGAATAGATGCCCAATGAGAGAATGAGGTTTCAACTTCACTTCAGCATCTGTTGTCATGATGAAACCAACATCAGCCACTGAAGTCACTTTATACTGAACACAAACAGATTAGAACACATAGGTGCTAAGGTCTTCTTCAGAAGGGAAAGTGCCAGGTTCATACATAGAGCAGGTGAGCTGTGATGAATTTATGTTCAAACACTCATGTAAATGGTCCTGCCCACCTGACTCATGTTTGTCTCCTATACTGGGATAAACTTGCTGGCTCCTACAGAAAACAAAAGAAAGCTCTACAAACCTTGTCTTAACAGTTTGTGACTCATGGTCTTTCATATGGGCCAATCTGGGAGTTTTCTTTTTTTAAGGAGCTGTTTGGTAGCAGTGTATGGAAATACCAGCTGTCCTTATTTTGCCAACAGGTTGCATTCAAATGCAGTTATAAGCTGGTTTTCTGCAATTTGGAGAAGCTGCATTTACAGCGGCAGTCTGGACAATGAAATTTAACAATTATTAAGGATGTTTAACTTCCTTTAGACTGTTTAGTAGATTGACAGGATACATAGCAATACCTTAGCCTTAAAAGCAAGCCGAGTTTTCTCTCAGCTTCTGGTGGGTGGTTCTTGTGGGATATGATGAGAATGAGACTGGAACCACTAACTGAGGCAGGGAAGAAGTGGTAAAAAATGAAAAGCTGTCCCTGCAGATCTGACGATGACAAATAACAAGCAAACACCATTCCTGAGCTCCATGTAAATGTATGCAAACATAGCAGGGTACCTTTAGTGACTTCGTGATTTAAACTTCGTGATTGTGAGGGAAGGTAAAGATGAACTTTCACAAGTGAGCCATTATTTCTATATGCTGACTTAAAATTGTTCTACTAAGCATCTTCCTTGTGTAGAATCTCCTCAAATTCCAAACACATATTCTTAAATATTACCTTAGGTTCTTTCCCAAACATGCTGGACTGTAGCCTTGAACTCCTGAGGACAAACAAGGCCTAAGGCAACAACACCCAGATGCTGGCAAACCAGACTCTACATTAAGCACACCAACTAGCCCCCTCACCAATCTCTAGTTTACCTTAAGTGTTCTTTTATGGGCAAACGGCACTATGGCCCAAGAGTACAATAAGTTTTTCCCAACCTTAGACTTGAGGACACAACTCTTTCCTTAATACCAAATAAAGATGGAACAAACTGCAAAGACCATCCAACATCAAAAAGCCTCTAGTGGGGCCACAAGGCATCAGCCAATGAGACTCTACACTAGAGCCCTATGCAAACACTTCTAATGCAGATCTATGTATTTCTTCCAGCTTCTCTGAGGGTGACCAGACTGGACTGATGATGACTAGTGTCACCTACTCTCTCTCCTCACGCTCAGTTCTCCAAAAGGCTCTGTACTCTATTACCTCTCCCAACGGTGCACGAAGCTTAGCACACTCAGAACTAATTAACTTCTCATTTCTTTTTCTGTACTCTCTAAGCAGGGTAACAGTTCCAAAATGTATTTAATCACTCAATGGAATCTAAAAGTCAAGCTAGAATGTTCTATCTTCACAGCTACTAAGCAAATTCTATGGTTTATGTCAACAGTCCCTTAAATCAGTACTTCAATCTCTTCCAATCTAATCCAACATTTTCCTGAGAGAAAATACAAACAAAGTCTCAAAAAGAGACTTTACCCATCACTAACTGCTTCAGAACTATCTGATACTCCTTCCCTGCCCCCCAAAGCCTCCACATTTTAATACATACAGGCTACAAATTCCTAGTTCTGAGTGCTGGGGTACTTTTCTGCTCCTTAATCACCTGACTCATTTCTAATCTGAGAAAATGTCCTATCCCTCTGCTCCAGCTCAGGCTAAGGTATCTTCTTCCTCTGTGCTTCAACAACTTCCCATAAAGACATGCTTCATGCATTATGCCTTTTGGGTCTGGGCTGAATGATAAGGTCCTACTTAGCACAATGCCTTACCTAAGATACTTATTTAAAAAGGACAACAGTGCTTTTTCACTAAGATAAATACACAGTGGTTTGTTGGGTCTTTTAGAACATTTTAAGGTCCTTGAGAATTTGACAGAGAAGACTAAGTGGCAGATATGCTGTCAGTGGCCTTTGCACACTTGCTTTGGCTCCAAATTCTTACCCTGTATTGCACACAGAGTTCTTTTCCTACAAATGCCTTAGAGTTTGCTCTAAAGTGTCTTCATTTAACGTGAAAATTTAGAAACTAAGCATAGGCATTAAATTAAAAGGGACTTTTATTCTTTACCATGTCAAAACTTGTTTAAATATGACTTGCTTAATATAGTTTACTTTATTTCCTACTTAGCACACGTATTTTATTACCTCATTTAACTCAACACATGTTTTACAAAACGTAAAGAAATTGATGCCCAAGGTGGCTTAATAAAATGGATGGTCTCATCATTCTAAGGTTATATGAACAAGGCATCAAAACTTTCTGAATCTTCGTAGCCATTAAGCTTCTGTGTTCTCCCCTCTTATAAAATTATAATGAAATACATAGGAATCACTAATTGAAAGATAAACCCCACGAGATGTACTTACCTTTGAAAAACTCAGTGTGGGCAAGATTATACATTGAATTACATATTCAGCAAACATATATGCACATTCAAAGACATTAAATATTAAAATGAATCTTCAATGAAGTTAACAAACAATCAAATGCTTTAACAAAGTTATGAGTAATTTCCTTTTATTCTATGTTCAAACTGCTTAACAAAGTTTATCATATACTACCTTCTTTTGAGCAGCTTCCTTCTTTTTCTTGTCGTCTTTTTTCTTTTTCTTTTCTTCCATCAACTGTTCTTCTTCTTGCACTAAATCCCTGAACCACACAGTTGCAATTAACTTTCCCAAAATGGATTTAAAAATAAAAAATAAAGTTGCATACAGATTCATTTTCACTTAAAAGCGAGAGCAACTCTCTCTTTATTCAACACAACTTGCAACCTAGCCACACTGCTATCATGTAGTACAATTTACTTCTAATTACCAGAGCTTCCCTTTGCTAGGATGAGAGCTTACATCTTATAACATATCAAGTAAGGCAAATGAAAACTTGATAGTTTTACACTGAAAAGCTTCAGGTTCCTTTCAATTCTAGAATGTAAATACTGGGTAAGTTGTAGTTCCCTTGCTAAGAATCCCAATTATCATACAGCCCCAAATGCTGATGGACTGCGGTACTTCTGTGTCCCACCACCCCCACTCATATGTGCACGTGTACAGTTTATGATGTTGGATCAAACCCAGAGCTCTGCACTGTATGCAAGAAATTCATCACTGAACTATATACCCAGATAGATATTTTTTGAGTACAAATTACTCCTAAATAGGTAATATGTATTTCAGAATTATAATAATCTCAAACTATTCTTTCTTTGGAATGTTATAAGCTAAAATGTATGTTATAAGTTTATTTAGATTTTTGGAATCTCAAAATTGCCAACAGAAAGAACCTCTTGTCAGAATTAGGCAAACTACTTCTCTTTCTCCCTCAACCTCCTGAAATTCAGGGAGAAAGCAACAACTATTCAAAACTAATTAGTGAACTACAGTAAAAGTAGTCATATCTAGTAATAAACATACAAGTCTTAGGTAGATTTACCTGCCACCCCTCAAGCAGAACAGAAAGAAATTGGGGGGGAATAGAAAAGGCAGATCCACTCTAATCCCTGAGCCATCCTGTCTACATGGTTACAGGAAGCATTCACTCTAAAAACCAAATTAACACCAAAACAATGCTCTCTAAGGAAACTAAAGCTTCCAAAGGAGGCTTACAGGTCTCTTCCCCAAGTGCACAGCTCTCCTTATCCGAGGCTACAGGTTCTCCATCCATCACTCAAGTGAGGCCTGGCCATTCCCATGGTGCTCAAGATTAGTCCTGTCACTCAAGCAGTCTACTGAGAAAAGAACTCTATGAACATGAGGAGGAAATTCTGGGTACCCACAGTAGTCAGCTTAGAGTCTAAGTTTCATGATACCAGTGAGTAACTGTCTACATATTGAAGAAAACCATCATACATAAAAATAATATCTAACTCTGCTCTACATAAACTTTCTGGAGGACACACTACAAACAACTGACAGCCACAAAGGGAGGGTCAATGGGGAGCATAAGCATTTGTTAAGGCTAAATGGCAATGAGGATGTAACAAGATAAAAGCAGAAAGACAGGCAAGTATGTAGGAAACTGGAAGAGGCTATAATGTACTGCAGAGAACTCAAACCTGGCTCTTCTGACAGAAAAAACTGAGGGACATTAAGTAGACTAAGAAAATACAAATGAGTGGCATTATGTACAATTGAAATAACAAACTCATGCCAAATGCATTATGATTATACTCTCTCATATTCTGTGTACGCCCATCCCATCAGTCCAAGGTCAAAGTGACCACAGTGTACAAGAGGAACAGGGTGAATGGCATGTACAAAGGCAATAAAGGCACGTCCCTCTTAGGACAGGGAAAACACAAAAGCTCCAACTCCTTGTCTTTCTTCAGCCTCCCTGTCACCATGCTAGAACTTTGTGCAGCCAGGTGTGGCAAATACAAGCACGCACTGGCAAAAAGATCACAATTTTGACACTAGCCTATGCTACGTAGTAAGCTCCTCTATCATAAGGAAGCATGTTTACTTCACAGTATTTCCCAAGGCTGAGATAAGCAGTAATAATTTAATACAATGATCCTCAGTGGCATCCAAAAATACTGTCTACCTTACTTGTGTCAAGATATCATCCTTATTAGCTTTTGTTCTTCATGGTCTTCTGTCAATGACAGGCTCGTTCTTTTCTGATTTTTCTCCTTTCTCTAAAGTTTCTCAAACTTTATTTTAGGGCTAGTTTTGTAAAGTTAGCAAGCATTCTTACTACTTAAGACATTTATCTCGAAATGTAACAGGCTGACATCCAAAGGACAGGGTAAGTTGTTCTTCAACACTGTCATTACCGTCAACCACACAGACTCACTCACTCTATCATCCATCCATCTTTTTCTAGGTTTTTACATGTACCAAGATTTTAGCTATTGCTCCTTTCAAGGCCAGTGGCAAGATATTTCAAAGCTATAGTTCTATAAATCTACAAGCTGTTCAACAGGAAGTTGCTGCCCCTCTGGGGCTCTCCAATGAGAACTTAAGTGTTTTTTACTTATAGCCTGTATGTACCACTTAAAGCCTTTGAGTGTCCAAAAGGAATTTAGTAGATAGAGACAGAAGTGCTCTGGAGTTGCATAGCTGTATATATTTGTTATGTCTATTACCTATACTCAAAATGTAAACGTTGTTGTATATAAACTGGATTCTCCATATGATTTTTTTTAATATTTATTTTATGTGTATGCTGCTAAGCAGCAATGGGAATCTTTAATAAACTTTAAGGGGACAGCAATATGAGTCAATGCCTAAGCTGCCTGCCACAAACCTTGACAACATGAATTCCATCCCTCAGGACCCACACAGTGAAGGAAGAGGTCTGATTTCTGCAGGTGGTTCTCTGACCCTGTGGAGACCCTTTCTACACATCCCACTCCCACTCCCAGCAGACAAACAATCAATCAATCAATCAATGACACTTTTTTTGGGGGGGGTGGGGTGGTAGTGGTACAAGCCAGGGGAATGATTGTTCACTGCTATTAGGAATATGGACTAAGGGCTAAGATATGCAAGCATCTATTCACCATAAATGTGCAAATGTCACTCTCAGGTGATCCATTAATTCCAAGCCTCTGGAAAGGAAATGATACATAGGTAGATACTAGAAAAATAGTAGCAGCAGGACAATCTCCATGAAACCATTAAACCAAGCCAAGGCATGCCAGACATGTGGATGGGAGTAGGTTTGCGTGGTGTGCTGAAAGAGTTAACAAAATCAGCACAGCAGGTGTCAACTATAGGATGATCCTTGGCCTGTGTCATTCCCTAACTGGTGAGAGTAGGGACCTAGCACCTCAACTGCACAAGCACCACAATTCAACATACTTAACACATTTCTCAACGTATGATACAGGACCAGATTCCAACAGAAACCTTGGACAATAATTTTCTTTTTAAAAAAAATTTATGTTTAAGCTGGGCAGTGGTGGTACATGCCTTTAATCTCAGCACTCGGGAGGCAGAGGCAGGCGGATTTCTGAGTTCGAGGTCATCCTGGTCTACAGAGTAAGTTCCAGGACAGCTAAGGCTACACAGAGAAACCCTGTCACGAAAAACCAAAACCACCCCCCAACAAAAAAAATTTTATGTTTATATTTATTTTATGTGTATGAATGTTTTGCTTGTATGTCTACACAACATGTGTGTGCCTAATGCCCAAGAAGTCAGAAGAGGGCTTCAGATCCTCTGAAACTTGAGTTGTGTGTGATTGTGAGCCACCACATAGGTGTCAGGAATCAAACTTAAGTTCTCCACAAGAGCAACAAGTGCTCTTAAATGCTGAGCCATCATCTCTCCAGCCCAAGGATAACAAATTTCTAACAAACTCTGCTTCTGGTAAATCTCTTAAGCATGTTTCCCTTTGATGCAGGGAAGCCCATGGGGTGTGATTGTGGAAGCTGACACCTAGTTTTTTCTGCTATTTACCCTATTTACCTTTTTCCTCTGTTGATTGTTCTTTCAATTTCCTTTCATTCAGAGGGACATGGAGTTAGACATAATCCCTGATATACATAGAAGGACAGAGAGAGGGGCCATCCATGACTAGGTAATGAAGATGATGAACTTCCAAGATGGCTGGCTTCTTCCTTACCCTCCTGGCCTGAGACAAAAGCCTGGCAGTTTAAAAAAAGGCCTTGTGGGTTTTTTCTCCCTCCACTAGTGTCCCCTCTGCTGATGGGGCCTCAACAAGTTCAAGGCCAATCAGGATGTTTACACAGCTTGGGAGCCAATCAGCCATTCTGTTCCTCAAACTGGCCAACCCTTCAAAACTAAACAATCCCCACCCCTCATGGAGAGGCTGGGCTTCAGCTTCCAAAGTCCCTTCTTTGCTTTGTGGAGTCTTTTTTGTGTATTTCCGTTCTCCCACCCCCCCAACCCCCCCCGTGTGTGTGTGTGTGTGTGTGTGTGTGTGTGTGTGTGCGTGCGCATTTCCTTACCCCTAATTTACCCCTAATAAAAGCAGTTATCAGCTAAGTCTGTCCACCATGTTTGAGAATTTCCCCACTTTGACTTGTCATGCTCAAGATGTTTTCCTCCCTTTTAGTTAACCCTACTAAGACCCCTGTACAGAAACCACTGCCCAAAAATCACAAACATTCCACACAGCTATATGTTGAGTTCTGTAGGTCTTCTAGTGAACTATGAAACAAGAGGCAGGATTTCTATGGACAAAAATAGAGCTTTTTCCTGTCAAGAGAGCCCAGAATGACATGGACCACAGGGAGCACATAAAGACTGGTTAACATGACAGATTAACAGGAGGGATACAGAATGGACGTGTACAAAAGTGTTGGGTAAACATAGGAAGCATATTGATTGTACAGTGAGAAGTAAGTAATCCCAGTGACTGTGTAATGTCCAAACCACAATGCAAAGGAAAAGCAAAGAGAAACTAACCAACATAGTGGGTCAGCTGACAGCATGAAGATAAGGACACTAACCAACTAGACTTTAAAGCCCAAGCTTTAACATGTGGCTCTGCTGTCAGAAAAACAAACAATGAGACAAGGACAGATGGTTCTAGTTGCTTTAGGAAAGGAAAGGAAACAGGAAGCAACCATTCTGACGGCCCAAGTAGCCTATCAGTGACAGGTCACCCTCACACACAACCAATGACATGCTCAAGCTGGATATAAAATCTTTATCACATCTGTCAGAAGATCATCTGTCCTCCTCCCCCTCCTCACATCCCATCCAGTGCACTTCCTTGTCAGTACTACATAGTAAGTCACTGATGACCTAACTAGTAACAGCAGACAGCAGCACAGAAACCCAATTACAGCAAAAACTGGTAAGGGAATGAGTCGGTTGGGGTCAGTTTTTCCAATAACTCCTGCAGTAAAAAGAACAGAACAGAAAAGATGAAATTTGTGATTTCTTTTTGAAACAAAGAAAACTAATATGGAAAAAAAGAATAAAGGTAGCAGTGAAAATAATTATGAACAAGGGAATGTCACAGAGGCTATTTTCAATCACAACAGATCCACTAGTACAGAGGACTTTAATGTAAAATGATACAAAAGGAGAAGGGACTCTATTGAAGCTGAAAGGGGACCAGCAAGAAAGAAAAACAGAATGGGGAAGACAATGAGGGGGAAGGATGAAAATCACTTGGTTAACATTCTCGACAATGAGACAAAGTGACCTCATGCACTTCACCACAAAGAAAAGCACCTCAGTCCTATGCTGCTCCTGCCCAAACGCAACTCCGGACCTAAAGAGAGAAACAGAGAGGCAACCTACAAAACAGCCTTCACTCTTTATGCACCAGAAAACTGCAATACAAAGAGTACCAACCAGTTCCAGAGTACAGGCAGATAAACCAAATACAACCTGTGACCTTGCATTGACTTCAACAGGAAAAAAACTGGTTTTTTGCCTTGCTCTGACGAACAGTGCTGAGACAACACAGTAAATTTTAGTAAAATCTTTGCATTAGCAATCAAGAATGTCAGTGTTTCCCCAATTATGAGAATGGCACCATAATTACTAAGAAAATGCCTTTGAATTTAGAATACAGACACACAAGTTTTTAGGATAGAAGGGCATCTTGTTTGTAAGCTGTAACGATGTTATGTATATAAAAGGGGGAGATAATGAAAGTTCATTCTAAGGAAGTCAGTCAAAACAGATATCCCACCACCAGGAAAGCAGCACTCCACAGTATACAGTGTTGGAAATATTCGTTTTGGACCTACAACCCTGAAATATAGCAGTAATATCATTCCCCATCATCGTGAAAAGACACTCTTCCATGGCTTGCCAGGTACAAGGCTGTCTGTCTGTCCTAAGGCTCACTCAGACTTCAAGCTGCCTACCTAAATCTCTAAGCCCATCCCCTTTCTGAAGCTTAGCTCAATTACTACTTCCTTCCCATTTCTTCCCAACCAATACAGACCTCACCCTTGACCTCCAATTAAACAATACACATGGTCTAATTATTTTAGATGTTAATCTCGCTGTTCCAGAAAGAACTAATTACTGGTGCAGGGGAAAAACCAGTTCTCCTTGAACTGCACTCCCTGGCACAGAGGGTCTTAATTAGACAGCAGTCCTGCTTCCTTCCCTCACTAAGAGCTGTAACTGTGCTCCTTTCACTTTTCCCACCCACACACTATTTCTTCAAAGACAAGATCAAAGGAGTCCTTCCTAAGCACAGCTTGTAGTGCAGAGTTTGGGGGCCCATGTCTAGAAAAGGAGAACTAAAACTTCAGATCCAGCAGCAGCCTGTGTGGCCTTACAAACATACATCTCATAAGCCTCTATCCTGTAACTAGAGGAGTCCAACTGTACACCCCTGAAAACGTAGTTGTGAAGATTAGATTAGGTAAAACAGATAAAGTGCTAACTAAAGGCACTGAGTGAGTGTACACTAATCATTAGTTATACATGACACTCACTGCAAGACACTTAGTTAACAGGTAGGACAGAAAGAAGGCTGGGCAAAAATATAGAGAAAATGTTACTGGATACAAAAAACAACTCTTAAAGCCCAATGTAGCATCTGATACACCCCAAAGCAACAGCTAACACCCCCAGATCCCAAGTCAAATACCACATACCAAAAACACATAACACTATTATAGAAAGAATATAGATTTATAGCCATTAGAAATACAAACACACTGGGTGTGGTGGCACCTTTAATCCCAAGCACTCTGGTCTCTTGGAAGCCAGCCTGGTCTGCAGATGTACTACGATGTTAAAAGAATGAAGACAGTTACTGATGGCATCGGTATTCAAGAGTAGCAGTCACAAAAATTCAAAACACTATCACCAAGAAAAGCAATCAGGGCTGAAGAGAAGGCTCAGTGGTTATGAGCACTGACTGCTCTTCCAGAGGACCTGAGTTCAATTCCCAGCAACCACATGGTGGCTCATGACCATCTGTAATGAGAGCCAATGCCCTCTTCTGGTGTCTGAGGACAGCTACAGTGTACTCCTATATATTAAATAAATAATATTTTTAAAAAGAGAGGGAAAGAAAGAAAAGCAATCAAACTGGATGTAGAAGAAAACTTCATTAAACAGACATAAGGTAGTTAGAGAAAAGCCCACAGCTTACATCAGTGGTAGCAAGTGATTAGCCTAACCATCTTAACATTCTTTTTCAATACTTTATGAAACAGACACAAACAACAGGGGCTAGAGATATGGCACAGTGCTTGAGAGGATCAACTGTTCTTTTGGAGGACTCATGTTTGGTAGCAGCTCACAGCCATCTCAAACTCCAGTTCCAGGGGATCTAACACCTTCTTCTGGCTTCACAGGCAGACATACATACAGGCAAAACAGCCACACACACACAAAATTAAATAAATAACAATAATAAGTCTTAAGTGAAACAGAAGTAGAGCTCAGTCAATAGGGCAAACACAGCAAGATCAAAAAGGAAAATGTAAATCTATCTGTGTTCACTGATAGCAGGGACGGAGGGTATAGCTGGGATGGAGTCCATGCTTAGTATGCTTAGTTAAACTCCTGGTTTCTATCCCTTTTACCAACTAATGAAGTAGACAATTCCATTTCCAACAGCATCAAACCCACAAAATACTCAGGAATGAATTTTAAAAAACAAGTACAAATTATGTACTTAAAACACAGTACATCTTTGAAAAAAATTAAAGGCCTAAATAATTAGAAAGTCTCTATTTAGGAATAAAGATATAAAAATAAAGAATAATGTCATTAAGATATTATCTAAGCTGATCTACAAACTGTTCTTATCCAAAGGTCAACTTTTTTTTTTTTAGAAAAATAGACAAACTGATGCTAAAATTCACATAGAAACAACATAGTACCAACACAACCCTGAAAATGAGAACTGGGGGACCCGTGGTACTGGTTTCCAGCATAACTACAAAGCTACAGCAATGAAGAAAGGATGGCCAGCAGATTCCTGAGGCTGCCCTGCATAATGAGCAACTGACCTTCAAGGATACCAGGGAAACCATCTTTTCAACAAATGGGGCCAAACAACTGAAAAACTCTAAGAACGAGATTGGTGCCCTCACATCATATTCAAAATAATAATAATAATAATAATAACAACAACAACAACAACTCAAAATGTGATGACGGACCTAAATGTAAAATCCATTAAACTGTTAGAAAACAAAGGAATTTTTTGCAACCTTGGAGGAATAAAAAAGGGAATTTTTCCAACCTTGGAATGAATATCAAAAGCACAAGCAACAGAACTATTATACATAACTAACTAGCTGTGCTTCAAGGGACCAACAAGAAGGTGAAAAGAGCATAGAGAATAGGAGAAAATACTTGTAATCATACATAAAATAAAGTTATTTCTAATCTACATTAAGAACTCTCAATCAACAATACAAAATAAAAACCCCCAAAATGATGTGGTGATGCACACGTACACCCAGCATTTGGAGAGAAGCAAAGGGATTGAGGATTTCAAAGTCAATCCTCAGCTACATATCAAGTTTGAAGTTAGCCTGCACTACATGAAACCTGTTTCAAAAAAACACAAAAACCAATCCACTTAAAAATTTAAAAACAAGTCAGGCATGGGTGTGAAGACCTTTAATCCCAGCATTTAGGAGGCAGAGCAGGTGAATCTCTGTTCTAGGGCAGCCTGGTCTACACAGCAAGTTTTAGGCCAGCCATAGTAGCAGTGAGACCCTGTCTCAAAAAGAAACACAAACAAAAAAATCAAAGCTGGAATTTAAAAACAGACAAAAGACTATAAATAGACATTCTCCCAAATCAAACAGCTAATAAAGGCCATGAAAAGATGTTCAGTTTCACTAGCCATTAGAGAAATGCAAATCAAAACCACAATGAGACGTCTTCGTTCACAAAGATGCATGCCTCCCAATTAAAAGGGACAAGTGTCAGCAAGGATCTGTGTGGAGAAGAGCATCTGCTGGTGAAGTGGAGGATGGTGTGAGTGCACTGTACACAGCCAGGCAGCTCCTCAAAAAGTTACAGCTATTGTATAGAACTGACAATTTCATTACTAGGGAGATATTTAACAGAAGTAATAAAACACATCCATATAAATACTAATACACAAATATGAATGACAGCGTTATGCAATCCTTCAGTGAAAACAACTGAACCGCCTACTAAATGATTCAGAGATAAATAAAAGTAGCACAGTGCTGAAGGAATGGCTTAGTAGTGCAGCACACACTTGATACTTGAAACCCTGGGTTCAATTTCTGGCAATACAGACAAAAAAAAAAAAAAAACCACCATATATTTATGCAAATACAAGATGGCAAGTCTGCGCAGTGGGGTGGTATCTTTCACCTATTAAAAGGAATGAATTGCTAACAATGAATCAATACAAGTAAAGCTTGAAAATACACTAATATAGACACAAACACTAAAAAATTCTATGGAATGCCAGGCAGTGGTGGCGCACACCTTTAATCCCAGCACTTGGGAGGCAGAGGCAGGTGGATTTCTGAGTTCGAGGCCAGCCTGGTCTACAGAGTGAGTTCCAGGACAGCCAGGGCTACACAGAGAAACCCTGTCTCGAAAAACCAAAAAAAAAAAATTTCTATGGCATGATTCCATAGCTATGAAATGCCCAGAACAGGAAATCCACCAGTAAAGGGCAGGAGCTGGAAGGCAGGCTAAATGAGGAGTGGCTGCTAAATATTTGGTGTTTGGAGTGTGAGTGTAAACTCACTCTGGAATCACAGAAGTGATGAATTTACAGGCACACACTTCACATGCATGAAATTTGGTCTTAATAGAGACATCACTAAAAAGCTGAGTCTGTGCCCACAGTCTCAGCACTCAGGCAGGGACAGTGAATTCAAGGCCTGTCGGTGATGGGGAAGGACCTTCCGAGGAATCTGAGGAAACAGTAGTAAACACAGCGACTGAGGACCCACAGATTTCCAGTAGTTGCCTTACAACTGTGGCCTGAAATGCTAACCTATAGGAATGCAAAGAATATTCCTATGTCCCTTTCCATTTTTATACTTTGTTTGCTTGTGACAAGGTCTCAAGAAGTAGGTGGCCTTGAACCTGCTATGCAGCTAAAGATAACCTTGAATTTGGGTCCCCATTACCTCTACCTTAGAAGAGCTGAGATACCAGTACACCCCACTGAAGATGGGACCCAAAAGAGCCACATAAGCAAGCAACCTGCCACATTCCCACTAAGTCTCATGTACATGCCTCACACCTGCTTGAGGATTCAGCGAGAGTGCATTTCTCCTGTATCCTTTGCAGCAGTTAACAACAGGTATGTCAGAATGCTCTTAAGATCAGTGTTATCTTTAGGCACCAGGCAGCACCAGCTTTCCTTCTGCTAGCTCACAAATGTGTTTCTTTGGGGATAGACATGGGAGAAAGAAGGGGCTAAAGTCAACAAACACAGATGTCATCAATATAAAAAACATCCAGTATCACTGAAGCACACTACCCAGTAAATGCTATCAGACTACAAGTCACTAGGAAGAACAGCAAAGCAAGTGCGCTGGCTCAGTCTTGTTTGTTATTATACAAATCCAAGCAATTGCTGTTTGCAGAGACTATCTTTGAAGGTTCCAAGTATAAAATTCTTCAACTAGGTTTCAATCTGTTTTGAACATTCCTTTAAAATGGGAAGCTGAGTCATTGTGACCTAACACTACTACAGCCTTACAGCAGAAAATGCAAATGCTTCTCCCTGGTTACAAGAAAGGAAATGCTAGGATTTCTGCTGCCTAGCCAACTCAATAAAGAGGATGCAAAAGATGCTTAAAGTAGTCTTAAATAGGACTGTTAACTGTATTTATGTTCATGGACCTCCTTTAAAGACTAAAAGAAAGGAGCCTGCCTCAGTCACATTTTACTCTCTTCAATCTCAGTTTAACTCTCCTGATAGCCACTCTAACGCACATCAAATCTTTGAAAGTCTGATAAATACCATATCATTTTAGGTTTTGGGTTTTTTGTTTGTTTTTTGCTTTGTTTTGTTCAAACACATATTCAATTTTTCAAAGTACTTCGTTTCACCTGTGGCTTCTTGTACTGCCTTGTCTAGGGCCACGAGGCCAAACTAGCTTAAATACCAAGCATGGTGGTGCAGATCCATAATCTCTGAGCTAGTAAGTATAAGGCAGGAGAATCCCAAATTTCAGATCAAGCTGAACTTCCTGATAAGAATGTCTCAAAAGCAAAACAAACAAAGCCAGAATACACATTACAAACATAACCAATGTTTCATTTTCTTATCAAGTTTATTCGATCATCACTGATCAAAGATGAAAACAACTTTTATGTCCACCAATAAAGAAGCTGTCATGAACTAACTCTTTAAAAGGTAGCAATCACAACCTTTAAATTTAAAGTAGAATTGCAATTTTTGTAAAATGAACACTTCGAGTTTCAGTTTAATCTATGTAGCAATTCCTAATATGAAGGAAACACTAACTAGGCCAGCTGAATAATCCTTCAGAGAACTGCCTTTCTCTGGAGTCCAGGTCAAGGAGAGCACCTGCGGGAATTTGCTCAGAACAGACATATCACTACTGGTGGAACACCTTAGCCACAAAAATTTAACCTCAATCTGGTCACTCAAAGGTAACCAAACTCAAATTGAATTCTGCAAAACAACTAGTCAAAAAGTTACACTGTCATCAAAGAGGCAGCAGGGAAGCTGCAAAAACAGCAAATGCAACCTTAGAGCAAGGAAGGGTGGAAAGAAATCCCACCAGGACAATTCAAAGTAAGTAAATATGGACCAAATCTCAGGGTAAAGCTGAACATTCCATGTTTGGTCACTGACTGTTATGCACAAGATGCTCTTTACTATATGAACATACTTCTGTATGAAGTTTGGCATGTAAATGACAAAACAAACATGGCAAAATAATCTTTAGAAGCAGTGCTACACTAGTTTTGGTGCTTTAAGATTAGAAATAACTTTTTTTAAAGATTAACTTTATTTTTAATTATGTTTGTTATGTGCATGTGTGAGTGCAAGCACCCATGGAGTCCAGAAGAGGATATTAGATCCCCCAGAACTGGACTTACAATCGGTTGGGAGCCAGCCAATGTGGGTGTTAAGAACTGAACTGAATGGAACTTGGGTCCTCTGCAAGAATAACAAGAGCTCTTAACTGCCTACTCATCTCTACAGCCCTCAAACGAAAAATAGAAGGTGGACTTTTCTTGGAGTGAGATTAGTCCAGAGCGAACGGAATCTACGGAACAAACCACTTTAGTATTTCCAATCACGGGCAATACCCCTGGGGTTGTCAAAAAGGAAAAGACTTTGTCTCGCAAATTATACTTTCAGATACATTTGATATGCCAAAATTCAAAACATTATCAACTATTTTATGATGTTTATATTTAAAATTTCCAGAGTATTCTCAGTTTTAAATTAAGTTCACAGTCTGCATTCATTTATTCTAGCAATTAATTTGCCACATCATCTCTATATTAAGCTAGAATGAAGCCTGGCCTACAAGCCACATCAGGAAGCAACAGAAAAGCCTAAGAGAATTAGGATAATGGCAAGAACAGACAACCTTATCTAGAGACATACACCCTGGCCACTCCTGTTGTCCTGGGTTTCCTGTGACACTGCCTCTATCCCAGACATTCATGGTTCAAACAAAAGTTTCCCACATTAGATGCTATATGGTTTACAGCATCTTTAATATGTGTTGCACAATGGCTTTAACAGTTGGTCTGGGAGATGGGATCAGTATCACAAATTATGTTAACTTCTATTTACACAATACACCTAGATTATAGGAATCACTAGAATGTGCATGAAATAATTGGCATCATTGTTGTTTTTGGAAAGAAAGCAGAAACATGTTATATCTTATCTAATGTGTAGTGAGAACACAAGAATTGGAGAAGGCCTGTTGGAATCCCAGCTCTCTCATTTGAAGACTGTCTCTCAATCAGAATTCTCTCACTTGAAAAAAATGATACCATTATCTACCTTAAGGTCCAGCTCTGAATATTCAGTAATTCTGTAACTTTAGCCACGAAAAATACTTCAAAAAATTACAACAGTTGGGGACTTGAGGGATGGCTCCGCAGTTAAGAGCACTGGCTGCTTTTCTGGAGGACACCAGTTTGAATTCCAGCACCCATACGGCAGTTTAAACAACCTGTAACACCACTTCCAGAGGATCTGATGCCCTCTTCTGGCTTCCAATGAGTACTAGGGACCAATGTCTGTACAGATATCCATGCAGGCAAAACACCCATACATACAAAATTTTACTTTTTTTTAAATTGTTTTACATCAACTAAATTGCACTAGTTAATGGTAGGTTTCTGTTCGCCATCTCCAAACTGGTAATTTTACCTAATACTGTTTCTCCTCATATAAACTTCTATTTTACTCTGAGGCTGGGTCAATCTCTCCTTTATCCTAAATGGAGAATCCTAGCTATGTGAACTCCTCTCACAACTAACCTGCTTTGAAATCCCAGGATCCACTCATATTTTCTCTACCACCACTTTCATGCAAATTCCCATCAGCTTTCACCTAGAGAACTACTGCCAATGATTATATCTGGTCATAATTTCCAGCCTTAAAGAGTTTCTATCACATTGATATCCTACCAGAAGGTAGACAGTGGTTCCTTAGACCATCTAAAGATCATGTATAAGTTTTCAGCCTTACAGTAAAAGATCTCCACACCCCATGTCTTAAGACAGTCTGATTAAGCGCTTGCTATTTCTGCTACACAAAATTCCTGTGTGCTTACTAGGTTTTGAGTCTTTTCTTCTTTAGTTCCACTCCAACGGCAGTCACCTCATCTTGACATTACAGCTCCTTCTTTTGAATGTTCATGGTACTGACAGAATGATATAATTCTAAAGGCCAACAATTCATTTTAAAAGCTAGCTAAATTTATCCCTAGTGCTTTTGCTTGACACCTGGCACTGTCTTGGTAAGGATTTGCTACTTACCACAGGAAAGAAGAATGCCAACCCAACTCTGGCCCACACAGAACAGAGCTTCTAAGCTAGAGACACACATACTAGGGTTTGCTGGGCTTCCATAATACAAAAAGATACTTGTATGAATTAATCGTTTACATATTTAGGGCTTTTTGTGATCAATCCCCAAACCAAGATCTCCAACAATGATGTCTCCCACCCCTACCTTCCATCCCCCATGGACCTTTGTCAGAATCAGAAAATATTCTGATCATTAAAAGCACCCAGTAGGGAGTACTCCTGGTGATACTGGACATCCTGCACTACAAAGAACAGTCCTCAAATAACTAATTAGCTGGTCCAAAATGTGTCCATGGTGAGAAACTCCAAGAAAAACACAATGCATGCAGTTGTAGGTTCTATTTTCAAAGGGCAGCACCTTACCTTCCGTAAACACAGCACAGTTGATGGCTCCTGAAATTACTAGTGGTAAAACCTCCTGTAGTTACTTTAACCTCAGTATATACCTCAAACCTCTTACATGTAAAGTAGAAGAACTAAGAACACCTCATTCACCCAGACACTCAAGGGTAAAGAGGTATATATACAGAGTCTTTAGATGGGTATACCAGGCAGATGATAAACAGTTGTTAAGTTTACCAACATTCTCCCCCTTACTGGTTCCCAGAAAATGCTCAGAGTTTACTAGGGTGACTACCACCAACCATGACTTCCTGAGCAGGGTGGTCATGGGTAAAGAGTGATACTCTCTTACTTAAATGAAGAGTATGCCAATCTAATCTAATCTCCTTTCTCCCTACTCAAAGCACCTTAACCTTAAACAAAAGAACTGTCCCCATCTCACTGGACGTTCTGCTTTAAAATGTCGGTATTGTTCTTTCTCATATCTAATGATCTTATGAAGCGCCTCAAGCACAAGAATGGAATGTCATCCCCTTTTAACCCTTACATCAACTACCTTGTATCACCGCTATTTATGTACACATTATAGCTTACCACCTGACTGTACATGCCCTCTGTGGACACTGACAGCATTTGATCTCTGTTTATGTAACCCAAGGGGATCTAACAGACCTTAGTAAATAAGATGGCCCAAGCCTCTCATTTCATAGATTAGACAGAGGCTAAGTGACCTGCCAAGAGTCAAGGTCATTTTAAGTGGCAGAGCTGGAATTCAAACAAGGACAAGAAAAGAGATTCCAAGTTCTGCCCAATCATAATGAAATCATGCTTGTGTTACAATGTTTACCTAAATTCTAGGTACCCTCACAGAAACAAGACCTGTACAGCTGCCTGACCAAAAAAAAAAAAAAAACTGAAAGGAGTAAAAGATCCAAAACTATACTATTACTAAAATTGCATCTCAATAATTCAATCTATTTTGTTTCGTTCTGTATCTTATTCTTTCTTTCTTGCTTATCGCAATATAACTTATTTAAATATCCAGCTGATATTTAGCCACTGATATCAGCTCTTAAGGCCCCTTTAAATGATTCCATAATTAGAGTTCCAGAAAACCCCTTACTGGGTAAGCCAATGCTGTTTCTTTGCCAAGAGAACAGACTCTGTAACAGTCACCCCAACAGATTAACATTTATAAAATCAAAGAGCCAGAAATTTGGAACAGTTCTTCATGGTAAAAATACTTGTGCAATCACAAGCGTGCTAATAACCCCAACAGAAGCCTAGAACGCCCAATAAACAAATGTAAGCCATATTAAGACCTAAAACAAATGAGGTTGTTTATACTGTATTCATCTCGAAGTTTCTAAGTGTCCAAATATGATGCAAAAGAAAAAGCAAATAGGAAAGAAAAAGTCTGTTTTCAACGTGGATCTGAAAATGGGTTAAGTATAGTGCAATTTTCTGATACTGAAGTAATTGCAGCTCAATAAAACTAAACGTTTTCCAGAAATTCATTACTTGGATGTAGAGGACAACAAACAAACAAACAAAACAAACAAACAAAAACCCACTTCTCTTTTGAGGTAGTATTTGATGCTTAAGTTACCACTGCAAAAGCACTCAGGCCCAGCAGAAGTGATAATCACTTACTGGGAACAATTTTTAATTACTTTCCCAGCTGATAAAAAGAGCACACACTGAACACAGACTAAAATGTTTTTTCAAAGGAAAACAAAACGCAGTTTATGCTTCAAGAAGTTCAAGGACAAAACTGTTTCCAATGCAACAGAATTCGCCTGACTACAATGTGCAGAGACAGAGAGGAAAAAATGCGAACACATAGTATCTTTTTATAAAGGCAACAATTTAGCTACAAAGTAATAACGGGGAAGCCAAAACAGTTTGACAGCCCGCCATAAGGGCCGCCTCAATCATGAGTCACACAATGCCTGCAACCATTTACAATAGTAATTAATGCACAAGTCCCCTAATTAAATTCTAAAAGGGTGAGAATGCTTTAACTAAGTTTACAAGAACTGCCTTTTGCTTTTCTTTTTAAGAACGAACACACTCGTAATTACGCGTCTCACTGCAATGCCCCCCCCCATGCAATATTCCCTGAGGCCGTTTCTCCCAAATGTCTGTTCCCTGAGTGCGAAAGCAAATGACACGGGGTTGGGGGGTGGGGGTGAGGGTGGAAAGGGGGGGTCGTCTGTAAACCCAGGAAGAGCGAAGCAGAGTGGGAACACACGATTATAAAAGGGGCGGGAGACTGAAGGCTCGCCCATCTTACCTGCTAAGATTTCTCTCTACGTCTTTGGTAGCTTTAGCTTCCAATTCTCTGAAATAGCAAACAAAAACAAACAAAAAAAAAAAAAAAACGGGGGGAGGGGATGCGCGTGAAAACGGAGCTGCTGCGGCAGAGCGCCCGCGCGGTGGGGGAGGGGCGGGGCTGCGGGCTGCAGCGCTGCGGGCCGCCGAGCCCAGGGCGGCCGAGCCCATAGCCGTAGCCCGCGCGGGACCGAAGCTTCCCGGGCCGCCCGTGACTCCCGCCCAGGCCCGCGCCCTCGGGGACTGCCCCGCGCCGCCGCCCATCAGCCCGAGGGGTCTTGCGGCAGCGCAGTACGCTGGCTCCTGGCCCTGAGCGAGCCTCCCCTCCCGTCCGCTCACCTCATGTGTGTAAAGTGCACTAGCGCGTGGGGCGCGGGGAACGAGGCTCGTGAGCCTCAAGCCCTCCACAGCGCCGCGGGGACAGGACCGAGCCGCTGCACCAGCGCCATTTTCTACACCGTCCCGCTGCCGCCGCCGCCGCCGCCGCCGCCGCCACCGCTGCCGCCGCAGGCCCCAGACCGGAAGTGAATGCCCCACTCGCAACCCCTTCCGGGGGCGCGGTGGCCCCGGGGCCCCAAGATGGAGGCCCTAGCAACTAGGCCTGCTGGACAAGGCAGACACTTGGCAACTGTCTGACGCGGCCGGGACCTCGCCGGAGCAGTCGGGGAACTCCGAGGTTCCCCACGAGCGGCTTTGGGGCCTGGCAAGAGCGGGGCGCAGCCTTTTTCGCCGAGGCTGGCTCGGGCTTGACTCCGACCATCCCCTCCTCCTTCTTTACTGCGACACAAGTTTCCTTCCCCTCTGCCCGGCCCCTCCCTTACAGAAACGCCTTTTAAAAAAAAAAAAAATCCAGCAAACCGCAAATTCCACCCCTGCCGCTGCCAGACTAGCCCGCGCCGTTTTTTAAATTCACCCACATCTAATTACTTTTGACCTTCAGCCAGATTATTTAATCTCTCTATCTGTGCCTCTTCTCAGGTGAAGAATGCATACCAGAGGTTTCAATACGATTTTGTGCCTCAAAATTTTACACACCCTTGACTCAGCAATTCCACTTGCACGAATGTCTTCTGCTCAAGAAATAAACATTTTGGGTATTACTTTTAAGTACTTCACAATCAAGATATTAACTCAAAGCACTGAAATGTTAAAGAACTAACTGTAACCAGCTTCGAAGTCCAACCTTACGTGGTGGCATTAAACGCACCTACTTGCAGTGCCTTGGGTCTTAGTTACAATAAAAGGATGAAAACGCAGATGCCATACTAGTTCTCAGAAAGACATGTGAACACCCAAAGATGCTTAGACTTGTGGACACTGTAAGATACGTGTCTGTAGATAAAGTATGTAAATCTACATGTAGATAAAATAAGATAGCAATATAATACATGAAGATACAATTTTTACAATTATTTTCTGAAATTATGTAGGCGCATACCTGAATGTAAATACAATAAGATTCATACATACCTAAAGGAGAATGCAGCAATATAAAGCATTAAGATACAATTATTATAGTGCACATATTCAGTGCAAATAATGCTGCTTGCAATCTGAAAATTTCTCCTCTACTTAAAATCTTCTCCCTTTTACTTCCTCAGAAAACTCGCTCTGCAGACTACTTCCTTTTGCTCTTTTATTTTCTAAGTCCTTTAATTGGCTTAAACCTGCTCCAGTCTCTCCCATGAAACAAGCTCTGTGATTGTCTGGTTCTGCTCTGAGAGAGACCTGTGTTGTGGTAAATATGCTAATGAGTGGATGAGTGCCCAGAAAGGAACGAACCAACCTGTTAACTTCCGTTTCACATTGTTCTTCTAGTGTTCTTAATCCTATGAACCTATAAACATTTGGGGGGGGGGGATTACAAATTGTAAAATGAAGAGTACCAAATTAATGCTAGTAAGTTTTACATTTTAATTTTTTTGAGGTGGGGTCTTAGTCTATAGTCTTGGCTAACCTAGAACTCTCTATGTAAGCCAGACTAGACTCAAACTCAGAAATCTGCCTGCCTCTGTCTCCTGAGTGCTAGTGCTCTACAATCTATATCTAAATCTATATTCACACACACACACACACACACACATACACACACGCACATCCCCCCCACACCCTCCACCCCCGCTTCAAATGTAAGTAAGACCAATCCTGGTTAGGTTCTTTGTTAAACTGATCCGAGCTGGAGTCATCTGGGAAAAGGAACTCCAATAGAGAAAATGCCCCCATCTTGAATTGCCTCTGGGCAACTCTATAAGCATTTTCTTGGTTAATAATTTATGCAGAAGGACCCAGCTCATTAGGGGTAGTACCACCCAGGCTACCCCAGATTGTACGCTACAAGCCATGGGGAGCAAGCCAAGTAAGCAGCACACTCCTCTATGTCTCTACTTTAGTTTCTGCCTTTAGATTCTCGACTTGAATTCCTGCTCTGACTTCCCTATCTGATGATGGGCTATAAACTGTAAACTGATAAACCCTCTGCTCCCCAAGTTGCTTGTCGTTATGGTGTTCATCACAGTAATAGAAGGCAAACTAAGATAGGACCTTTCCTCTACTGTTTTCCTTTGTCTCTGCCCAGTTCCTGGGATTAACTCAACACCCATCTTCTCTGCTCTCTCTTCCCTGCCTTACCAAGAAGGTTAAATGACTAATTCACAAATCATAATTGTGAAAGGTAAGGATTAATTTTTCGTCTTTATCAAAAACCACAATTGGGGCTGTAAAAAAGAGCTCAGTAGTTATAAGAACACTGGCTGCTCTTCCAGAGAACCCAAGTTCAGATCCCAACGCCCACATGTTGGTTTACAACTGTCTATAACTCCAGTCCCAGGATAGTCAATGTCTTCTGGACCCCTCAGGTACCAGGCATGTATGTGGTACACACACATATACACTGGCAAAACACTCATATACATAAATAATTTTTTGCAATGCTGAGTATAGCAAAAATGTATGCTAAGTAGCACTATACCACTGACCTATATCCCCAACCTTTATTTTTAAACTTTAGAAAGTCTCCACATTAATAAATAGAAAGAACTTGAACATGTAGACACTTTCCTGGAAAGAGTGTATTTACTTCATTTAATTAGAATTTCTTCGGTACTTAATGCATGCTATCCCAAACTGTTCTAAGTACTTTATAGAAATATTAATTAGATACTAATTGTTGTCTTCATACCTCCCACTGAGGTAGGAGTATTACACGTCCCCTGTGCCAACAGGTGTGATTAATTTTCCCAGAATCATGTAATAAGTGATTAAGATTATATGTATGTGTATACATTTATGTATCTATACAATCCCTTGCCATCCCAAAATGGTGATCATTGACAATCCACTATATATAATCAAGCTACCAAATATAATAATTTTAAATATACATGTATACACACACAAACACACATAAAGGAGAAAGTAACAATGTCATTCTGTGTATAATGTAGGAGTTTATGTCCCACACAGGACTGGCATACCAGGGTCTAGTCAGTTACACCTCAAAAACTAATTACATTGCACACACCATTGCTCTAGAATAGAGAACAAGTAAATAATGACTAAATGTCTGTGGACATCCAGCACAGATGCAGTGTTGTCCTAAATGTTTTCTGCATGCAGCTGATTGAAGCTGAAGACATGGACCCCAGCTATATGCTTCATTAATGGGCATTTCTGTGCTATCATGAACGAGCCAAGGAGTACACCCCTAGGAAGTCTGATACTACATTGATGAAATCATGATGGGAGGGGGAAGCAGGAAAAGCATGTTGTAATGGAGCCAAATGACAGGTGGGTAGTAACAGGACCAGTCCCTAAGCTCTTTCAACTAGAGACCTGAAGATTGGTTTTAACTTTTCCTCCCATCTTTCAATTCGACAGAGGGCATTTTATTTTGGAAGTATCTTCTTAGGTTTTTCTTCCTTTCTTTTCTCACTGACACTCCCCAACACACCTTGAAAGCCCAGGGTCCCATCCCCCAGTTCTTCTTTTCCCTCTTTTCCGTATGAGTCTATCTTTTACACAAAGCATGATTCACCCATCTATAGTGAAAAACCTCATGCTACACAAAGCATGATTCACCCATCTATAGTGAAAAACCTCATGCGTTATGACAAATTCATGTAGCCATAACCAAAATCAATATAAAAGAGTTCTATCACTCAAGAAAATTCCTTTGTGCCTCTTTTCAGTCTCTTTCTACAGTCCTCTCCCATACGCTTGCTGGGCACCAAAAACCTAGTTTTATGGTTCCACATCACCATAAATCAGTATATGTATTATAGAAGGTCATATAAACGGAGTCACACAGTATATACCCTTTTCTGTCTGGCATCTCTACCTGAACAAGTCTAAGATTCATTTTATATTGTTGCAAGTATCAAATTTGTTCCTTATATTGCTAATATTTCATTGAAGAGATATACCACAAGTTGTTTGCCCATCTTCCCATTGATCAGTTATTGTATTTAGTTGGGGGAGGAGCTATTATTATTATTCGGTGGACAATTTCCTCTGACCTGAAACATGACCTTCTGGAGACAGGAGGAAGCTCCTCACAAGTCTGGGGAAAGCTGAAGCATATGATTCACAATGTTCCTCTCCAAGGTTCCCAGCAACAGACAATCGCTGGGGAGAAGAGACTTTCTAATCAAAGGAGCTGCATGTGATCATTCTGCGAACTTCCTGGCACAGCCTTCCTGAGTGCTCCAGGCTTGAGCTTTCTAGTGATGAAGCTGTCTTTGAGTTATCCCTGTTCCTCTAACTCTTCACCCATATTGCTCTAAGTAACCCAGTAAACTCTTGGGTTGTTAGTAGGCCTTTGGTGGCACTATTGCTTTGGTCTGTGGTAGATGCTCCATTTGGAGTGAGTAGAAGTTTGCCTGCATCTCCCCAGAAAAACTTAACACAACAATAGGCACATTTTTTCCTTTCTCTTGGAAAAATACCTAGTGCTATAGTTTGGGTTATAAATGTCCTCTAAAGGTCACGTGGTAAAGGCTTTCCCCGCCCCGCACCTCCCCCCTGTGTGGTATTACTGGGAGGTGTGGAGTCTTTAGGTGGTAGGGCCTAGAGAGACACCTCAAGGCTTTGAGGGTATGCTGGTGACAAGGACTGGGAACCTCTATTCCTTTTTCTTGGCCTTCTCAGCTACAATGTGTTTCTGCTCTGCCTTGCACTTCTGTAGTTGTGTACTCTGAACCCCAAGCTCATAAGCAATGGGATCAACTGATCATGGGCTGAACTGTCCAAAGTGGTGAACTGGAAAAACAAAACCCTTTTCTCATTCTCATTCTCAGGAGTTTGTTACAGTAAGAAGGGGGCCGACTAGCATACCTCCAGAATAGAGTTGCTGCATCCCAGAACACATGCCTATTTAACTGGATGAGAAACAAGAGAATGTTACTAAAATAATCTGTGCCCACTTGCATTCCCAAGTGGGTGAAGGGTCATGATTTCTCTCTCTCTCCAGCAGTGCGCATGCTCGCTCTATTTGCAGAGTGTTGGAACAATTTCCACACAGCAGCCTGGACGCTCTTAGTTTAAATAAAAACACCACCACCACCACCACCACCACCACCACCACCACCACCATCATCTTATTGTCCATCTTAAACTAATACAAAGGCATTGAGGGCTCTTGACTCCAAGTCTAGTATCTTTATCTTCTCTCCCTCCCTCCCGGTGTCACCTGTAGTCCTGACCTGACCTTCCATCACCTCCCTTGCTCACCTTGCCTCAGGTACTCAGTCTTCATTCTCTAAAGGGTTCCTGTCTTCCTGATCAGGAAAATCTCAGCTTCTCTTTATCTCTTCTGTTCCTTCCCTGGCTTTAATGCTCCCAGCCACATACTTGGAAGGTGTTCTGGACTTCCCACAGCGTTCATCACATTTGCAATGAGCCCTCTATGTATTCTCTACGTCTTTGGAACGTTGGGAGGGCACAGCACATGTCTGCCCTATTGTTCCCATCTCCACAGGTAGCAGAATGCCTGGTAATGCTTGTTAACAAACGAATTATCTTCCTATCTCTGCTTATCTCCTCCATCTAAAATACACACATCTCTGCCAAACTGGCTCTTCTAGCAAGTAAATCTGATGAGCTCCCACTGCCCCTAAATGCTCTTGAATGACTTCAAGGCTAAAAATTCTTGAGTAGTTGCATTGTGTAGAACACCATCTGAAACCCCTCAGACGACATAAAAGGCCTATGAGAGTCTGCCCTGCCCTGTTTCTCAGAATCCCTATTTTATGATCCTGGGACAATGAACTACAGCCAGTTCCTTGTGTCTTGCAGTAGCTCTGTGACTTGCACATGCTGTTCCGTGCAAATGGAAAAACCTTCTTCCCCATTGTGTCTACCTAAAGAATTCTACTGCAAAGTGGAGTTCAAATCCAGCCTCCTTTGCAAACCTTCCCTGAGGTTCTCTGAGTCTCATCAGAATACAGGTATGAGTCAAGTCCTAACAGTCATTTACCACCATTCTAGTTCCCTGTTACTGAAGCTCCTGGAGCATTCAGGGTTGGAGTCTCACAAGTTTTCATGAGTCAATTTATTTTATCCAGTCACCCTTGACATGTCCAGTCCCAGAGAGCAGAGCGTTCGTTACCCCTTGTGTTTGCTGTATCGCCAGTACCTAGTTTAGTGCTTAGGAAGCCCAAACACTGAACTGAAGGTGTCTGTAGAATAAAGAAGAAGAAATGTCGCCCCCTTAGCATCTCCTTAATGTGTGCTAAGGAGCATCATCCTTCTGCCAGGCAGCTGTCTGTCACCATCAGGACCACTGGTAGGAACAGGATTCCTCTACACTCCCGTAGGTCTCTTTGACTGCTAATTTGCTTTCTGGTACAAATGCTAACAGCATTCTTTCAATAGTGCCCCGACTTGCCACCAGACCCAGGCATCTTCATGGCTTCAGTGAGAATCACATGGGTACCCCTCTTTTGATTAGGTCCCTCAGATAGTTACAGCCAAAGGAATCAGTTATTGCTCCTTCCTTTCTTCAGTAACGCCCTTTGTCTTGTCATCCAGGCTACCTTCCTCTGTTCCCGGTCTACAGGTTTTAGCTCAGAAATGCCCAAGTTAAGTATTTTATCCTAATGATGCTATGCCTCCTGACCAAGTTGAAGTTAATTTGAACATTAAAATGCATTATGCTTGTAAGCAATTATACATCTATACATAGGTAAATATATTCATAAAATCTATTCATTCAGTGAGAGTTTGATGATTCCAACCAGGGTGGATTAACTAGAATATTCCCCTTCTCTCCTAAAGCAAATTAAAAAAAAAAAAACAGAAAAAAATGATAACAGTTTTAAAAAAACAGTAGACATCAAGCAATAGAGGCAGTGATCTGTGGGAGGTTGGAAACAAATGATTCGAATTCTACAACCACCTCAGAGTAGCACAGGAGGACCAGCCACGCTGTCAGTCAGAACGGCCTTCCAGAGTCCAGGTTAGAGCAGTTGCTCTCCATCTTCCTAACATCTCGACCCTTTAACACAGTTCCTCATGTTATGGTGATGCCCAACCATAAAATCATTTTCGTTGCTAATTCATAACGATAATATTGCTACTGTTGTGAATCATAATATAAATATCTGTGCTTCCCAATGGTCTTAGGAACCCTGTGAAAGGGTTATTCAAACCCCTCCCCCCCTTGAGGCCATGACCCACAGGTTGAGAACTGCTGGGCTAGAGTATCAGCTAAGAGAGAGCTAGACAGATACCTCACAGACTCTGTAAGGGTCATGTTGAGAACCAAGTAACACATGCATGTCATGAAACTACTTGAGACGGGACAGGGGGGTTTTAAAACCCACCCAAGGGCAAAACAAAGAAGATGTAGGTTCACAGGGAGTGTGGAATAGTCAGGGAAGAATATACTCATTGGCCCAAGGAAAATTGTAATGTAGAACCAGCAAGATGGCTCAGCAGATAAATGTGCTTATCACTAAACCTGATGACCTGAGCTCAATCTCCCAGCCCCAGGTGATAATCCTCTGACCTCCACATGAACGCTGAGACATGTGTGATCCTTCTCCCCAAACAACTAAATAGGTAAATAAAAATAATTTAATGGGCTGGCCAACAGACTAAGTCTGATGCCCCAGGTTTGATCTCTGGGACCCTCAAAGTAGAAGGCAAGGACTGTAAGCTGAAAGTTATCTTTAAACTTCCGTATATGTACTATGGCACATGGGGGGTAGGAATGGAGCATGCAGTCACACTCACAATATGTAAGTAAATAAACATGTAAGTGTAACAAGAAATTTAAAACATACAATGGAGAAGATCCCCAGGGCACTGTGGAAGAACTTCCCATGCATGGTTTGGGGGAGACTCAAGGACAAAGGAATAGATGAACTATTTGAAGACAATGGCTTCCTGGTTCTGTGATATAGCAACAAGATGGCCTTGGGGAAGCAGGGAGCCAGACATTGAGTCACCTTGATGTTGAACTTGCCAAGCTACAGAACTATCAGAAATAAAATTGTGCCTTTTACAAAGTAAAAAAAAAACAACAAAAACTCAATCAATCAACTAAATCCAATCAAGGTATAGAAAATGTGATTTCTACGTATCAAAGGACAGTATGCATCAGCAAAGAGGTGGGCTGTTGACAGGCACAACATGGAGGGATTTCAGGGTTATCGTACTGATAGAAAGGGGCCATGGCAAGGAATGAGGGGGATTGCAATACCTGGATGATTCAATGTATAAAGTTCCAGAAAATATAAACTATTCCTTAGTGATATAAAAGCTGTCAATGGATGCCTGAAGACAGGAAGAATGAGGGAAAGACGAGAGGGAAGGATGACAAGAAAGGATGAAATGCTAGGAGACAACAGGTACATTTGCTGTCTTGATTGTAGCGATGGTTTCACAGCTGTAGACAGATGTCAAAACTCATCAAATTGTGCGCTTTAAATATGTGAATCAATAAAGCTGTTTCAAAAGACTCTGATGAGAAACAGGGTGTTTACATAATTTTAAAATACCTCCCACAAATTGCTTATAAACTAAAGGGGTGGGGAAAATGCCATCTCAATGAACTGATCAAAGTTAGCATCACAGGGGACAGCACAGGTGAGTCTAGCATCCCTAGGAGGATGTAAGGAGAAAAGCATAGCAGCACCCCAGCATCCTTCTGCCCACGATGCACAATCTGAATCTGATCATGAAGATCTCACACAAATTAAACTTTCCAAGGGCAAGCTGGCAGCTTTTAAGGTGCCAAGTTTAAAGTAGTAAGAGAAAGTGAAGGAGCTGTTGATAGTTGAAGGAGACCAAAGCCAGGTCTGGTGAAGCAGGCCTGAAATTCTAACTACTTGTGAGATGGCTACGTGGGGGAATGAAACTTCTAGGTCAGCATGGGCAACTTAGGGGAGTGGTTTTGGTTTTTTTGATTGTTGTTTTTTAAAGGTTGGAGATGTAACTCAATGATAGAGCACTTGCCTAACGTGAGTAAGGCCCTTGGTTTCTATTCTCAGTACCAGAGAGTAGCGAGAGGAGAGGAGAAAAAAAACATGACTTTAAAAAGCAGTGTTTGATTGTAAACTAGGTCCTCTGTATGACTGTAATCATGGGGCTAAGAGGGTGTGAGGATTCCATAGTTTCCATGTTCATTGCTTGAATTCAGAGGCTGCACTGAGACTAAAACTTCCCAGCGTTGAGGAAACAAGGTGTGCCCTTCTCTCAAAGAGATGAGGCATGCTCTTGGATATATTTCTAAATGGCCGGCAATTTATTTTCCACAAGCACAGGGAAAAAAGGGCCCTTTAGAGTACTTCAAACTTTTCTGCTAGTTTGTAATTATTCTAAAGTGTCTTCCACTTACACATCCATTGATGTATCTGAAACACTGGTGGCAGAGACTCAGAAATAGAACAGTTGCGTCAAACATAATGAACATTAGCAAATGTTTGATGGAGGGGTTGTAACAGCTCAGACATAATGAATGTTGTCGGTTAGTCTTCTTTCCCACCTATGGGGAGTGCTGTCAACCCATGTCCTTACTTTAATTAGCTTGGCTGTCGGTCCTTCCGTGTGTGTGTGTGTGTGTGTGTGTGTGTGTGTGTGTGTGTGTGTGCAGGTTGATATTAGGATGTCTTCCTCAGTTGCTTTTCCACTTCATTTTTTGAGGCAGGCTCTCTCACTAAACCTGACACATGGCTGTTTGGGCTAGACTAGAAGACAGTGCCCCTGTGATCACTCTGTCTCTCTGCCCTATTTTGCTCTACCATTGCCAGATTTTACATGAATGCTGGGGATCCAAAGTCAGGTCTTCATGCCTTCACAGCAAGCAGCAAACTCTTTATCTAATGAGGCATTTCCTTACCCATCAGTGTGTGTGTGTGTGTGTGTGTGTGTGTGTGTGTGTGTGTAAACAATCTAAATTTCTTTAGGAACAGTTCCTATGTATTCCTTGTAATTATGAAAGATCTTTGTATATTAAAGCAGTTGTCTCTTTGTCTCTGGTATGGACTAAAAAGCGCTTTTATTTTTTAAGTAAGTAACCCTTAAAAAAACTTCACCTTTTTAAATGACTATGCTGGGGATTGAACCCTAGTTGTGAGGCATACTTAGGTAAGAACTCTACCACTGAGCTCCATACATGCAATGTTTTTAACCATTGTGTTATCTGCCTTGTAACTTGGTCTTAGATACTTTAATACTCTGTAGCTATGTTAAATTTATGCATTCTCTTTTGCTTCTTTTTAGTGTGTGAGTTTGGGGATCTTGTTGTTAAACAATTCCCCCAATTCAAGACCCCAGGGGAAGCCAGGCAGTAGTGATGCACACCTTTAATCCCAGCACTTGGGAGGCAGAGACAGGCGGATTTCTGAGTTCGAGGCCAGCCTGGTCTGCAGAGTGAGTTCCAGGACAGCCAGGGAGGCTGCCCTTCAGGCTTTCTTCCTGTTCTCATCCTGTAACTTCATTTCACCTCATTTTCTGTCAGTCCTGTGGTTTAGATCTTTAGTGTCCCCTCAAGGATTACTCCCCAGGTTGGTACCACTGAGCCGTGGAAACTTTCTCTAAAAACATAAACACACACACTTTATTTTGAATTTTATGTCTGTGTGTGCTGTGTGGGGTGTGCATGTGAACGTAAGTGTTCATAGAGGGAAGAAGGCTTCATCAGATCCCTTAGAGCTAGAGTTTCAGGTCGTTGTGAGCCATGGGTGTGGGTGCTTGGACTCTGTCTCCTGAAGGAGCAGGGCATACTCTTTGCGGCTAAGCCATCTTTCCAGCCCTAGATGTCAGAAACTTTAAAAAGTGGGACTTCCTGGGAGGTCTGCTGGTCACTGGGGTGTGTCCTCGAAAAAGACTGTGGAGTCCATCCTTGTCCTTCACTCTCTCTCTCTTAAATTTTTTTTGTGTATGCATGTATGAGTGCGTGTGCATGTTCATGTGTGTGTGAGTATACATGAATATGTACCTGGACGTATGTTGTTCAGATGGTAAAACTCCGCAATTTTTTTTTACTCAGTTCTATCTGTATCGGAACCACAGTGGGATTCTTCGTAAAAATTAACAAGTTGATCTAAGATTGATGGAGAAATTCAATGGAGCCAGAATTGACAAAAACAATCTTGCTAATAAACAAAGTTAGTGCTAGGGTATAGCTCCATGGTTGAGAACTCAATTAGTGTGACAGGGCCCAGAGGTGTTCTATTTCCAGACTCTCCCTCTCCCTCTCCCTCTCTCTCTCTCTCTCTCTCTCTCTCTCTCTCTCTCTCTCTCTCCTTCTCCCTCTCTCTCTTTCTTTCTCCCTTCCCTTCTTTCCCCTCTCCTTCCCACTCTTCTCTCTCCCTCCCACTCTTCTCTCTCCCTCTCCCATACACACACACACACACACACACACACACACACACACACGTTGGAGGACTTGTACTGCTGGTTACCAAGAGGGCACATTCATTTAGCAGTTTGAGACTGGTATAAAAAAATGGTCACACAGATCAAAGGAATGGAGGTGATGGTCCCAAAACCAATCTCACACTTATGGTCAGTTTAATTATAAGAAAGTCAAAGCAATTCAAAGAGGAAGGATGGGGTTTTGTTGTTTGGCTTTTTTTTTTTTTTGGTCTTCGAAGACAGGGTTTTTCTGTATAGCTATGGCTGTCCTGGAACTCTCTCTGTAGACCAGCTAGCCTCAGAGATCTGCTTGCCTCTGCCTTCCGAGTGCTAGAATTAAAGGCATGTGTCTCCACCTTGAAGCTGGAAAGGAGTGTTTTTTTAAACAAGGGACACTGGAGCAAATAATACCCAAATGCAAAGGAAGGAAGGCAGTCCCATGACAAACTACGTTTGTTATTTCCTTTCATTGTTCTTCCTCCCATATATTATGTAAACACATTAATTCAAGCTGGATCAGAGACGAACACTAATAACTACAAAACGCCTAAAAGAAAACATAGATTTTACAGTCTTAGGCTCATAAATCTTTAGGATGCTGGGCTTGGCAATAATTCCTTAGCTGGGACACTAAAAAGCACAAGCAACAATGAAAAGGGAAATAGGACATCATCCAAAGCAGACAGTGGATGCATCAAAGGAAATACTGATGAAGTGAAAGCACTTTAGCATGAGAAAAATACTTGCACATCGTATTTTTAGCGGGGGACTACACATGGAAAGTAAATGAGGGGCTCACACTACAACAGACAGGCACATAGCTCCTAAGCTTTACGTGTGCAAGGGAGATGTACAATAGGCTAATGAGCATCAAAAGATGCTCAGGATCTTAAGCTACGATGGGAGGCATAACAGTCATCGTGCAAACACAGACCAAAGCAACAGTGGGATTTCATTTTACCCCCACTAGGAAGGCTGTCATCAAGAAGACAGTTAACAGCAAGTGACGACAAGAAGGCAGGTAAATTGGAATCCTCTTGCCCTACCCACAGGAATGGCAAGGCTGCAAAAAAGCCAGACTTTCACCGGACCTACCAACGCTAGGTGTTTCCCTGACAGAAAGGAAAACTCGCACATATACATAAATGTGTATTGCAGATTTCTTTCTAGCAGTCAGAAGTACAGATAATTCAAATGTCTATCAACTGAAGAATGCAGAGATGAATGTAGAACTGCATTCATCTGCTCATACTGCACATACTGCTCAGTCAGGTTATTTGTCGCAAAAACTAATGGACAGCTGGCCCCTGCCATCGTGAGGATGAAACTTTGGAGTATTTTGCTAAGTGAAAGAAGCTGGAAGAAGCTTTTGCATGCTCAGAGAAGGGATGCTTCTTCGAGCTGTGGCGGCACTAACAATGGATACCCAGAAAGACCTTCAACCACCAAAGCAGCAGCCAATGATATATATTTGTGGAGAGTGTCACACTGAAAATGAAATAAAATCCAGGGATCCAATCAGATGCTGAGAGTGTAGATACAGAATAATGTACAAGAAAAGGACTAGACGATTGGTGGTTTTGATGCTCAGTGAAGTGGGGGAGTTTAGGAGTGTCTTTATTCGTACACTGCTCCATTGATGTTTCCTCTTTAATGTAGAGCATTTAATTTAGTTTACTTAGTGACTACAACTGTATACCTATGATTTCATTTTAGAAATGCAATTGTATTTTAATATTTTATATAAAGGAAATTTTGGCTCAAAAGAAAGAAAGAAGCTGGATGGGAGGAGCACACGTTATTACTTGATTGAATTTACGTGGACCATTCTGAACAGAGAAATCCATAGAGACAGGAAGCAAATGAACGGTAACCTAAGACTGGGGCAGGGGACTGGAAGATTAGAGAGTGGTAGTTGTGACAGTGTTCTCAAATTGTGTTTATGGTTCTGTGAATATCTCCAAGCCCATTGCATCGCACGCTTTTAAATGTGTAAGTTTTTAGGGTCTTTGGGTTATGTTACAGTTCAATAAAGCTAGTGCCAGAAATGCCAATCAAACATTGTACAATTGTTTAGTGGGATGTTGGACTACTCTGCTATGATGGGAAGTATTTAACACAGCTCTGTAGGAAAGAAAGCAGGAAATTTGCTTGAATGGAGCCCTGCATTATAGCTCATGCTGGTAGTCTCTGCATCCAGGAGCCTAAAGCAGGAGGACTTCAAGTTTCAGGCCAGCCTGAGCTACATGTGAGACCTGTCTCAAAACAAACAAACAAAACCACGCACACATACTGTTACCAGATCATGGGAAACCTGGTGAGCAGAGGTCTGGGAATGGATCTGTTTAGTGAAGGACAGGAAAGACTTAAGCTTCTTTCATGTTTTTATTTTGTATGTACATGTGTGAGCACATATGCGTTATGGTGCTTATGTAAAAATCAGAGGCTATTTTAGAGAGATGGGTCCTCTCTTTTTACCATGTGGGTTTCCTAGGCTCGAACTTTGGTCTTTGGGACTAGCAGCAAGCACCCTGACTCCCCACTAACCCTCATCTGCTCAAGATTATGCTGCTTGGTAGGAGAAGCAGAAAGCACTACCAGAGGGGCAGGGGTTGGATGGTGATGATGCAGATGGAACCATGCCATCTTCTGGAAGCCCAGACTGATGGACAGATAAACAGAAGGATCTGTTCAGATACCCGTTACTCCACACACAGCGATTTGTTCCTTCCCGCTTGTCTCCATAAGGAAAGAAGGTGGCAAATGAAAGAGGAGGTAGAGAGAGTTGGTCAGCGTTGAGAGAGAGCCTCAGCTGCAAGTGAGGAAGTGGATTGAACAGGAACCGGTGAACAAGCTATCTGTTCCTGAGCTATCTTCTCCTGAGTCATCCCAAGCAGGCCAGACAGCCCCAAATGCTTTCAGAGTTACTCACTCACTTTGGCCTTGAGCCTTTCACTCTCTGGACACCCTCCTCTAGACTGACTGCTTTTTGGCATCCTTTCTCTTAGAACTGAATGTTCTTCTCTAGTGAGGGCTGACACAAATCCACCTCCCTGGTTCTATACCATACGCAGTCGTTAATTCAACCCTGGGTGTCTGCAGCACATCTCATGATTTCCTTGCATTAGGACAGTGAAAGATAAAACAAAACAAAACACCTGAGAAATCTGTTAGCCCAGGGCTAGTAGAGGACCCACTAGCTTGTAAAGGAGTTACAATGAGAAGTTTACTATGGTAACTGCACAGCATAGAGGAAGATAGGGTCAGGGATTTGGGATGGACATGTTTAGATAAGATCTTTTCTGGCTTCTTATTGGTTTAAGCCAGCCAGCTAGGTAAGGGGAGCAGCCACTCATCCCGGACCTATTTACTGAGCACAGCCACAGTGCCTTCACTATGATCATCCAGGCCAATTGGAGCTCAGAGAAGCAAGAGAAAGAGGTGAATGCAAAGAAACCCTCAGGGCTATGGCTGCCACCCAATGCCGGCATTGTTGCTGGGTCAAGTATCTAGGCCCAGAGAGCACAGGGTGCCTGGCAGCAAGGAGCAGGATGGCATGTGGAAGGAACAGCACAGCCTCAGGTCTAGACGTAGAGCCTGCTTCAGCTGCTGAACTTCCTGGGGCATGTTAACATCTGGCTGGTTGCTAAGCCTCTCTGAGCTTCAGTTTCCTCATCTGCAAAATGAAAGATCCTAAAACCGCCCCTGAGAACTGGCTATAAGAAACAGACTCCAACCTGGCAGTGGTGGCACATGCCTTTAATCCCAGCACTTGGGAGGCAGAAGCAGGTGAATCTCTGTGAGTTAGAGGCTATCTTGGTCTACAGAGCAAGTTCCAAGACAGTCAAGGCTACACACAGACAAGCCCAGTCTTGAGAAAGAAAGAAAAGAAAAAAGACAAAGAACTCAAGAAGCTAGACTCCAGAGATCCAAATAACCCTATCAAAAAAATGGCGAAGAAAGCTAAACAGAGAATTCTCAACTGAGGAAACTCGAATGGCTGGGAAGCACCTAAAGAAATGTTCAACTTCCTTAGTCATCAGGGAAATGCAAATCAAAACAACCCTGAGATTTCACCTCACACCAGTCAGATGGCTAAGATCAAAAACTCAGGTGACAGCAGATGCTGGTAAGGAGGTGGAGAAAGAGGAACACTCCTCCATTGCTGGTGGGAATGCAAGTTGATACAACTTCTCTTGAAATCAGTTTGGAGGACCCTCAGAAAAATGAACATAATACTACCTGAGGACCCAGCTATTCCACTCCTGGGCATATACCCAGAAGATGTTCCAACATGTAATAAAGACACATGCTCCACTATGTTCATAGCAGCCATATTTATAATAGCCAGAAGCTGGGAACAACCCAGATGTCCCTCAACAAAGGAATGGATACAGAAAATGTGGTACATTTACACAATGGAATACTACTCAGCTATTAAAAACAATGACTTCATGAAATTCGTAGACAAATGGATGGATCTTGAAAATATCATCCTGAGCGAGGTAACACAGTCACAAAAGAATGAACGTGGTATGTACTCACTGTTAAATGATTATTTGCCCAAGAGTTCAAAATACCCAAGAGTCACTTCACAGCAACAGTAGGGCGGAGTGGGAGGTCCCAGATGGAGGACTTGGAGAAGGGACTTAAGGAGCTGAGGGAGTTTGCAGCCCCAGAAAGGCAACAACAATGGCAACTGGCCTGACCCCCTGATACTCCTGGAACTCCTGATACTCCTGGGGGGGGGGAGGGAAGAGGCCCTTGGGCCTGAGGGTATTAGATCCCCCAGTATAGGAGAATGCCAAGGAGGGAAGATGGGGGGGGGGATTACCCTAGTAGAGGCAGGGGAGGGGGGAGGGAATAGGGAGGTTCCAAAGGGGAGACCTAGAAAGGGGAAAACATTTGAAATGTAAATAAAGTAGAAAAAAATAAAATAAAATAAAAAAGAAAGAAATTACTGAAAAAAAAAAGAAAAAAGAAATGAAAGGAGGAAAGGAGACGGGGAGAGAGGGAGGGACGGAGGGGGAGAGTGAGAGAGGGGGGGAGGTTTCAGGGCTCTCCAGCTCCTCTCCATTCTCTATTGTTAGCTCTCCCTCTCAAGCCCCTAGCACAGAGGTACACATAGTAAAATGGATGCCTCCCAGTCACCCTTCTGGACTTTTCTAGAATCTTTCTTCTTCTTGGAAGCATTAGTCTGTGCCCCCATGGATTTTCTCTACTGTACATACTTCTAGGATACATTCATCAGACTCTTCACCTGCCCACTGTCCACTGCCTCCCCCACCCCTACTCCTTGTCTGTGAAGACAGAAGAAAGCTCTTGCTCAAGTATTCCCCAGTTCACCGCACATTCCCACCATGTGCTCAACAAGTATGTGTTGATGGGATAAGGTTTTAGAGTGAGTGATGTTTAACCCTTGCTCCCCAAGCCTCGCTGACTTGAAGGTGAACAGAAACATGAATTCTTCTTTGGCCCAGTTCTTCTGCAGTTCTCTTAGCTTCTCTTAAGCTCCCTTCAGAGACTGAGGTGAGCTCAAGGAAGACAGCAAAGACTCTGCAGAGACTCTATGGCTTCTAGTATTGGCTCTGTAGCTTATCAGCTCTGAAACTTGCCCTTTCTGTGCCTTGGCTTACTCATCTATGGAATGAGTCATACGGTTGCCATGGAGATTAAATAGGCGGCTGGCACAGTGCTTCTAACGGCACCTGGAACATAGTAAATACTGTACAGGAGCTTACTCTCCCCACACTGTTCTTCTTGGCTTCCCCACTGGTTCCTTCTCTTCTACAGCTGGCTATGGAGAACTAACTCAATTACATTCGTTACTGTTTCCATTGCTGTGACAAAATATGGGACACAAACAACTCAAAAGGGGAGGGGTTTATTTTGACGCCCATTTCAGGGATACCAGTCCATGATGTTGGAAAAAGCAAGGTGATTACAGCAGCTGTGGCAGCTTCAATGGTAAGATGTGGAGGGAAGCTAGTCACACTGCAGTGGCAGAGAGGAAGCAGAGAGCTCAGGCCAGAAGTGGGCTAGCCTCTAACCTTTAAAGGCCCGCCTCCAGAGTTTCCATGGCCTCTCAGGAAAGCACCACCAGGGCAGAGCAAGTGTTCAAATACACAAGCCTGGGCACATTTCAGACTCAAACCATTGTGGCTGATGGTGCCACAAATGTCACTCAAGCCAATCTGGGGGAGTCCAGACAACATCTTTGTATCATTTTGGTGGCTTTCAGCCACAGTTTAAAACCACTAAAACTACGGGTCTCCATGCTTTAAAGAAGTAGTAGTAGTAGTAGTAGTAGTAGTAGTAGTAGTAGTAGTAGTTGTTGTTGTTGTTGAGATGGGGTTTCTCAGTATAGCCTTGGCAGTCCTTGAACATGCTCTGTTTTTGAGTCAGGATCCCTCTAATTTGGCTACTGTGGCTGGTCATCCTTTCTCCAGGAGACCCTCACACACATACAGGACTGAGATGACAGGTACACCAGAAGTGTTTACATGGGTGCTGGGGTCCAAACTCAGGTCCCCATGCTTGAGCAGCAAGCACTGCTACCTGCTGAGCTGCCTTCTGAACCCCCTTCTCTTCTCAGATGAACTGTAAGGGCACCGAGGGGTTTGTGGGTTCTGGTTGGGATCTGAGACAGGTCCAAGGCTGCATCTAGGGCAAGGTCCCAGGTGCTGCTGTTGCCGGTCTGTGGACCATGCTTCACCTTATGAGTCCCTAAACAATGAGGATTTCTCTTTCTCACCAATCTGTGTAATGAGGCAAAGAGAGAAACAAGTTCACCGACAAAGGAGCCAAGGAAGACTAGGAAGAAGAAATGTAGTCTGGCAAGATGGTTCCCAGGGATAATGCACTTGACACCCAACCCTGATGACCTACCTCAGTTGTATCCATGGCAAAATGTTGGAAGGAGAGAACTGACTCCCCAAACCTGTCCTCTGACTTCTACACACACAGTGGCAGGCACACACTCACATACGCACACAAATATCCTATGTGAATACACGTATAGAATAATAAATTCTAAAACATTTTCTAAAAAGATACTTAAAGTGACCCAGGCAGAAGTAGTTCTCCTCCATTGTTTCAACATTTTAAATGACCAGGACTGAGGAGTCAGCGACTCTCATGGCCTTGGAATGAGTGCTTAGGTTCCAGCCATAAAGCTCATGACTAGGGCAAAAGGAAGGGATGGCTAAGGCAAGAACAGGTTCTGAGTGTGACCATTTAATATGACAGTACACCCTATGCCCGTATTTCTGAAATAATGCCTGTTCACATCCCAGTACTCAAAGAAGGACAAGACAATGTTTAACTTGGCTCAGTTTGCCCCAAACACAATGACAAAGAATAAGAGAAACGGACTTTAAGAAAGTAATTGAGCCAGGCAGTGGTGGCACATGCCTTTAATCCCAGCACTTGGAAGGCAGAGGCAGGTGGATTTCTGAGTTCAAGGCCAGCCTGGTCTACAGAGTGAGTTCCAGGACAGCAAGGGCTACACAGAGAAATCCTGTCTCAAAAAAAAAAAAAAAAAAAAGAAGAGGAGGAGGAGGAGGAGGAGGAGGAGGAGGAGGAGGAAGAGGAAGAGGAAGAGGAAGAGGAAGAGGAAGAGGAAGAAGAAGAAGAAGAAGAAGAAGAAGAAGAAGAAGAAGAAGAAGAAGAAGAA